>CM070501.1:21502150-21857504 GCA_036346375.1 Guadua angustifolia
TATGCTGACACTGTTGCATGCTTTTTCATTATGAGACAACTAACCATGTTTCTTCTACCGAAACGATTTACATTTTACCTCTCTGGCTGTTTTTTTTTCATTTGTTTCATATGCCATTTCTATAATACATTCTTATGATAGGTCATGTTAAATATGGTGACTCATACCTAGCATCCAGAGCAAAAGGCATACAAGAGTATTAAAGGCTAGGCTAGGCTCAGACTTAGGACGTGGAATAGAAGTAGACTGTAATTATTTTTTAATTGCGCCAATCGGATCTTGAACTCGAGATCTCTTTGCTTTGATACCATATTAAGTTACATACACCAACCAGTTCATCCAAAAGCTCAGGGGCGGAGCCAAAATTTTGGGTTAGGGGGCCACGTGGACTAACAAAAAATTATCATAGCACCCATAAAAAAATATCATAGCAATATCAATGCATTTAAATTTAAATATAGCATAACCACATGTCCACATAAGTAAAATATGACATATTTTTTAGAATAAGAAACTTACATATCTATTAACTTAAATTTAGTTCTTTGACTACCTAGAAGATCATACAAGTCAATAAGGGTGTGTTTGGTTGGGTGTACGAGGGTAAACCGAACCGTCCTGTACAGGATTTGGTTCTGTCTTTGCGTTTGGTTGGTTGAACGGAACCATTTGATACAGGATGGGATGGTACAGATTCTTGGAATATTCCAAAAAGATGCTGTACCATCCTGTACGGGAAATTTGGCCGAACCAATCGGTCCAAAATAGGATCGTTCACTCACACCATCCCTCAAACTAACCTCATCCCTCAATCTAATCTTATACCTTCAACCAAACATCATCTCGTATCATCCTGTATCATTTCATCCAAGCAACCAAACAAAATTTTGTATCATTCCATTCAGGTAACCAAACACCTTCCCTATACCATCTCATCCAGGATCATCCCATCCATCCTATACCATCCTATTCCATTCATCCTCGTACACCCAACCAAACGCACCCTAAGTTCATCTAAACTAATTTTCGCTGTTAGTTCTTTTTAATATAAACTATCATGCAATATCGAAGAAAGTCATCTCTTATTTTATTTCGAAGACGGGTCTTGACAAGTTTTATAGCTGAAAATGCTCGCCCTGTGGTTGCTATTGACATCAGAAGATTTATGACCAATTGTAACAGCCTATTAATCATTGAATAATTGGAAGCTTTACCTGTTTTATATAGTCTATTTGTTTAGTTAGCAAAAGATATCAAGCATTGCATACATCAATTTGAGAGAAATAGGCTGGGTCTTTATTTGCTGTTTGCTAATGCTAGCTAATTACTAATTACTATCTATTAAACTTTATTTTCATTGGGGCGACCAGGCCCCTGCCCGTTCCCCTCTCTCCGCCCCTGCAAAAGCTTAAGCTAATGAGAAAAGGTGGACAATTCACTTATACTTTAATAGTTGTAAAGTTGAGCTGGCATGATAGGTGAACTGTATTATCTTGGTTTAGTCAATCCGACGACTATTCTATAATCTAAAAGGAGTTTGGCTTACAGATTGTTGATACGAAAATAGATCTGTCTTATATCTGTATCTACATTTTTGTCATGATCTTGCATCAGCTGGTGTGTCTAAGTAATATTCAGATTCATGGATTAACTATTCACAGGTCTGAATATATTTTTTGGTAATAATATATATTCCTTGCGAGACGCACTAGTCACATGTAACTTATTTAATGTGTAGTATCAAATTTGTATGTCTTTTTAGAACAGAAGACTTTGTCTAGAAATAGTAGTATTTCTTTTTCAGACGATGGTTTGTGTTCTTGCCTAGGTGTTAAATGTGCCCTATAATGGTTAGGTTCAGACGAAGAGAAGCATTATGATGTCCAAATCTATGATGCACATCTGGTGACTGTGAATGGAAATCGTGAATTTGAGATCAAGAGGGCTGCCTGGACAAATGAGCGTGCAAGACAGCGAGCCTCTCCTACTGTTTTCCTGAAAAGAAAAAATTGAGCATGCCAGACAGCGAGCAGTGTTCGAAGCCTGAAACTATCCAGCTGTCTTAAGACAACAGTGATCTGCAGTGCATTTCAATTTTCTACATGTATGACTTACCCTCTACATGTATGTCACAGAAGTTAAAAACTAGTGCTACTACAGCAGGCAACATGGATTAAACTAGTGCTACTGCAGTTTTGGCAGTGACAAAGCCAGGCCGAGGTATTTGCATGGGAGTTGTTCGCGCCTTGCTGGAAGGTTCTGAAGTACGACATCAAGATCCAGCTCTTTGCAACGAATCGGCGTCACCGAGCTCATCTGTAAGTTTGTTTGTGTGTAGCCCAGTGATCTCTCCAAACCATTGCAGAATTTGGACAACCCCATCAACCTCCTCTTGTCGCGGCCTTAAAAAGACTGCCGCATCATCTGCATGTAGGGACGTCCGCATTCTTGGTCGCCGATTTCTGATGGGGTGAGGAGGCTCTCTCCACATTGATACGTCTCCTGATACCTCAGCCTTCAGGGCACGGCTTAGAGTGCAGCTGAGCCTGACTCTGAAACTCGTCATGGGGGCGTTAGCGAGTAGCACGGGAGAAATGTATGAGAATTAATTAAGAAGGCAATCAGATAGCATCAAATCAAAAGTGCACGGAGATAGATCATAAGAAAACTGACAGAAACGTACTTGCGCTACGTTTTGAGATGAGAATCAGATTATATATTGACGAATGCGGTGACTCGTATCTAGTTTCGTAGGATTTGAAAAGCTACGAATCACAGTAGAATTACGATTCATACCTTTTTTTTAAGAGTAGAATTCCTAATTCTCTTTAAAGAAGGACAAAGGGGCCTATATAAATCCTATGGAGTGGTTATGTAGAACAAAAATTAACTAAGAAACCACAAACCAACTTATCTAAAATAAGAGGTGTACGAGAGAATTAGAGGCAGTTATTCTTTAAGACTGATTTTTGTATAGAGGAAAAGTTTGAGAGATTAAGAGAGAAACAATCTCTTGTACTTTTTTTGATGTTATGTTTAAAGAAATTTGCGGTCGTCTTAGTCAAATCTTTTTTCTCTCATTGTGGTTACTTCATCGTTGTTACTTTGATTCTCTACAAGATTCATCTTCTTTATTCTTAAGATCATGCATACTTGTACCGAATCTCACAAAACTCTAATCCAATCCAAGGCTACTGCGCAGAAGAAGTATCAGAGTGTAATAATTAGTATCATTGCCAAGGCTGCATTAATCAAATTTATGAGAAGATTGGTAAAATGTTAGCACTACTATAGAGAAGGCTATTACAGATAGTTCGAAAACATTATCACAGACGGTTTTTTTGAATCGTTTATAAGCATATGTCAGTGATAATATGATACATATCACAGACGGTTTCCAAATCGACTGTGAACACACATATCATAGATGGTTTTTAACTAGAATCGTCTGTGATATGTGTTTATCATAGACGGTTTTTAAATAGAACCGTCTGTAATATATTTTTCTCCCCTAACTTTCGTAGCAGAATTTCCATGATTAGTACCTGTTGTTTGAAAATTTCAGTGTGTGGCAATGTGTGATGAAAGATATCATTGTTCAATAAGAGTTAATTACACAACTTATTAGTATGCATGAGGAAATTGAGTAGACCGATAAATTTGTCACACTAGCATTATCTCTACCATTATTATGAGAGTAATTGGTGATGAATATTCTCGTTGGGAGAAGTACTCTCAACTTCAATGAGGCAGTTTCATATATATTGGAGGTAGAGTCCTCAAAAAAGCCATCGAAATCTTCATCCTAGGGTGATCAAATATGGATGTAGTAGGTGTTGCAAGCAAAAACAAGAGTCGCAGGATGAAAAAAGACAAGAGAAAGGGCACATATGTATGCTATCTATGTAACAAGGAATGTCATATGATAAAGGACTATCTGAGTTTGAAGGAAAGTAAGGGTGCATGTTCAATGGCGGTAGGAAAAGATGATTTAGACGTACTTGTCGTCAGTCAATTAGGTACTTCTCATAGATAGATATTAAATTTAGGTTATTGCTTATACATATGTTCAATGAGGGAGATATATGACGAAATACCCTTGTGCCCAACGCATGGAACTGTTCACTTGACTTGTAAGGAGTATGCAATTACTTAGGTGGGAACAATTACATTTGAGATGTGTGATGGAGCACATCGCATATTGATGGGAGTTCATTATGTTTCTGGCTTAAAGAAGAATCTAGTATCTACGAGGTTGCTTGAACTCAAATGTTATGATGTATCGCTTCGAGGTAGAGTCATGCGGGTTACTTATAAAGGAGAGGTGATCATGAAAAGTATCTAGAGCAATGAGGATATTGATTGATGGGTAAACCTAAAGGAAGGGAAACCAATAAGAGGTCTGAAAAATTCTTGATCAAGATAAGGAAACCTTGTTGTCAATAGTAGGTAATCAGAGCTCAACTACAGTTATGTGCAGAACTGCAAAAATGATTGCAAAATCTAGTAGATGCAAAGACGAATGTATGAGCTGTTCGAAGAAGAAAGATATGGTGGGACAGACCATGATGTACCAATGAGCAGGTGGAGCTTGTAGATGGTACAAACCTATGGCATAGAGGGCTGTAGGAATCGAAGGTTTGATTAACCAAACTACACAAAGAAAATCTCTTAGGTAGAGGATTTGAGTGGCCAAGCCCAACACAAACATGCACATGCGATGATGCGCATGAGCCTCTGTGGTTGGAGCACTCCCAAAGGTGGAAGTAAAACAAAAAATTTTAAAAAATAGGGAGCGGACTTGGAGCGAGTTCTTGGAGGAGCATGATGACTTCAACAGATAAGAAACAAGAAGGAGATTGTTGAGTTTGGTGACTTATATATACTCTTTTAGGATTTGGAAAGGTGTTCTATAAATAGTCTAGATGAATCCTAATAGGACTAGGATTCGTACATTCTTTTGTAGTAGAATTTCTACTTGTTTTTGGAGAAGGACTAAAGGGGCTGTATAAACCCATTGAGTGCTCATGGAGAATCAATAACATCCAAGAATCTACAAATGTGAAATCATGTGCTGAAAATTGGCTGAGTAATGAAATTGGCATTGCAAAGTGGTTGTGATTATGGTATATGTGATGCTTGTGCATATGCTGTTTAAGATGATTGTTTGATGTGCTGGTGATAGCATGATAATAGTTTTGCTTGATGCAACGTGCTCGTGTGAGTGGTTGCATGGTTGACTCTGAGTCAAGTCGTGGACTTGTACTCGGATTTGTCTGATATGCTGGTGATAGTATGATGATGGTTTTGCTTGATGCAATGCACTCGTGTGAGTGGTTGCATGGATTAACCTTGAGTCAAGTCGCGGACTTGTGCTTGGATTCATTTTTGTTTATTCATGTGCAGGTATTGCTCGAGGGCGAACGTGGTCGATGACGGGACCGGAACTAGGTTCATGAAGGAACTGAGGTTCGGGACTAGGTTCAGGGAGGAATCGAGGTCCTGGTGGTCGAAGATGTCATGCGGGACGTTCGGGCTAGAGAACGGTGCACACAGAGGCTGGTTAGACACGTGAGTGCGGCAGGTGGGCTGTACGCGTGCATGTTTTGGATTGTATATATATATTGGGTCATGTGTTATTGGACCAGATTGATATGCATACATGTATTTATTTTAGGGTTTTGAGTTGTATAAAAGAACTTGAAACATGATCAATAAATAGAGCTTCTGCGGCGGCTGGAGAGGTTTAGCCGTTTTTGCTTAGACCTGAAAAAATAATCAACTGTGTTGTCGCTTTTGTCTGGCGGCTTGAGAAGCAATTGGCCGGCGGCTGGAGAAACAATCAACGAGGTGATTGCTTGGTTTCTTGTGGCTAGAGTTTAGCCAAGCTTGAAGATCGATGCATGCATGCAACATATGCGAGTAGAAGATCGTGAATCATCTTTTGCATGCAAAGTGCTGGCGTTTTTATTTTTCTTGCTTGGTTGCTTGGGACGTCCTGGCCGGCGACGATCGACTAGATAATTGGCCCGGCTAGATTGTTCTTCCTTGTGCCACTGAGGTTCCTTGGGCCCGTAGTTCCTGGCGATTGGAGCCTTGCGGCCAGAGTATTTTTCTTGCGCCCAGGAGTCTTTGCGCCATGCACGTCCCTGGCAGCTGGATAGCATCTTGTGCCTGGGCTGGTTGTTTTCCTGACGGCAGGAGGTTTTTCTAGCGCTCTGAAGTCCTGGCGCCGAGTGTCTCTTGTGGCCGAAAAGGTTCTGGCTGTTGGTTCTTGTTGATTCGGCCGGCGAGCAACTAACGAGTGATCGGAATTTTTTCTGTGAACACATCTCGGTAACAAAATTCAAGATTTGCAAATCGATGTGCTGGTAATTTCGTTCTTCATTTTTTCTCTTCGTTCGCATGCGTATTTCCTTTTTAGATTGATTCATATTTTCGTCATTCTTGATATAGTAAAATTATGAAGGTAATATCTTTAGATCCGTAGATCCGATCAAACTGATTCCTATTTTGTTAATTTTGAAATTGAATCTAGTTTCTACAATTAAAATTTCACATCAATCCAACGGTGGGATCTTTAGTAATTACTATTTTAGTGAACGTAGATTAATCTGTTTTTGTCGAAACCGAAGCAGTTTTTCCTATGTTATTTAGGGGGTTTAAAAAAATACTAAAAATTTGTTTTAGCTTCCGTTCAATCATTCACCCCTCTCTGATTGACGTCATCCGATCCTACAACAAATCAACTCATCCAAAGCAAAAGGTGCACAAGAGGATTAGAAGCTGGGTTATTCTTTAGCACTAGATTTTTGTTTGGAGTAAGGATTCAAGAGTCCTAAAAAGTTTAAGAGGTATTTTCGGTTCTGCACTTGATTCTTGCTGGCTGAGATACTGGTGTTGCTCTGTGATGAAATTAGGGTTATTAGATGAATATGACATTTGATGAAATGATTTAAGCCTTGAACTGCTAGACTTGTATGAAATTATTGATTATATTCATAGTTCCAATCAATTTGTATTCATTTCTATTATCGCTTTGGTTCTGTCGGTATTATATCACTGTCTGTTCATTGCTTGGTTCAGTTGGTAGAGCTCATAGATATTGATTTGAACAAATCATTAAAGATTCGGTTCATTCTGCAAATTACTGATCAGAACACCATTAACTTATGTAGTGAATCATATGATTTGAACCAGTTATATTGTTCTACTAGTTGATTGATTTAGCTAGTGGTCAGGTCTCTTCCAGCTGGTTCTGTCAGTTGATTTTGCTGATATTAATCTGAACTAAGTTATTTCTGTTGATAGAAATATCTTGTCAAAGCTTTGCTATTTGTTCTGTTAAGTGATTTTTGAACTGATCTAAACCTGCAATATATATTGGCTCTGTTATTAGTCTGATCAGATCTTTGCTTGTGGATAAAACTGATATTTTCTAGCTGATCTGAATACAAATTGATTTTATAACAGTGAATAATACTTAATCATTTCATGTGCATGCTACGGTGGTAAGGGTTCAAGGCTTAAGTTATTGAATTGATTAGTCTAGTCCATTTGTGATTGTGGTAAAGATCCTTATCTTCATCCAAACCCTAAAATCTGAGAGCACAACAAAATTAATTTCTCTCTTTGAGGTAAAAGGCACAATTCATATGATGGATGGCTTAAACTTGTTTAATATCATCTTGTTTATGTCATGTTGGTTGTTTGTGGATTATGTATTCTCATATATATGCTTAGAAGTAATAATGAATAAAATCTTGCTCCTATACTCACATCTTTTCCAACAGTCCAATAAAATCTTCTCTTAAATTTGCTTCTCTTAACTTACCTACTCTTAACCTTGCATCATACAAGATGGCGTCTTCTCAATCCTCGGCGCCAAAGGGATCTGATGATGCGCCTAACGTAGAAAGAAACAGGTGTAGTGCAAGAGAGCTTAGTAAAAGGTGTTGTGAATTTGTTACTTATCGTACATTAAGATTAATTTATGAACCTTATGCTATGAATTTGTCATTTCTACTCAATCCAATTCGTTAGTACATATCACTACTACTGAGCGGCACATTACTATCGCTTATCTCAGTTTGCTTCTAAGTTTTCGTGAAAAACGATTGTGATAGATAACTTCGACGGTGTTAGTAATAATCACTATCGGTTCTCGAGATTATAGTGATTGTGATATGGACTCGACATATCCCAATCGGTTCTCAACTAACAAGCGATAGTGATATGGATCGTCACCTCTATCGGTTCCAAGAAAATAAACGATAGTGATGATCACGTATATATCACTATCGGTTCTTTTTATAGAAGTGATAGTGATGTGGGTATACATCACTATCGGTTCCAAGAAAAGAAGCGATAGTGATGTTCACGTGATCATCACTATCTCTTTTATGGAAAGAACCGATAGTGATAACCGTGGAAATCACTATCGCGTTTTAGTTGAGAACCGATTGTGATGTGCCTCGCTAGGTTATATATACCACTCGGGAACAAGATCTCTGTTGTTGTTCCAGAGGAGATTTCTCCGCCGCCAGTCAAGAAAACAGCTCATATTCTGTGCTTGGAAGCAAATACTTGGATGATAAAATTTGAAGTCCTCAAGGATAGGTGTTAAGAGGGCAAATTTGAAGCCTTATCTTGAGGAGATTCCTTCTTTTACCCTCGCTTGTTGTTTTCTTCAAAATGTGAGCAATCCGCCTTTAAATTAAACCCTTCAATTTTGCACTAGGTAATTTTGATACATCGTGAATAAAGTTTAAGTTGCACCGAATTGAGTATATGCTATCGATTTCACACTCTCCATTAATTTGTCAAGCACACATCTATTTAATTATTGTAGTGCTCTTGTTAATATGGAATTATTGTTAATTTCTATCATGTGATAAATGCTAGAGTTTAGGCTTGGAACCTCGTTTCTGCTCGAGGATGCTTGTTTATAAATATGCCGAATAAAATGGCATATTTATAAGTGAGCAATCTCAATTGTCCACGCTTTTAATTGATAGCTGAGGATATGTGTTTGGGCAAGTTCTGAGTGATGTTGTACAACTCCAGAGTAGATTTCAGTAGCGTCTCCCTGGTGTTCTCCATATACACACCCCTCTTGACCTGTTGTCGAGACGTGTATATGGAGAACAGCGGGGAGATGCTGCCGAAATTTTCTCTGGAGTTGTACAACAGCTTAGGAACTTTCCCGAACCACATATCCTCGAATGGGATTAGGACCTAACCTATTTAGAGATTAGGAGTCATCGTTGGTACCCTTGTTTTGTTTTGTTGTAGTCAAAAGATTTGCAAGTACTACAGTAGCTATATAATTAGATTATTTGATATCATTGTTGATGTTAAAAATGTAGGTCTCCTATGTAAGGAATTCAAAGCACTAAACCGGAGAAGAATCTAGATATCGATCGGGAGTACATATTTTACATATCTTGGAACCTGTCCTCTATTTCGCAAAGGTAATATTAACCGAAATGATGTCTCAATATTTCAAATAGCTAGCTAGGTGTCTCAATATTTATTGTGCGGTTTAATTACGATGGACCGTAAGGAATGGATGTATCGTAAAAGTCGCTTGAGTGCTGAATTTCAGAGGGTGTTAAGGAGTTCAAAAAATTGCGAAGAGGACATTGTGAGGAGGGTGTAAACTTCATATATTGTCCTTGCATTGATTGCACCAATATGAGAAGATTTAACAACTCGGCTCAAATCGAGGACCACCGATTCGACGTGGCTTTGTGAGGAATTACACGTGTTGGATCCATCACGGCGAGACAGTGGTACCCTTCCGATGCAACGAAGATACGGTGGAACCGGATGACGAGTTGCAGATGATATGTTTGAGGATGAGAATTTGGAGCAAATGTTGCGGGATGTGGAGGGTAATTACACGGAAAGAGAGTTCAAAAGTTTAAAAGCTTGATGGAAGATTTATGCCAAACCGCTGCTCACAAAGTTGCAAAGCGGAATACACCAAGTTGGGTTCGGTCCTTGCATTGTTTGAATGAAGACAAAACACCGCTGGACGATACAAGTTTCAATGCACTTCTAGTTCTTCTATCGGATGTGCTTCGTATGAAACGAGTTGCCAACAAGCATTTATGAAGCGAAGAAGCTATCGTGTCCCATGGGAATGGAAATAGAAAGGATACATGCATGTCCTAATGATTGCATCTTGTACCGTGAACGCATATCAGAGCTGCACGCTTGTCCAAAGCAGTGCGGTGTGCCCCGGTACAAACAAAAGGAGAAGCGAACGACAAGAAGCGTAAGAGCCGAGGCAACGATGGTGAAGAGGTCACTAAAGGTGCACCGCCAAGGTATTGTGGTACTTGCCCATCATTCCCGTCTTGAGCGGTTGTTTGCAAATCCCGAGAGGCAAAATTGTTGTGTTGGCATTATGAGTCTCGAAAGGAAGATGGCAAGTCGAGACACCCCGCCGATTCGGCTCAATGGAGAAACATCGATTGGAAACATGAGGAGTTTGGTGCGAAATGAGGAACATAAGGTTTGGGTTGAGTACCGATGGAATGAATCCGTTTGGTAACATAAGCGTACCACACAAAGACGTGGCGATTCATTGTGTATCTACAACCTCCTCCTTGGTTGTGCATGAAGCGGAAGTATATCATGATGTCCTTGCTAATCTCGGGACCCAAACAAGGAAATGATATTGATGTGTACCTTGCACCATTGATCGAGGATTTGGTACAATTGTGGAATGAGGGGTCGTGGTGTGGGATGCATACAAAAGAGAGTATTTCACCCTATGAGCTATGGTATTTTGTACCATAAATGATTTCCGCCGCTTGGTAATTTGGCGGGTACAAGATCTGAAAGGAGCCAAAGCGTGTCCTATCTGTGAAGAGGAGACGAGAGCCTATGGCTACCGAATTCCAAGAAAACCGTGTATATGGGTCACCGTGAGGTTTGTACCTCGAAGTCATCGATCTTAGTAAAATGGATGACAAATTTGATGGGAAGAGGGAAGTCCGTTCGCCCCCAGACCTATGAGTGGAAGGCAAGTATATTCACGTGTGGAGGATATTGAACTTCAAGACGGAAAGAGTCGTAAATCTGTTCGTATTTAGGACAATTTGGAAGAAGAGGTCCATATTTTGGGACTTGCCGTCTTCGAAGGAGTTAGATGTCCGACATTGTATTGATGTCATGCACGTTGAGAAGAATGTCTGCGACAATTTGGTTGGTATCTCGCTGAACATACAGGAAGACCAAGGATGGTGTGAATGCTCGTCGCGACATGGCCTACATGGGAATCAGGCCCAAGCTTGCAGTGATAGAGGAGGATGGGAAAGGTCCGTACATCCCCGCTGCATGCTACACCTGCCCAAGAAGGAGAAAGAAAATCTCGCAAATGTCTCCAAGGTATTAAAGTTCCATCGGCTACTCCGCAAACATTAAGAAGCCGGTGTCCATGGATGATTTGAAGTTGTTGGGCATGAAGTCCCACGATCGCCATGTCTTGATGACCCAAATGCTCCTGGGCCTATCGAAATATTCTGCACGAGGATGTCAGTTTGCAATCACGAAGCTCATTATTTCTTCAATGCGATCTCCTGCAGTTATTGACCCCGATATGCTAGACAACTTACAGAGTGAGGTGGTGCGAGACTCTATGTCGACTTGAGATGCATTTCCCACCATCGTTCTTCGACGTCATGGTCCATCTTGTTGTTCACCTTGTCGAGAGATTAAGATATGTGGCCCCGATTCTTACGTTACATGTATCCGCTCGAGAGGTACATGGGTATATTAAAGTCCTCGTGAGGAATCGGTGAAACCTAAGGGTAGTATTGTGGAAGGTTATGGGGTGAAGAGGTTATTGAGTTCTGCGTGGACTATCTCGGAGAAGACAAGCAATCGGTGTTCTCTATCTCGCCATGAGGCGAACTATCCGCAAAGGAACTGTTGAAGCGAAACTAACGAGGCCACGCTTTGATATGTATTGCAAAGCGATCTCGATAGTCTTGCAAAGACAAAGATGAAGTTGCAGGGTATATCGAAAAGACAAGTCGATTTTACGAGAAGAGAATCCACATATGGATGAGCTTTCCATCATGCGAGAACACAACGATAGATTTCTAACATGGTTCAAACAGAGGCGAGGTCTCTGTTAGTGATACTATCAAATGGTTGGTGACGGACCTAGATTTAATGTACGAGACATGGCAGGGTACGATATTAATGGGTACACCTTTTACATCGAAAGTCGATGATCAAGAGTACTGTTCAAAACAAATGTGTCAAGATAGATGCTTTGTCGATGAACATCATTTGAAAGGAGGATCCTCAATGGCAATGAACTCTTATTACGGGTGATCGAAGAAATTTGGGAGCTCGATTACGGAATATACCAGATTCCATTGTTCGATGTAAGTGGGTGGGACTTCCACATGGAGTGAAGGTCGACAAGAGAGGTTTTACTCTTGTGGATCTCAACAGACTCGCCTATAAAGATGACCCATTCAGTACTTGCGGCAAGCAAATCAAGTCTTCTATGTGCGTGATCCGCCAATCCGAGGTTGCACGTCGTCCTTTATGGTAAGCGGCGGATCGTTGGTGTCGAAAATGTCATAGATGAAGAAGAATACGACCAATTCGATGAAATACCTCCGTTTGCGGATGGGGCCTGTCTTAGCGGTGACAACGACACACATGGAAGAAATTATATGCGTGTAGATCATCAAGAAGGGTTATATTGTAAATAAAAGGAGTACATCATTGTATCAGTTGATATGTGTTTGCAAAGGTTATGTGTACGTATGAAACTTTCACAAATTTTGTCAATGCATTGTGGTATGTAGCTACTTAATGGAATGAAAAGAAGGCACTCTACATCAAATCATTTCGAATTTTCGAATACTTGGACTTTATTTGAGAAAGATTTGACTTTTCTACTCTTTGACCAAAAGTATGCCTACAAAGTGAATTTGGGCTTCTGTTTTCAATGCTTACTCATTTTGCCAAAATCCTTTTTAGAAAAGAGATCGTAGTATCACAAAGTATGTTTACGCAAACTTTCAAATAATTCCAACTATGTGTGCAAAAGATATGGCCTTTTCACTCTTTGATCGATATATCTCAGAATTCAGACTTTATGGTTTGTCGGAAAACAAACAAGGCCTATATTTGTATCGGTTCTTATTCAAAGCGACACATATACATAATCATTTGTATCGGTTTTGTAATAAAACTGATAGTAATATTATCCTTAAATTGTATCGGTTTTACTTTAGAACCGATAGAAATATCACTTCTAGGGTTTTCCTTAGTACAAGTATTTCTATCGGTTTTCTTATACAAACCCGATAGAGATACTATAATTGTATCGGTTTTAGTTGAAAACCGATAGGAATATGCCTCCCAGGGTTTTCCTTAGTACAAGTATTTCTATCGGTTTTCTTATACAAACCCGATAGAGATACTATAATTGTATCGGTTTTATTTGAAAACCGATAGGAATATGCCTCCCAGGGTTTCCTTAGTACAAGTATTTCTATCGGTGTTTTTGGAAAACCGATAGTAATGAGGGAGAGTGAACAATATTACGCGCGCGCTCCTCCATTTTTTTGCCCTAGCTCCGCCCGCGCCTGAATTGCTCCCGCACCACGATTTCTTCGCCTCACCGCCAACGCCGCCGCAAGCCTCCACGCCCTCTCTCCTCACGCCGCACTCCTTCCCCGCCGAATCGCCTCACGCCGCCGAGTCCTCCCCGCCGACTCTTCCCACGCCGTCGACTCTTCCCCACGCCGAAGTCGCCCCCACGCCGACTCCCCCCACCGCTGACTCTTCTTCCCCACGCCGTCGACTCCTCCCCGCACCAATCACTTTGGTAGATTGTCTTCGTCGGCTCGGATCCGGCGCTGAGTAAGGAACTTTTACTCCCCTCTGTTGGTATTGTGTCAGTGGACCGATTGAGAAATTTGGGGAACTAGCCATCGAGCTAGAGGCTGTTTTTCTTGATCCGAAACACCGAAGTTTGTTATATCTTGCCGCCAATGATGATTCAAATAGTTGAGATTATATTGATCTCGCTAGCTAGTGAATGCTTTCTGTAGTTCAGCACTGTTTTAGATCATTGTGTTTAGACTTCATCTTGGCCTTGTTGCTTCTGGATATGTGCTATGTCATCCTGTGATTAGTTCTGTTACATGGCTTGAATAGCTTTGTTATCATCGGTACATTCTGGAACTTATTGTTACTAGTCTGGTGCCTGTGTGTTAGACCATTTTAATCTTGTCTCTTTACTGCTCGGAGTTTGTCATAAGTCCATAATCGAGTTCTAGTGAATCAATTTTCTTAAAACAAAGGTTGAATTGTGTAGATTCACCGATTTGATTGATATATTCTGTGATATATACTGCTGAAATTGGTGTTGGAGGGCTCATTTGGAGCAACCCATCAATTTATGAAATCTGAGAGCAAAATTGCTAAATCAACCATGAGCAGTATGCTGGTTTGTTTAGTTTGTTTATTATCCATGCTAGGTGCTTATTTGTGATCAGATCATGAATTACTTTGCTTACAAGCCTGTTCCTGTTGAAGTCATGATTTTATCATATGTTCCTGGCATAATGGATAATGTGTGCTTAGTTATATATGGGTTAAGTCATTGTTTCATTATGCTCATACTGCAAATATTTCAAAAGTCCAGAAACCAAATTTCCAAACTTCAATTACGAGTTTAGTTTAGCAAAAGTGGACTTCTGATACCAACAGTTTGCAAACTACCAAAACCTGATGTTAAGCCGTATATGTGTTGTTGCTATATATGTGGATTACCTTATACTGTTGTCTTAGTTTTAACAACTGCAACATATATGGTCTTATTTGTCCTTATATGATTCTGAATTCTGATTTTTCTCTATGCTTGGTGTATCTCTTGGATAGTCCTGGTATTTTACAAAGTTAGCACTGCAAAAGTATTCATACATTTCTATATAGCATAATCTTTCCATATGCAGTGATTGCTTGTTCATATATGCAGTGATGGCTTGTAGCAACTTTTGAGTATGCCAGTGGTATAGTTATTTCAATCTTAATTGCATATTACTTTTTTTATCTCAGCATATGTTAGAGTTTAGGTTGCGTAACCTCGTCTCCGTGCTCGAGAGTGCTTAATTATAAATATGCCGAATAGCATATTTATAAGCAAGCGATCTCGAATTGTCCACGTTTTTGGGCAGTTCGAGAGATATGTGGTTGGGCAAGTTCTGAGTGTTGTACAACTCACGAGTAGATTTGATAGCGTCTCCCAATTGTTCTCCGGATACACACCCTCTTGACTTGTTGTCGAGACGTGTATCCGGAGAACAATGAGATGTCAAAATTTTCTCTCGAGTAGTACAACGGCTTAGAACTTGCTTAACCACATCCTCGAATGGGATTAGGACCAAACCTATTTAGAGGTTAGGAGTCATCGTTGAAGATCATTCGTTTCTCTGTTTGTTGTCAATGAGCTGTTGCTTTACATGATTTATTGTCAACTTCACATAATTACTACTAATTGCTTTATCTCATGTCAAATATATGACCATGTCGATAAGAAAAGCGAAAATGTCGCAACTAGAGAGCATCGACTCATCGCCGAACAGTAACCGAATTAGCTACTCTCGAGGGGCCGAGCGAACTTCAAGTGTCGAGCCGAGCCAACTTCCAAGTGTCGAGGGGCCGAGCGAACTTCAAGTGTCGAGCCGAGCCAACTTCCAAGTGTCGAGGGAGTAAGGTGAGGAAGGCCCGAGGACCGAGTAAAGGGGCCACAGGAGAACACCGCAGTTCTCCATTCAATGCCACGGGTTTGCACGGGTCCTCCTAAGTACAAAGGGCGATACCGCCATTCCTCGGCCAATTGGTGAGGGAGAGGGTTGCCATAACAGTTAAGGACCGGAGAAAGGAGGTCGGCGAAAGCGAAAGAACCGGTGTGGGGAGGTGAAGGGCAAATGGATTATACAAGAGGAGGACGAAAACAATGCCAAAGCGATGCGCCATGAAGAGGATGGGTGTGGCTTTGAGGCACTTCTGGGCTACATGCATAGTGAGTACGTCTTTGAAAGGCCTTACACCATTCGAGAAGTATCCGTTCGTGACTCGATGTTTGGGAGGAGTTCACGAGATCAAGGGTACGCCCGAGGCGGAGGAGAGAGACGTAAGAACATTGGTATCGAGGCGAACACGTGCCCGCACCACCTCGGTTCATGCGCTCGAAGGGAAGAAAGCGAAATGGGCGCGAGTAACCGAGGAGTGCGAACTCAGGGACAGCGTTGCCTTACTCCCACATATGTGAGGAGCGCGCGTGTTGGGTATTAGCGAGGACAAAGAAATCATGGACGGGCACCGGTAGTACCAAACCCGCTATCAAGCAAGTCGTCTCCACCATCGTAAGTCGACAAACTTACTACATTGCGATCAACCATTCTGTTGTATTTCAGATCTAATTCAGACTCCCTCTTGCAGGAGGAGGTCACCGGAAGGAAAGAGCGAGGGACCTTTGTTAGCCAAGGGTCAAATGACATCTTGTCCTCCGCGACGGGAAGTCCGACCATAAGGGCCTGCACTTGCCGTAGGGCGGGGCATCTGAAGAAGACGTGCAAGACGAGGTTAGGAGTGCGGGGGCAAGATCATGGGAGGCACGCGGGGCGCATGAAGGACACGCTCAGGAGGAGATCAAGGAGGAGATGAGGGGAGATGACGGCACGTGAGCAGGAGATGAGGGTAGAGATGGACCGCTGAGGGCCGAGATGATGGCAATGTTCTCCCAGTCGAGCGGATGACCCGCCTCTGTACAAAAACTCAGGTTGCGACCAGTGAACAAGGGTCTAAAACGATAAGGCCGGTCCGCAGCTAAAGGTAATAGTTAATTTTGCATGGCTTCGAGGTGCGAGGGTAACTCCCAATATTTTTCTTAAGTTCGCACCTCTTGCGGCGCCTCTGAAGTGCCGGCTCACGCCGACGGAAGACGGATTTCTGTTGAGGTCTGCAGCGGGGTTGCATTTCCATGCAACGAGACCGACACCACAGGCATGGTCACCTTTGGGGAAGGGCTACATGAGGGTCGGTGGACTACGCCCACGGCCTTCTTATCACATGTGCTCGAGTTCCCCCAACGAAGAGATCACCACTCTCGGGCAAGCGCACATGTCGTTCATCAAATGGCCCATGGCAGGCGTCGTACTGGTCAAGGTAAAAAACCTCGCTTCTTCTGTACCATTCCAATAGTATTGCAACAAGTTGTTCATACGCATGCTTTGTAGGTTCCTACCGTACCTGCGCCTCCTCCCACGATCGTGAGTCCCCGCACAAGTAATCTTGGTGGTGCATAAAAGGGCTACCACGACAGCCACAGAACCACTGGAGGCCTCCACTAAAAAGCCAAGGCTCACACAGACCACAGTGCCCTCTCAGGTACAGGAAAAGCCTCCAACCCCCGCCTCGGAGACTCCTTCGGCCCAGAAAGGAGAGCCGGCACAGGCCACAGAGAAGCCCTATAATTTTAAGGCGTATGAACATGGAAAGCCCCTTCTTCCTCCTGCGAAATTGAATACTTTAGGCATGTGGACTCGATACTCCATGGATGGTACATTGACAAAGTGAAAGGGAACGAAAGTGGGTCGACTTCAATGTTAGGTACAAAGGGACATTTCCATCGTGAGGACGACGGGACATTTCGGTCGGTTTGAGGATCTGTTCGTCTCTACCAAATGATCTCCATCGACGCTTCCACTGTGGCGATCCTCGACACCGTGAGTATCGCACCACGTAGCATGACCTTAGAACTTCCATAGGATTTTGCATTATGCTTCGTAACATTCAATACGAGTTGCGTGGCAATGAGGCAATGAAGTCGTGACGAATCGACAACTAATTGGGTTCATCGACCACGAAGTGGTGTCCGCAACGATGGCTAGGCTTCAACCTCAATGGCTTGCCGGCTACATCAAGGGTGCGTTGAAAGCTGAGGCCAAGAAGGACTTCATTCTATTCCCGTACCACGAGGAGTAAGTACTACTACACCCTTCAATTACTTGTACGCACTTCAACCGTATGTGAACTTATTTCCTTCGCTGTATACCATTTAATAAGCAACCATTGGGTCCTACTCGTGATCATTCCGAGTAACAACGTGGTCTACACTTTTAATTCCATTGAGAAGAGACCGATGGCCTACGCGATCAAGCCTCCTTTGGAGCAGTAAGTGCACTACTCTTATGTAACACTTTCTGTATTTAACTACGTACATTCATTATTTTGTACTTAACAACATCTCTCCAATGTATATAGGGGTTTCTCCGACTACGTCGCAGAAGGAGGGATACACGATCGAAAAAAGGGCTCCAAGCTGGAGTATGTGCGCTTCAAGGTACAAGTGGCGTTCCCTATATAAGATTTAGATTTCGACATATTTTCTTCGTCTCTTAATTTTTTTTCTTTCTTCACAATGCCATCAACAGGCAGCGACGACCACTCATGGTTTGTACGTCATGCATCACATCTTGATCTTGATTAGCCTCTCGCACCGCTTTCCCTAGGTATATATGTACATGCATAATAATACAAGTAGCCTTTCACATAGAAATTTCAAAACTTAAATTAAAACACTGCGTTTCTATTTTGCAGACTCTCAATATCCCCGGAAGAGTTTAGACCGCACTACGCTCAACAAGATAAGGGACCACTTATGCCAAGGTAATGGATGGAATGTATGGTGGAGGACTGGACGGTATAGAGATCCCAAAGCTCGTACTAGGCTATATGTGAACAATATTACAAATCTCAATGGGATTACATGTGTACATGATGGTTAAGCATGTGTCGGTTGTAACAAAGTATTCATTTTCTAATATGATATGTATTTGTTGTAACAATTAAAGTATTCATTTTACGTGAATGAGTTGTATTCATTTTCTATGAATGTGAATGTGATATACATCTTTGTATGTTTGTGATATGTGCATATATATATATTTGTGTGAAATATGTGCTGATTGGAGGGTCAATTGGAAAGTAGCACACCCTCATCTCTATCGGTTCTCACAAGAAAATGATAGAGATAACATTGTCATCTCTATCGGTTTTTGTAAGAAATGATAGAGATAATGTTTACATCTCTATCGGTTCCTACAAGAAAATGATAGAGATGAACTCATCATCTCTATCGGTTCTTGAAGAATGATAGAGATGAACTCATCATCTCTATCGGTTCTTGAAGAAGCGATAGAGATTATAATATAATCTCTATCGCTTCTTTGAAGAACCGATAGAGATGATGAGTTCATCTCTATCGGGCAAGAACCGATCGTAATAATAGCGCCTCATCTCTATCTAACCGCTTAGTGTCGCCACCGTAACCGATTATGATGATAAAAAGAACCGATTGTGATGTGTAAACGTGTAGTAGTGTATGTCGCTTGCTTTCAAATTGATCTTTATCAGTGCATATGTTGTAATGTGCGATCTGAGTTGATTTATGAAATAGATCGTTGTATGTTGTGTAACATGTGATTGGAGTACATTTTTAAATTTATGTCATAATAATATGCTAGTCATCTTTGTGTGTCTTGTTATTTGTTTGAGAGGGCATGGCTAGCAATTCCCGAGGTTAGCCAATAAATTAAAATTTAGTAAAAATAGAAAATCAACATCACAGACGGTTCTAACGAAGAACCGTATGTGAAGAGACCAGATCACGAGACGATTTCAAATTGGAATCGCTCGTGATCTCGAACTCTTCACAGATAGTTCCAATTCGAAATTGTGCAGGATAAGCCCACAATCACAAACGGTTCTTAGTTAGAACCGTCTAGGATAAGCCCATTATCACAGATGATTATTTGTTAGAACAAAATGCAGTGATGATATGACATCACCGAGCAGGTTAGTAAGTGGAACCGCTTTGTAATGAGTTTTTTCACGAGCGGTTGGAAAAGCTGCCGCAATGACTCTTTGTCATTATCGATGCTTGCTTCTGCAGCGGTTCACAAAACCGTGTGTGATGTGGTTTACGAACCGTCTGTGATGACCTGTTCTGTAGTAGTGTGTACTGATAGGAAAGACATTGTCCTTATCTCATACTCAAACAAGAGAGCAAGAGAGAGAGAGAGAGAGAGAGAGAGAGAGAGAGAGAGAGAAAGCAATGATCTAGATAACTTGCCTAGTCAAGGTTAAAGGTGAAATTTAATCTGAACCGTTAGAACATATGTCTTCCCCCACATGAAAGGCTTAGATGTTTTTCTTTTCTCAATTGACATGAAAATTTCTAGCTTTTTTTCTTTTCTTTTCTTGGATTAATATGGAAATATTTAGTTCTTACCTTCTATAATTAATGTGTAGGGGAGGCATCCAATTAGTACGTTCCGATAGGAAAGATATTGTCCTTACCGGCCCAATACGTAAGCAATAGAAAGAAAGAAAACTATTATCCGGATGGCTTGCGCAGTCAAGGTTAAAGGTGAAATTTGATTCAAACCATTAGATCAAAGGTCTTTCCGGATATGAAAGGCTTCGATGTTTTCCTTTTCTTCAATTAATGTGGGATTTTCTAGCATTTTTTTTAGATTAACGTGAGAATTTTTAGCATTGTTTGATTAACGTAGGGGCTTTCAGGAGGACCTCTAATTAATATATAAAAAGATTGTGTGCTCTTTATTATTACTCTTGTGATTGCATCAGTATGCTTTTGATTGGTGGAGACGAATGACTACTGTTTACAACATAGACATGTAAGTGCACACACTCCAGAATTTCAACAACGAGGACCCATGACATGACACACTAACGCACAATGGCATGTCACGAGCACTACAGTACGACCTCATCCTAGGCCACGTTTGGACTTTAGGCTGGCGTGCCTCCTCACATACCACGCAAGCCTCATCCAAAAAAAAAAATAAAAATAAATGCAAGCAACAATCGAAACAGGCGCCACGACGGCCGTCCCGGCCGCGGTGGCGGCGGCGACGTCGAAGCGGCGCATCATCCTGGTGCACGGCTTGGGCCACGGCGGGTGGTGCTGGTACAAGGTCGCCACGCTACTGCGCGCCGCGGGCCACCTTGTGGATGCGCCGGACCTCGTGGCCTCGGGCGCCGACGCGCGCCGGCCGGGCGACGCGCCCACTTTCGAGGAGTACACACAGCCGCTGCTCGACGCCCTCCGCGCGCTCCCGGAGGGTGAGAGGGTGGTGCTGGTGGGCCACAGCTTCGGCGGCAGGCGTCGCGCTCGCCGCCGAGGAGTTCCCGGAGAAGGTCGCGGCAGCCGTGTTCGTCACCGCGTTCATGCCGGACTGCACCAACCCGCGAACCCACGTCCTCGAGAAGGTACTCGCATTCCACCTTCCGGCGTTATAGCGATCTGCGTGGATGCGAGGGACAACCAGATTTATTATCTCGTACTACCTCAAAACCAAATCGAATTGACCAACCATTACTAATCGACAAACCATTGACATAAGTTTTCTTTTTCTATAAGCACCTAGAATCAGTTTTAGATTGGATGGACACCGTGATGGATCCAAACCACGTTCCTCCTTCCATATTCTTCGGGCCGGTATTCCTGCAGAAGAAGGTCTACCACCTGAGCCCACCAGAGGCACGTACTAGACATCTACTTTAGTTACTCGTAATCGATTATTTATCCATCTCCTTATGTCAAATTAAATGGAACTAATTCCCAGCAATTGTCTCATTTCACAATATAATACTATAGGATTACACATTGGGACAGAGCCTGGTCCGGGTGGGCTCCATATACGTGGCTGACCTGCAGAGACAGCCGCCGTTCAGCGAGGGCCGGTACGGATCGGTGAGCAAGGTGTACGTGGTCGTCAAGCAGGACCTGTGCATCGTCGAGGAGCACCAGCGTTGGATGGTCGCCAACTTCCCGGTGACGGAGGTGAGGGAGATGGCCGGCGCCGACCACATGGCCATGCTCTCCGCGCCGGACGAGCTGGCGGGGCACCTCGCCGACGTCGCAAACGCCTACGCCTAATTGACTGACCGGGCGTCGCGTTGATGGTTCATGTTTTTTTGAACATGAATTGGACTCTTGTTGATTAAGACCCGATTAATTAAGCGTCGTGTGAGTAATTTGATCACATGCTGTGAGAAAATGGATTGAAGTTTTTTTTTTTGGGTTCAGGTGAATGGAATTTAAAGTTTGCCATTGTTCCAAATAATGAAAAACAAATAGGACGAAAAACACGGATTTTACAAGACATGAACTTTAGTGAAAACTCTTTCGATAAAAATCACGACATACAAAAACTATATCACTATATAAGGGGTGTTCACAATGAAACGAACTCATCTTCTATCCTACAAATTGTGGGGGTTTATTTATAAGGCATACAAAAGAGACTCCATGAGCAAGTAGAACTCCATATTTATAATGTAAACAAAACTGAAATGAATTTGGATTGCAAACTCAACAATCTCCACCTCAAACCAAATTACTCCTATAGCCAAAACAAAATACGGATCTCCTCAATCGAAACAGATCGGCATGACCACTTTGTGTTCTGAAAGGCAAAGAACTAAGTAGTGAAATCAACTAAGTCGAAGCAAAGCTCACACTTAGTATACTACCACAAAGGTTAGTAAACAATCCTCTCAAGCAAAGCTCATTAAACAATCCTCTCAAGGAAACAACTTATTTGCAAGCTTTAGAAATAACAATATACTCAGCTTCTGTAGTAGATAAGAAAATGATAGTTTGCAGACTTACTTTCTAGTTAACAACACATCCTCTAACAGTGAATATACAGACAACAAGAGAACTTCTCTTACCCAAATCTCTACCAAAATCTAAAATTCACATAACCAACAAGTTAATTTCTACTTTTTTCAAACTGTAAATAAGCATCATAAGTGCCTCACAAATATTTGAAAATCCGTTGAACTACTTTTCAATGCTCTTTTTCAGGATTTTTCATGTATCTACTAAGAACACTGAATGATTGAGATAAATTATGGTGAAAACATATCATAGCATAAATAAGTGAACCAACTACACTATCAAACGGAACTCTATATATGTACTCAATTTTATAATCTGGTTACAAACATGACGCTAAATAAAATCTGAAATGTGCAGCTAACGGAGTACTTACTGGTTTGGCATTATGCATGTTGAGACGATAATTGGACTTTATTAATATATTTTTTCTGACTAGGTTATAATTTTCCAAATTATCTATTTCTAGTAGTTATCATACTAAATTTTTTTTTGTTGCACCAAGATCTATCATCTCAAATTCACTACTTAATTGTGCATTTAAATAGTTGAAGCAAATTTGACTCAAACAGTGGTGCACCAAGATCTATATGTTGATAGCTATATCTCTACTACTTCTAATTAGGAGTTGGTGACAGTCGTCCGTTCTCCACCCCACCCACCTCAGAAAAAACAAATGGCCGTAAAAAACCCGTCCATCTTGTTCCCTTCGCGCCCCACACCTCCTCTACCAAAAAAACTCTGGTTTGCCCACCCCCTGCCCCCTCCCAATCTGCACCGATCTTGTTCGCTCCGCTCGCCCACCCCCTTCCAATCCCTAATCTACTTCGCAACTACCATCACCCGCACATCCTCCTACCTTCGTCGCACTCGTCCGATCTGCTCCACAATCTCCCTGCATGCATCCGGATATGGTGCACTCCACCATGATGCGCGTCTCCCTAGGGCTTTCCTCCTTCGCCGCTGACCTGGTTCGCATGAGGGAGTCTCTGCGGCCGCTCATGGAGTTCGCCAGGGAGAGGTTCGAGGGCTCGGGGGGCGTCGCGGCGACGAAGGTGCTGCTCATGGCCACAACCAGGCTGCGGCTGCTGGAGGAGCGCGTCTAGGAGGCGATCTTGGCATCCTACAGGGACATGCTTCGAGCCTCCGTGTTTCGATTCGAAGACACGAAGGCAGGTCGTCGGCGGCGAGCGGCGAGATAGGCTTGCTGAGAGGCGGTGGAGCTGGTTGATGGGGTAGAGCTGTGGTCGCTAGTTCTGCCGCATCAACAGGCTCTGCCGTTGCCAATTCCACAACTCCACCTCCAATTTGATCCACTCTTGGCGCCACCCAAACACTCCCACAACAGAGGAGGAGGAGGAGGAACAGCAGTGGCGAGGCGAAGCAATGGTAAATCAAGTGGCCACATCCAGATGCTCCCGAAATCTACTTTTCCTTTTTGGATCAGATCGAGACTTGGAGGATTTTCTTGCAGGAGGCGACGATGCGAGTGGTGTGGTGACGCAAGGGGGCGCTGCGGCTCGTCTTCATCTCCGCCATCGCCTGGGCGCTGCTCGTCCTCCTCACCCTCGCATTCCACCTCTAGTCCTGTAGCTCCTCTGTCGCATTCCTCCCAGGTCCCTCACTTCTCCGTCCTATTGCATCCATCCATCCTTCGCAATGCCACTCTGTGTGTGTAGCCGTATATCATCATACCCGTCGGACTTCTAGCTCCCAGTGCATTGTTAATCACTCCATGATGCGTCGGTGTGCCATTGTCAACTTGTTGTTGTCTGCATGTAATTGTTTTCAAGTGTCCGATATGGTTGTTTCTCATGATCCCGCCTTGCGCAAAAGAAGAACAAGTAAATGGTGATGCTATCAACTGATACCATTGATCAACCTGTGTGTCTCCTTGACTCCTTCACATGTGTATTGGCTTACCATAATTCTTGCTTCCAAGTTACAGCCAACATTCACTACCCTGTTACTTGCCTATGGATAGCATAATCATGTGTGGGTATATTGATTCCCTAATACTTGAAACTCTATTATTTATGTTAATGTGCTAGAGCTTTGGTGTGTTTATTTTGGACCACATTCTCAAGTTAAATATATCTTATTCTTTCTATCAAGACTACGTACTACAATCATTTGTCTTATTCTAACATAGTTTGCCAAGTTTTGCTCCCGTGTAGCTCTCTGTAAAGTACCTCTCTGTAAAAAAGACAGTAAAGTTCTCTATGTGTTGAACTCAATGAGATTCTCGTCGAAACCACTCCACCGTAAGACATGCCTTGCCTTGTTTTGATGATAATGATAAATTATGAGTGTTTCATAGTCTAGCATTGGTCTCTTTATTCTACAGGCTACCAGATACCTGTCGCAGATAATCCCCATGATGTTATCATTTCAAAGAGAACTCCCAATACAATTGTATAGAAGTTATCATATATAACAGTTGAAAAGAAGGACAAGGATCCTTTACCACTGTTTGGAGGACACCAAAGCGGGAAACGGAGGGAGAAAAGCTTTAAACTGAATGCTACTATGAAGGTACCTATTTGCTTTTATTATGTGTGTATAAGCTACCTTATCTTATCAACACCTAATGTATAGTGCTTCGATTAAGTAGCAAAGAGAGTGATAAAGGTGGACATATCAGTTACATTATCTTTGATTCAGTAGGTTTGGCAGTGGCACTAAACCATGTACAAATTTTGTGAACTTCTAAATTAGTGGGTCTGGTATCACATCACATACAAGACTTTAATGCAGAATTTACCCCATTGAGTAGTACTATTTTTTCGTAAAACTAATTCCGAACAATCTATGCAAAGATTAAGTTTATTGCTTGCCTGTTACGTACAACAAGTAAATAGTAGAACAGAAGTCACTAGAATATATACTAAAATGGTAGCAGCCAGTTATTGTAACTTTCAACTGTTTCGGCACAGTATAAAATATCACTTGCACTTTGTTCATTGTGTCTAAAGCAAAATGAACATTGTCAATCTAAAGAAATAGTTTATTGACACCTCTTCTTATTCACTTGCTGAATCTAAGGTTATGGTGGTTCATTTTTATTTCACTGAACTTTCTTCCATGTATTTGGTTTTGGTATATGCACAGGTGCGCTGTGGATTTATGAAAAACGTCGGTGCGAAAATGGATGATGTCGAAGTCAAGTACGCACAGAAATGCAATTTCGTGGTTGCCTCTGGTATTTTTTATGGTTATGACATTCCCCATCAGCCATCAAATATTAGCCTTCGGCCTCAGAAGTTGTTCTACTTTTTTATGGTGGTAGATGAGGTATCCCTCGATTTCATTGAAAAGAATGCCAGTTCAAAGTTGACAGTGCAGGAGGGAAATGGATTGGTATATGGAGACTTATAACGTTACATTGCCTTCCATTTGATGAACCTAGAAGGAATGGAATAGTACCAAAGATATTGACACATAGACTATTTCCTCAAGCTTGGTGTAGCATTTGGATCGATAGAAAAATGGAGCTTATAGTTGATCCATTTCTTATTCTCAAAAGGTTGGTTTTTTATCTGCAACCTCAGACAAATTCATATTGTTTTGTTGATTATCTTAAAATAAATTCAACAGGCTAAATTCTTTGCAGATATCTTTGGCGGGGAAACACACATTTGCAGTAGCTGTCCATAAGCATCATAGGAGCATCTATGAGGAGGGTGATGCCATCAAACGGAGGAAGCGATATGCCCGGCCTTTGGTTGATCTTCAGATGAAGATGTACTATTACGAAGTGATGGAGCCTTGGAACCTGAACAAAAGGATCCCACATGACAAATTTCCAAATCCCAAGCTAAAACGGAGTATCTTTGAGGATCATGTTGGTTGTTCCACAGTTGGTAAATTAATACAATCACCATTGGATTGAGTTTCCTTGTCTCAAAACTTTTCAGCATTTTCAATCCTCAACCTGTGGAATTTTCATGGAGCAAAATATGGTCCCGGCTACAATGAAAACATTGGCATCCATAAGCTGAAAGTTGTCAACAAGAGATTGATAAAAAAGGTGTACAGAAAAATCTTGAAAACTATAGAGGGCAAAATGTGTATAGACTTAAAAAATTCCACAGCTCCAATAGTCATCGTCCCTCGCACACTGTCTCTGTGTTCTGAGGTCGGTCCTTGGCGAGGAAGCCGGCCACCGGATAATGACAATCAATAAGGCGTAAGGGCAGACCATGCCGAATGTCAGCGTCTACCTCTCTCTACCGGTTTTCTCTTATGGGCAACTGTATGTTGTGCTATCTAGAGCCACCGCCA
Source organism: Guadua angustifolia (assembly GCA_036346375.1). Lineage (NCBI taxonomy): Eukaryota > Viridiplantae > Streptophyta > Magnoliopsida > Poales > Poaceae > Guadua > Guadua angustifolia. The sequence goes on from CM070501.1 coordinate 21,529,194, forward strand.
GAAGCAACATCAAGATACTTGCCGTTGTAGACAAGGAGAAGGACAAGGGCCAAAAGTTTAAGAAAACTCATGGGAACCTCACAAAAAGTATTGTCTACAAAGAAGTACTCACGGCATAGACAAAGTTTGATCAAAATGATATCCAAATTGTGTTGCAATGTAACTTTATTTTTAGATCTTCTGGAACATATACCAAGAATATCATTTCTAAATATGTTCTAATGTCATGAATATCTTATGTACTATGTACAATATATTTGTTTTTTATTTATATAGGAGGAGAAACCATAAAAACTTTTGTAATCGGGAGAAATAGATGTTTGATCTTGTAGCAAAATTTTCTTTTATTGCTTGACCTTTATGTTTTATCACCAATTTTATTTTCCATAGCAACGCACGGGCACTGAACTAGTTTATCATAAAAGAGTCAAATCTCTTGCACCACTGTTTGGGCGATTGCTTCAAACCATAAAGAGATTTCTTCAACATGCAAACAAAACTCTCATTTCTCGGAACGACAAAATCTTTTGAATTCTCCATATAAATGACATCCTCTATTTCCTACGTAAGAACTCAATTTTCATGTCCAATTGCTTAAGCTCATACTCATGCATAGCCATAGTGTTGTGTAAAGTACGAATATAACCATGCTTCACAACTAGAGAAAAAATATCTGTGAAATCAATATGTGTAATATGGCTCTATCCTTTAGCAATGAGACTTGCTTTGTACCCAACCTATTTGGTTGGTGAAATGTATTCCTTCTTATTTAAGATCCATTTATAGAGAATAATATTTTTCTCAATTGACAACTTGATTCCCAAGAGATTACATCTCATCATGTATATCAGTCATCTACCATTTTGAATCACCAGAAGATAGAGCCTCTGGATAAGTTGAAGATTCTGTAGCACCTTTGATTTCTTGTGCCACATTCAAACAACAAGCCACAACATTGGCTTATTTAATCAATATTTTAGGAACTTAAATATTACACTTAGGTCTGTTGGTTGCAATAGAATGTTATAGCAGTGGTACAACAATAAGAATATAATGTATGTTTTCTTTTTTAGTTTCTGGTGTAGATCCTAAATCAGTAACATGCTCCATCTGCATACATGATTTATACTGCTTCTCAACAGGAACATCAATCGATGGTCTATCATGCGACATAGTAGACTCATCAAAAGTAATACTTCTACTAACCACATTTCTAGTTTCAGGATTTCACAATATATAACATTTCACTCCAAACTTATAACAAAAAAACACTTAATGGCTCTAGCTCCAATTTACCATTATTGATACGAACATAAGCAGAAGAACCGTAATATTCTTAAGTTTGAATAATTTGTTGGAGAACTAGACCATATTGACTCGGGCCTGTTTGAACAAATAGATTTCTGAGAAGAAGTTCAAAGACTTTCACGCAGAGAAGAATCTGTCCAGTGCAACAGAAAAAAACAAAGGACATTGACAGGGTATGGTCGCCGTCCAAAGTCAGGTCCGTCAAAGTTGACTCTGGGGTGTTGAAGAGATGTGTTCGCCATCCAAATTCAAGTTCGTCGAAGATAACTCTGGGTTGTTAAGGAGATGTGTTTGCCGTCCAAAATCAAGTTCATTGAAGATGAGTTTGGGATGTTGAGGACATATGTTTTCCATCCTGTATACGGTAAAAGTTTTTGGCAAATTGTAGTTGAGACCGATTGCCTCAGTGAGTAAGAGTCGGTTTGTCAAGATTAGGGGGAAAATGTTAGAGATAATCTTGACATGCATTAGTTAAGATTTAGTTTTAGTTTTAGAAGGTTCAAATTCTGCAAGTTTTATTTGAGTCTGTTAAGATTAGGAGTTCGGATTGCTATTCAAGTTAGTATGTAATCTCTAGTATAAATAGAAATGAAAAACTAGAAAAGGCTAGAGTAGTTGCATCGGCCAACAAAATTTCCTGGTAGTTCCAACATATGGTGTATTATACCGGTAGTATATGGTAGATAGCAGAAATTAGATCTAATCACTAATTTGTGAAGGATATTCTTCTTACTCTACTACCAGAGGAAGTATAAATAAATACTAGTTAATTTGATCCATTGAATCAAAAGGAATGAATGATCCATATTAAATTTAGTGAACCATAAAATAGCTCATTGAAAAACTGCAGGAATTGGAATGCCGTGTCTAGTGAAATCTCACTGGAAAAGAAAACATATGATTTGGGTCTGTTTGGATGTTCATAGGGAAAAAACATATGGATTTAGAGAGAGCTTGCCTTGTTCGAGAGAAAGGAAGGATTCTAGGAGGTTAGACCTCCTGTTTGTTTTGCTCCAAAATTCCTCTAAAATTAGCAGGGTGGTCCATGCATTTACATAACTAGATTTCTTTTAAAATTTATAGTATCAAATGATGTAGCTTATATGCATTGACTTCTTCAACAATGCATCTACCCACCACACATCATCGTGGCTTTTGTCTCCTTTGACATTGGCCTTTTTATTCAATGACTAATGTGAGTAGTGCGATGTTGTTCTCATCTTTGACGTAACACCTCCGCTAATCATTTACTCGCAAGGCAATATCTTCTTGCATAACAGATTGACACCATTCCACTCATATGTGGTCTCCTCTGACAACATCCATGATATCCACGTTATAATTTTTAATTGTATTAAAAATTTTAGTTATTTTCTTTTGAGCTCACATATAAATTAAACCATTAATTTTATTTTATTTATTCCAGATTTTAGTTATTTAAGGATTTACTTTGAAATTCAAATGGAAATCAAATTGCAAATTTTCTTTAATTTTTATTCCTAATTTGCAATTGTTTTTCTATAATTTTTATACACACCAGTTGATGATTTTTATTTTGAATTAATTATTTAGGGATATTTTTTTACTTTAGAATTCATATCGAAATCAAATTTCTAGTATTATTTTATTTTTAATCTGAAATTCTTTTAATTTTGTTGGAATTATTAAGAAGAGTGAGCTTGTTTTATTTGTAGCTTGGCGTGATATAATTGCATTTCCTTATGTTTGCGTATTCCTCGTGTTTATTTCTATGAAGAGGCTTAAAGGCGATCACGCCGACTAGTTGCAGTTCAAGAGGTAATTGAAGATACCTCCAGGCATGTTCCCCCGTGGATTCCTCTGCTGCAACAAGCACGACCTCGCATAAATGAAAACGGGGGGAACGAAGTTGGAACAAGTTACCGGAAGGCACTTGATATATCATGGAGGTCAGTCCTTTAGGAGAGCCCCTAGCACCTCGTGAAGCACTATCCAAATTCCGAAATAGCTACGGCTATCTTGTTAAGGACAATGTCTCCATCACGATTGATAACTGGACAAAGGTGGCTGGTCAAAGCGACAAAGGCACACCCTTGGACCGAAATGCGTAAAATCGTAAGGTTCCCCTGAGTATGAGGCCATCGCTAAGAAGAATGCTTTGGACGTGATGGGGAAGAGCTTCAAACCGGAGGTATGAGCTGAACAAGTACTTTGTGAAGACAGAGGACACCATTCCGAAATATGGAAAAAATCACCGTGGGTGAATGGGTGGAGTTTGTCCAACAGAAGACCACAAGCTTAAGCCGTAGTATTGAGCGAGGTGTACAAAGGCCCTCGCAAAGAAGAACAAGTACCCCCATCACCGGGCACAGGTGGGTATGCCCCTAAGATTGTTGAGTGGAGGAGTAAAGAAGAAGAGGAAGCCCGTACGAGATAGAGAACCCATTGGCGAAGTCAGAAGGCGGCGAAAGTAATTGGGTCCTAGCTCGCCAACCTAGCGAAGAAGAAGGGTCGCAAAGCACGGTGGACCCCACGATCCCGAAGTTTCGCCAAGCTGCGAAGATCTCGCAGAGCAAGCGGAGGATCTTTCATGCGAACAGGAGAACGACGACCTAACGACGACGTTGGGAACCAAGGAACACCCAGGTCGCACTCGTGGCGTTGGAAGTTGAGTGGGCTTCAAACATGGGTTCCTGGAATATCAAGACCAATACAAGTCACGTCAAAGATATAAGAGGACCATGATTGATACAATAAGACAGCTGGCCCAACAAGAGTTTTTAAGATTGTGGGAAGAGAAGGAGGCAGAAAGGGCGTTACAAGCGCGGTCGGATGACAACCCGAGCTCGGCCCGCATCCAAAGTAGCGTCGGATCCGCGCCAGTCCCAACGCCTTGATATCATGTGGATTATATCAGAGAGGCAACCAAGTGCAAGCTCTGTGCACATCTGGAGCAAGGGGCTTGGTCGTCGAGCTTGCGGAGGGCATGGTATATCCCGCACGTGGATACACAACCAACTCCGTCCGATTGGTCAAGCAAAGGTGCAAGTGGACATCGTGCTTGTTCCGTGCCTTGGCCTGTGGAAGCTACCATTCAACACCCCTGATGGCGTAGAGACCATCCAAGATGCAGTTGGGTCATTTATTTTATGGCCCAAGGAAGATATTGCATTGATATAAGAGAGGTCAGAGATGCCAGCGGCAAGTCAAGATGTCCTACCTCTTCCAAAATTGCCTGCTCCACAATGCGGTTCATCTCCACCGGCGGCGCCTGCACCATAAAGCGCACATCTCCGCAGGCAGTGCCTGCACCACAAAGCGCATCTTCTCCGCCGACAGCGCCTTTACCACAGTGCGCATCTCCGTCGCCAGCGCCTTCACAATGGCTTGCCTCCTCTCCATTGCCGGTGACGCCTTCTGCACCACATGCATCACCTCCGTTGCCCCAACCGTCACAATGCGCCTCATCTTCTTTGGCGATGTTGTTGGTTGCAAAGAAAAACAAAGAAGTAGATTGCAATCAACGGAGTACCACCAAGTCAAAGAGGAGTGCCAAGTCCACTCGGGTACAACTATGCCTTCACCAGAGACTTATGAGCATGGCAATCCATTTTTCCCCATGGAGCAGATCAACGCAAGACCATGGAAGTTGAAGAGACTCCATGACTGGTACTTGAGGGCATCTCGTCTTGGGGTGAAGGGCATTCAAGCCGTCGTCTCTCCAGATGTCTACAAACACGAGGATACTCGCTATATCTGAATCGATTTTGGTGACTTGCAATAGATGTTCCATTTTGAAAAACTCGACATCAACTTGATCAGCGTGTGGTGCCTATAAGTTGACCATCGACCTACCTCTACATAGTTCATCTTGCTCTTGCAGTATCAAGTGCCGATATAACAAATTATGACAGCATATCATTATATTGCATTCTGATAGCATAATAAAGAAAACCCCAAATGTATAACAGTTGAGTGCCAAGTGCCAAGTTGAGTTCCTCTTTATAGTAAAGGCTTGTTAGATCATTCAAAAATTGGCAGAATTCATTTAATTTTCACTAAATCATAAGTTGGCCGATTTTAGTGGTTTTTTCCTTCGATAGATGAACACTCAAGCTATGTATAGGTTGACTTTTAAATAAAGTTAACTTCTACCAAATCTGTCAATTTTCTTAAATTTTTAAAAATTTTCTCTAGCAACTTCATCTCAATTAAGATTGTTGGAGTAGTAGTCACAGGATAGGGAAATTTCAGACGACATGAAAGAATTGTATTGCAGATCATTATTGGCTATACATGCATGATCACGAAAAGAGTTTCATTAAGTTCTGAAATCACCAATCATATACTTTATGTACGTCATCCAGGTGTAGCTTGATGGAATTACCAATCATATACTTTTTGTACTTTTTGTGATTAGTGATTTCATCAAGCTCCACTTAGATGATCTACAAAAAGTGTATGATTTGTGATTTCAGAACTTGATGAAACTCTTTTCGTGATCATCCATGTGGATCTTCCATGTCGTCTGAAATTTCTCCATTCTGTGATAACTACTCCAACAATCTTAATTGAAATGAAGTTGCTAAAGAAAATTTATAGAACTAGGCACTCGCTTTCAAACGTCAACAAGACAAATTCTGATCATAATTGTATATAGTAATATATGTCTGAAAGATCTCTAAAACTTTACTAATTCACCAACATAACAGGTAATTAACCATGTATATAGCAAATACGACATATATACTGAGCGACTCCAAATGTCATTTTTTGGGAAACGGAAAACATCTTTTTTGATAGATAACGCCGAAATTAACTTTATCTAAAAGTACATCAATACATAGCTTGAGTGTTCACTTATCAAAGGAAAAACCACTAACATCGGCTAACGTAGGATTTAGTGAAAATTATATGGATTCTGGCAATTTATGAATGATCTATATAACAAGCCTTTACTATAAAGAAAAACTCTTTAGCCTTAAGAATGCCTCTCACCTCCCATGGCACTTGCACTCAACTTCTATACATTTTCAGCATGCAAAGTCGGAACAGCTAATATTTGCCAAAATGTCATGTTTTCTAGCATTCAGCATATAAAGTGGCGCATTGACCATTGTCTTGTGTGTAGAATGCAATATAACGATGACAAAAAGATGGGAAAATGTGTCGGGTTCCTTGACCCCGCACGGATTAGCCAGCCGAACTTAAGAGCTGTACTCAATGACAAGGAGTTGAAGGATAAGGGGATGACAGAAATAGAGATAGAAGAAAGACGACAGACCCTGACCCAGGAATGCCAAATAGAGGTGGGGCTATACTTATTAAGAGCAATGCTCCAGATGCAAGACAAGGATGTCATAATGGCTCCCTACAATTTTAAGTAATCTTCTCATTTGTCAATCATTGCTAAAAGTTTAGTTCGCACCATGATTACTCGTGAAACTTACATAAGTTTTTGTTGCAGCGATCACTTCATTTGTTTCAAGCTGTACCCGAAGCAGAGCAGATATATGGTCCTTGACTCATCCAGAACCCCACCGGAATCTTACGATAAATTCACCCACGTCTTAAATATGTAAGAAAAATACATACACAAACATAAATAACGTAATTTGTTTTATGATATGATAGTTACTTGTTGTTGATATTTGAGTAGGGCTTTCAAGCATTACGCAACCAAAAAAGGAGGGCAACATGATCCTGCGAAGGGGTCAAATAAGATGCTTGTAATGCTTCAACATAATTGCACTAGTAAGAAAGGGTATTACCAACTGTACTAATTTCATACATTATTATTTTATTTGAAGTGCCACAAGCAACCTCCAGGCAGTGTTTTTTGTGGATACTACGCCGCAAGTTCCTCGGGATCAATGGGAGGCATGTATAACCCCCGTGACGTAAGCCTATACAAATTGGTGATTCAAGATTATTTATTGTCTGATTCTTGATTTCACTATTGTTTAACCTCTTTATTGCCTACTTTATTATTGCAGGTGAAGATTGAAAAGGCCACTTTGGCACTCACTGATGATGACCTTCGCAATGTGCAAAAGGACATGTGCCAGTTCATTTGTAGTGAAGTCATCCATGAGAGAGGTAGTTTCTTTTACGAGGGAGGTAAAGTGGCGAAGCATCCTAGACTTTGTAATTGGGAGACGAGGATAGACGGGCCGTGGACACTGATGTAGATTAAAAGTCCGCATGTGGAACATTTGATACTTTGATGTAAAAATTTGTAATGAAACATATGTAGATCAATCCATGTATAATGCAATTATGATTTATATGTGCTTTGTATATATAACCTTGTTATTGTTATGTATGGATTTGCCTTTGAAATGATGTGATTGATATAATGTATGCATTTATTAATATTATAATATAATTAACTTAATATTATTAAAAAATTCTCTCGATCTGACAAAGTGGTTCACCTTAGGTGCCACATGAGGTACAACTATTTATACAAAGTGTTCGCTACAACCGGATGAAGATATGTAGTTTGTATAGGCGGACGGCTTAAGCCCACGCCAATGAAAATGCTATTTTTGCAGGCGAGTGCTTAAGCCACCCGCCTGTACAAATGGCATTTCCACAGGTAGGTAGCTTAAGAACCTGCCTGTACAAATAGCATTTTCAAGAAGTGACGGCTTAAGCAAATCACTGCATAAATGCATTTTACAGGCGGTACTTAGAAACGCCTGTGCAAATATACCGATTTACTCAGACCTTCAGTTACAGATGGGTGCAAAAACACCTGTGAAGATGGGTTACCACCCGCTTGTACAAATGGTTTCTGTAGCAGTGTGAATAAGTTGAAAGTTCTACAACATCTTTAATTTCTTTTGCCACATTTGAACTATAAGCCACAACATTGGCTTCTTTAATCAATATTTTATGAACTTAAATGTTACCCTAAGGTTTGTTGGTTGTAGTAGAATGTTACAGTAGTGGCACAACAACAAGAATATCCTGTATATTTTCTTTTTTAGTTTCTGGTGTAAATTCTGAATCAGAAACATGCTCCATTTGCATAGTTGATTTCTATTGCTTCTCAACAGGAACATCAATCGATGGCCTATCATGCAACGTAGCAAACTCATCAAAAGTAATACTTCTGCTAATAACCATATTTCTAGTTTCAGAATTTCACAATATAAAACTTTTCACACTAAACTTATAACAAAAAATACAATTAATGGCTCTAGCTCCAATTTGCTATTATTGACATGAACATAAACAAAAGAACCATAATATTCTTAAGTTTGAATAGTTTGCTAGAGAACTAGACCGAACCTCAATTACAGTTTTCTTATCAATTTCTAGGTTGGGTGACCGATTGAACTTTCAATTTCTAGAGCCTTAAGCCTAATAACTCATAGATAAACTATCGGGACCCGAACTTGCAAATCCGGACACTCTGTGTATTCTGTACTAGTCCAGGATCACGCTAGTACACACAGGATAAACAGGTCGAAGTACCACAATCATACACAACGGAATTAATAATAAAGTACTTCAAACATGAATATAAACAAGTTACACGACCTTATGGTCACCTTACATTAATTCGCCACGCAGGGCGATAATTAACAAAGTAGCACAAGTTCAATAGCGGAAGCAAAAGTACGGTAATGAAACCCCTCGTAGCCATAGGCAACCGACGAGGCTTAATCCCTAATCCTCCTGGCCTTCGTTGAACTCCTCTTCCCAAGCTGACATAGCTTCTTCTTCTGAGGTTGTTGTTGAAGAAAGGGTGAGTATATAACATACTCAACAAGTCATGCACAATGCAGTTCTATTACTACATGCATGGCTTATTCCAAGGGAAAGGCTTAAATGGTTATTTTGCATGAAACAGCGTTTCTTTTAATAGATAATCCTAATTAGATTAAAAGCGGTAAAACCATTATTATAATAATTAATTCCTCAATTCCCTTTTCTTTCAGAAGTTTGGCACACAGCCCTAAGTTTGATTCATCAGTCTTTGGCACACAGCCACCCATTCCACATTTTATTTTGAAGATCTAACCCTTGGCTATAATCCCCGAGCAATGTCCAATACCGCGGGCGCGACTATTCGAATAGATTTAACACACACACTCTGCAGAGGCTGTACACTTTACCCACAGGATACAGTCGCTCACCACACAGTGATTGATTGCAACAAAGTCTTTCGAAACTAACACCTAACCAAAGGATCCTCTCCAAGATGTTTTCTAACACTTGCCTCACATAGAGCCAAAGTTTAGAACAGGAAGATACAGTTGGATGGGTACCAAGCCGTAGCACATGTACGCTCCCCCATACGGTTACACTCTTGTGTAACTGTCGCCCCAAGGTATCAAAGGAAAGATATTAGAACCCTACTAAACTAGGTCCGTGCCATTCCGGACAAGTGGTTGTACGCGAAACTCAGTTCAAAGGCTCGCAAGGTGAAGTCCTTAACTGTCCCGGGCAAGACTTCCGATTCACATTTCTCGGCACACAGCCCTTTACAATCTTTAATATATCCCGTTGCCACACAGGCCCACCTGGCACAAAGCCTTCTCGCCACTTGCCCCGGTCCAAATCATTTCCTACCCCGGGTTTGCATTTATGCAACACATGTCAATGCCCACGTCATTGTATGAGTAGAACCACACAGGTCGCTACCCCCAATTCCATCTCATGACATCATCGCATTATTCCAAAATGCGTTCCATAATTGTTTAGTCAATATTCTTTTGCAAATTTGAAAGTCATTCCACGCATACAAGCATACTAAGCAGCTAATCACGGTCTAGCCTCCCATGTTGGCATTAATATAGCAACCAACGCTAATTACATCTTAGGGTGACAAGGTTTTCAGAGCATACAAATGATATTAACAAGTTGACATAAACAAGGTAGGTGCATTATCTATTCTTCCCAAATTATTCAATAACATTTTTTGTTAACATAGCATGCATACTTTAAATTAAAATACATTTGAAAATCTAGGGGCAATATGGTCAAAGCATGATGTGCATTCGAAAACAAGTTGATTCTGGTCTGGCTCTTGCGACGGGTCTTCAAATTCTTCTCGAACAGCTCCCGGCAACTCGGAGTCTACGCGCGTTCAAGCGAACATACAATAATTACTCAATACAGATAACAAGATCAACTCTAAAAATAAATTAAAATTCACTAATAAATTGCTCACATTTTTACAAATTTTTAGGAACTGGAATCACCCAATTCCGAGTCAAAATGCAAAAATTATAGCATTTGCAAGATTATGAAAATCCAAATAAATGAATAACCGAATTACTCTATTTATTTTCCTACTGAAAATCCGGATTAATTCCTCTCGGGTGACACGTGTCAACACCAGAGACAACCACGTCATCACGGTCACTGACATGTGGGCCCGGATGATGTCATGTCGACGTCAAGACCACGGTGGTCACCCGGCAATCGATGTGGGCCCCATGAACAATGGCACGGACCAACTAGAAGCTGACACGCGGCACACGCACAATAGTCCATGCGACCAGACGATTTTTCGCCTTGATTCAATCCAACGGTCCTACTCGCAATACCGGACTTCCATGCGCCACGTGGCAAGATCACGCCTCTAGATCAAGATCTAACGAATCTGATACCCGAAGCAGACACTATTCACCAGACCTACGTGGCATCATCCGAACCGATCATCGAAGCATCGACGGCTATGATTCCACGCGGCTGGGCTACAGGACGGATACGTGGCAAGATCTCGACCATAGATCAGAGATCCAACGGCCATTAACAAATGCATCTACCTACGTATACGTGGGCTTACATGAACGATACGATGATCATCTAACGGCCTTTATCAAACGCTGCAACTACCGCTACGTGGATGCACCAGAGCGGTCGGATGAGGATCTAACGGTGCAGGGTACCCGAACGAAGCGCTATTACCAAGCCTACGTGGCCTAATCAGAGCCGCCCGATTAAGATCTAACGGCCATTTTTACCTGAAGACATCCCGGTCTAGCGGTACAGAGGAATGGACGTGGCGTTACCCTGGACGTGGGTTGTAGATCCGACGGCTGAGGTTGCTCACGATTGTCAACGAAGAAGCAGCTGCGCTCGGTCACCGGACTTGGAGAAGATGAAGTCGGCGGCGGCGTTTTAGGGCGTCTCCGGTCAGAAGAAGTGGCTCATCGACGCCTTAACGTGTCACAAATAACACGGCGAGGGTCTTAAGTGCGGTGGAGAGCGGCGACGGCACGAGAATGTGAAGAAAATCGAGGCGGTGGAAGGAAGCTACTCGGCGAGCTCTAGTGCGTATACGGCGACGGCGATTACGAGAGATGGGGCAAAAGGAGCGAAACGAAGTGCTGCGCACGGAGGACTATATCTCCCGCTCGGACAAGCCTCGATACGCGCGCAAATCTCTGACACATCCGCGGCGCTAACGGAGACGGCGGCAGCGGCGGTTCCCTCCCGAGCGCGGCGCGACCGACTTCCACCGTCCGACGCAATCCAACGGCTCCGAAAGAATAACGCTTGCCACTCACGCCCGCGTGGCAACATCCTAGCGACGACGCCGAGATCCAACGATCCATGCTTTTAAGCGACGCGGCCATTCACAACCGTCCGATCGGGATCGAGCGAATCGGAGCTGGCGCTTAGGGTTTTTATGCAAGTACGGTGTTGGGCTTGGCAAACAATCGTAGCTTGCGATTTTCCGTTTTTCTCAATAAAAATAATTGTAGAAATTCAAAGTAATTAATTAGGGCACTAAAAATACTCGAAAAATTCTAGAAAAATTCCAAAAAATATTTCAGAGCATTTTGAGCCTAAATAAAATATTTTTATTTATTTTTGATAATTACCTTTTCTGATATTTAATTATTCAAGAGAAGGATAACCCAAATTAATTTCAATTAAATCCAAATAATTCCCAAAAATTCATATAAATTCAATTAAATGCAAATACATTTTAATTAATTCACAAAAATTTAAATAACTCCAAAAATTAAAATTGAGTTTAATTTCGGGACATTACAAACCTACCCCCCTTAACAGAATCTCGACCACGAGATTCGAAGCCTAACTAGAGAATAGGTTTGGAAACTCCCTTTTCAGATCTTCCTCTCGTTCCCATGTGGCCTCGCTTTCTGTGTGATTGCTCCACTGAACTCTGCAAAAATGGGTTGTCTTGCTCCTGGTTTTCTGATCCACTGTATCCAGAATTTTTGTCGGTTGCTCCTTGTAAGTTAAGTCTTCCTGTTGTTCAACTTCTTCCAATGATGTTTGCTCTTCAGGCACTCGGAGACACTTCTTGAGTTGCGATACATGAAAAACATTGTGTACTCCTGCTAATGACTGCGGTAACTCCAGTTGGTATGCGACTTCTCCCCTGCGGCTTAGGATCTTAAACGGTCCTACATATCTTGGCATAAGTTTCCCTTTTGTGAAACCTCTGGACTCCCTTAAGAGGCGAAACCCGAGATACACATAATCTTCAAAGCTCAAAGCTTAAATCCTAGGGCGATTGTCTCATAGCTCTTTTGCCTTGATCGCGATTTTCAACCTTTCTCTCGATCAAGGTTATTTGCTCTTCTTCTTGGAGTATGTCTAGCCCAAAGACACGACGCTCACCGGTTTCGTTCCAATTCAGCGGTGTTCTACAAGGTCGACCGTACAGTGCTTCAAAAGGTGACATCTAAAGACTAGCCTAATAGCTATTGTTGTAACTAAACTCTGCATATAGTAAACATTTATCCCAAGAAGTTGTATATGCCAATGCGCAAGCTCTTAACATATCTTCTAATATCTGGTTAACTCTTTCATCGCCCATGTTCATGCGTGATAAGTCAGGCTTTGAAGTTCAAGCGGTGCCCATTGTCAGTATGCAATTTATCCCAAAATCTTGAGGTAAATTGGGTACCTCTGTCCGATACTATCTTCTTTGGCACTCCATGCAAGCAAACGATCCTTGCCATGTATAGCTCTGCCAATTTATCTCCTGAGTAGGTTGTCCTTACCGGTATGAAATGCGCGACCATTGTCAATCGATCCACGATGACCCATATGGAGTCATAACCTCCTTGCGTCCTTGGTAATCCGGTGATAAAATCCATTCCGATTTCCTCCCATTTCCACTCGGTATTTTTAATGGTCGCAGCATTCCGCCGGTCTCGATGCATAGCTTTGACTGCCGCATACATCACATAGTGCTCGTGCTTCGCTACCTCTCTTTCATGTTTGGCCACCGTAACCTTTCTTTAGATCTTGGTACATTTTTGCACTTCCTGGGTGAATCGAATACTTGGAGTCGTGAGCTTCTTCCAGTATTAACTGCTTTAACTCCTTTCTGTTAGGTACACAAATGCGCTCTTTCATCCATAACGTGCCTTGTTTGTCTAGCTTAAACTCCTTCGCTCGGCCTTCCTCCATCTTGGATTTGATTCTCTCGATCTTCTCATCATTCTTCTGACCTTCTCTAATCTGGTCTTCCAAGATAGGCTTTACCTCCAAAGCGGCTACAAATCCTTCCGGAACAACTTCCAATTTCAACCTCTGAAGATCCTTGCACAATTCTCCCGGGCTTTCTCCCACTATCATATTTAGACTATGATTTTTCCGACTCAAGGCATCAGCCACTACGTTGGCCTTGCCGGGATGATAATGGATACCCATGTTGTAATCCTTGATTAGTTCTAACCATCTCCTTTGCCTCATGTTCAGGTCAGATTGGGTGAAAATGTATTTAAAGCTTTTATGGTCTGTATACACCTCACATCTATTACCAATAAGATAGTGACGCCATATCTTTAATACATGCACCACGACTGCTAATTCTAGATCATGCGTCGGGTAATTCCCTTTATGTGGCCTTAATTGCCTTGATGCGTAGGCTACTACCTTTCCGTTTTGCATCAACACGCATCCAAGCCCTTGGCGTGATGCATCGCGGTAAATATCAAAACTTTGGTGCACATTTGGTTGCACTAACACTGGCGCTGATGTCAGTCGTTTCTTCAATTCTTGGAAACTTTTCTCACAATCTGGTGTCCAAACAAATTTCTTCTCTTTCTTGAGCAATTGCGTAATTGGCCTGGCAATTGTCGAGAATCCTTCTATAAATCGACGGTAATACCCATCCATCCCAAGAAAACTTGAATCACAGAATCAGTCTTCAAGGTTCCCAATGCAAGATCGCTCAACCTTGCTTGGGTCCACTGCAATTCCCTCGGCGGTCCTTACATGCCCTAGAATTCTACCTTGCTCTTCCGAAGTCGATTCATCAATTTTATGATAGTTGTTGCTCCCTTAACTTTTTCAACACTAATCTCAAATGTTGGGCGTGCTCTTCATCCGTCCTTGAGTAAACCAGAATGTCGACTATGAACACAACCACAAATTTATCTAAATATTCCATGAATACTTTATTCATCAAGTTCATAAAGTATTCTGGAGCATTTGTCAATCCAAATGACATAACAGTGAACTCATAGTGTCTATATCTTGAAGAAAATGAAGTCTTGGGTATGTCCTCGGTCTTGATTTTCAACTGGTGGTATCCTGACCTAAGGTCGATCTTGGAGAATACTCCTGCTCCTCTTAATTGATCAAAAAGATCATCTATCCGGGGTAACGGGTATTTATTCTTTATCGTCACTTCGTTAAGCGCACGATAATCTACACACATCCGAAAACTCCCATCCTTCTTAACGAACAGAACCGGTGCTCCCCATGGTGATGAGCTCGGTCTGATGAATCCTTTTTCTAACAGCTCCTCGATCTGCTTCTTCATTTCGACCAACTCTTCGGTAGACATCCGATACGTCCTTTTTGCTATTGGTGCTGCTCCAGGCACTAAGTCAATTACGAACTCTATGTCTCTGTCTAGGGGCATTCCTGGTAATTCTTTGGGAAAAACATCCGAATACTCACTGACCACTGGTACATCTCTTATACTGACGGTCTCCAGATTGTTTACTAATATCTGTCCTCCTCGAACTGCCATTGCTTGAAATTCCACTTTTCTACCATCAGGGCTCTTGATAGACACAACTCTTCGCCCGCAGTCTAATATGGCATTATGCTTAGTCAACCAATCCATTCCCAGGATAACATCCAGGGTTTGGGTATCTAATATAATAAGGTTCGCTAGGAACTCTACCCCTTTTATTATTAGCTTAACCCCAGAACATCCGACCTTAGAGCGGAGTTCTGATCCAGGGGATTGAACTAGAAGTGTACTTTTAAGGTTAACCATATCCAGATCATTTGTCATAGCAAAATCTCGAGAAATGAATGAATGTGAAGCTCCGGAATCAAATAACACTGTAGCTGGCACTGAGTTGACAAGAAACTTACCGAGCACGATGTCCGTGGCATTCTGGACTTCGTGTGTGGAGATGTGATTAATCCTGCCTCGCGTGTATGCTTGCGGTGTGGCTCCAGCTTGGGCAGGGATAGGAGTCTTAGCAGGCGTGTTTCCTAAGTTGAAACGCACTGGTGTCACTACTCCCTTCGTTGGGCACACGTTGGCGAAATGCCCAGTTTCATTGCAATTGTAGCACGCCTTCGACATCTGCCGATTCCTCCGCTTCGATTAACAACTCGACCGGGTCCGGGAGTTTATCCCCGCCGCCTCGGCATCGGTGATGGTGTCCTGACATTGCTTCCTTGGTGGAATCGGGAGAACTGCTGGGTATCATTCTTGGCTTCGATGACCTTGACGCCCTCCCTGTTTGTGCTATGCGGCGCTTATGTTATCATCAAGCTCCTTGCGCTTATCCTTCAGTATAAGTGCCTTATTTACCAGCTCTTGGAAATCGGGAAAAGTGTGGGTAATCAATCCCACCTGTAGACCAGTGTTAAGTCCCTTCATAAAGCGAGACTACCTAGCCTTGTCTATTGCTACGTCTTCAGGAGCGTAGCATGCAAGTTGAGTGAATTTATTCAAATAATCGGCCACTGTCTGGCCTCCTTGTTTCAGCGCTCTAAACTCTTCCTTCTTCAACTCCATGATACCTTCTGGTACGTGGTATTGACGAAAGGCTATGGTGAATTCTTCCCAGGTGATTTCCTGTGGGTTTTTCTGCGATGCGCAGTAGTTCTCCCACCATTCAGCTGCTATCCCTTCTAGCTAATGAGAGGCATAGATCACCCTCTCATTTCCCTCACACTGGGTTATATGTAGTTTCCTCTCGATGGTTCTTAACCAATCATCCGCCTCTAATGGACTAGTGTTGCCCGAGAAAGTAGGCGGATGTGTCCTCATGAACTCGGACAATCTTGAGTAGGGGCGTGGCACATTGTTAACAGCTTGGTTGTTGGCGACTGCTTGGGTGTTGATTTGTTGTACGGTTGCCATCATAGTTTGCATTAATTGAGTTTGAGCTGCAAGAAAGGCTCCCAGATTTTGCATGTCAACTGGCGGTGCTACCTGGGGTGGTGGTGTACTGCTCTGACTGCCTCTGGGACGTGAACCACTGCCTCCGGCTCCGGTGTTGCGAGTGTTCACCATCTGCCGATTGCTCCGACGGTTTAGAGATGAGAGGGAAGGAATAGGCAAGTATAGGAACTTATATGGGGAAATAGTTGTAACTTAAAACCTTTAAACATTAAAGCATAGATAATAGATAGGTATGGTTTCTTACATAGTCTAGGTGTCGGCGTATTCCACCTGACAGGCCCGAAATCTACAGACCGGGTTTTGTTCGATAGGAGGGCATCTTTGCGGCTGGCTAACCTGGAGGGTGAAAACCCTAGAAGCTCTCACGCAGAGGGGTTCCGGCGTCTATGAACTAGGAAGAACACGAGGATTTTACCCAGGTTCAGGCCCCCTTGTGAGAAGGGTAATAGCCTTACGTCCTGCTATGTTTCTTATGGAATGTCTCGAGCCAGTACAAAGTTCTTGGGTTACAAGTTCTTCTGCTAGCTCTCTCTCGGATCCCCCTTCCCCATGCACCCGGGCGCCCTTATATAGGCCAGGCTAACGGGAGTAGGTAGAAGGAGGGTCATCATGCTGATCTTAACGCATTTAATGCTCCTTCCGTCAGTCCTGCTCCTCCAAATTTCATTAAATGCCTACGCTGCCTTCGCCCGTCCGCCAGATGGGACCCTTTATGATGTAGGTGAGAGGCGCTGATTTAATGGGCTTTTCAGTGAAACCCTTGCGGTCGATGTGTTCGACACAAGAGTTCGCCGTCGACATGGTACGGTAGCGGAAGGAGATTTCGAGAGGAAGCCACCGCGCTTCACCTTTTTTTGCGGCGGGGCGGCAGTATGCGTCCTCGCCACCTACTCGCCAACCGCCACGGGGCCGGTGTCGGGCGAAAGGCGTGTGTCATCCGCCACCTGCCGCAGGCGCCACATGGGCCGGTGACCCGGCCATTGACGTGACGCTCGCCGATCACTGCCGCCACGCGGGCTGGCGCCGGCGAAAGCGGCGTGTTTCGCCCACCGCGCTTCGCGCCATCGGTGGGCGACACTCGGCGGGCGTGATCGCCGCTTCCGATCGCTAGGCCGCCACGTGGTGGGCGCCGGCTAGCAGACGATTACCCACCTACTGCCGGGCGCCACGGTACGGCACGGCCGCAAGCGGATCGCCGCCCGATCGCTAGGTCGCCACGGGCCGGGCGCCGGGCGAAGCTGGCATGCTCGCCACCGCCGCCAGCGCCACGGGCCGCCAAGCGGTGGAGAGGGTACCCTAACGAGAGTATACTCGACAAGAGTCTTCGGCCCGCCCTAGAGCGCATGCCTAGAGCCTTTTGGAACCTTCATTTAATGCCTTTAATGCTTAGTGGCGCTCAAGGGCCACCACTCATGAGGATACGACCGCCTTGATTCCCGTGTGTATCCGCAGCAGTTTTTTCTTGGGACCCGAAACGGCGCACGATCTTGCCTCTTCGTGAACCGTCGACGTGGGGAACGCATATATAGATGCATCTATATTGAGCGGTTTACGCCTTCTGCTTTCTTGCGCACTTTGTCCTTTGCTTCTTCACCTTCCTTGCTCAAAGCCTTTTCTTTCTTCGACGCCATGGCATCCCCATCCCAAATTTCCATCACGATTCCACCAAGCGAAGAGGATGGGGATCATTGCACCGGAGGGCACCTTTTCGCTGAAGGGGACCGCCACGCCACGGTGCCTCTCCGACGAGATCGTCCTCCACACTGGCGGCGATGGCGGGCCTACTTCCGCCATTTTTCAAATTTTTTCTCACCGTCCTCCACTTTTACGAGATCCACCATCTTCACCTCACCCCCAACTCCATTGTCTTCCTCGCCATCTTCGCACACCTCTGTGAAATGTTCATGGGGGTGATGCCGAATCTCCCTCTTTTCCGCTACTTCTTCATCTACCGCGCCACCAACGATGACGAGGTAGTGGGGAGTTGCTACTTCCGCCTTCGGGACGGGATAGCCTCCCGCTACATCGCCTTCCAGCCCAGATCCAACTGGAAGGCATGGCGCAACGAATGGCTGTACATGAACGATGACAGCGGCATCGACGCCTTGGAGGTGCCCGCCGGAGCGACGGAGGCCTCCGAGAACTGGAACTCGCCGGTCGAAGAGACGGCGGAGCTCCGTGCGATGACGGCCCGCGTCCTCAGACTGCGGAATGCTGGATTGACTGGGGGGCTGGTGGCCCGAGACTATATGTCCCGGAGGATCAGCCCTCTTTGCCGACGCGTTCGCCCTGCATAGCAATACACGGGCGAGAACGACCTGACGCGCACGTGGCCTGGACGTAAGCCCTTGTCTTCTTTTATCTTCTTTCATGCACATGCTTCTTTCTACGGCTCCTTACCAACCAGCAACCTTTTCTTTTTGACTTCTGCCAGGCGTGGGAAACTTGAAAGAGCCGGTCCTTGGCAGATGGCTCACCACCGATGCGTACCGATTCCTGGCGTGGTTTTCCGGGCAGAGGTTCGAACCGCCACGACTTGGAGCACGCGAGCGCATGTGGTCGCCGACCGCCTCCGTCCGATGGATTCCACGGGCTCGCCAGGTTCCACCTCGTGGCCCATCGGTGATCGTGGACGCACCTACCGCCAAATGACGCCGCGGGCAAGCAATCACTCGACGTAGACGCCACGGGCTCGGACCCCAAGAGGGTCCGCGCCACGGATCAAGGCACCGCCGCCGCCACTTTCGCTGACGCGCACCTTCAAGAAGCGACGGGCGCAGGACGCCGCGCGCGACGCCACCTCAGGCCGCTTACGCAGCTGGCCGCTGGCCGGAGTTTTCACTAACTTTCTTCCCTCCGGCGCTGCTCCAACAACTGCGGGCGCTAACGACCTCGCCACGGAGCCTGTGCCACCACTCAACAAGGTGGCCTAATGCTCCCGATGGCTTCAAGCTGAGCTTGAGGGCGCCACCAAGGGCGTGCCTTTAGGGACACGCCAGGTGCAAACACCCCAGCCCACCGAGACGGCGGAGGCCTCCGCCAGCGCCTCCACCGCCGCAGAAGGGGGTCAAGACATCCCGGCACCACTGCCGCCAGAAGTTTTGCTCGCCGCTTATCGCTGCGCTTCCCAGCGCTTTTGTTTAACTCTTCACCAAGATTGGCGACATGCGTCGTGACTGGCACCATCTCAAGGCGCCGCCAGCATGGCGCCAGACGCCCAAAGCAGCTTGCCTCTGAGCGCATTGAGTCAGAGAGGAAGCGGAGAGGGCGGCAATGAGTTGGCGCAGAGAGGGTTAACACGGCCGCCATGTCAGCACGGGCGGAGAGGGCCAAGCACGGGCCGGATGTTGCAATTGGAGCACCGGTCATGGATGTCTCCACTCCGGCTGCCGTGGAAGGCGGCGACGACGATTTAGCCTCGACTTCGGCGAGGACGAGGGAGTGAAGGGCCAGGCAGCTTCTTCTTTTGTTGTTCTTTCTGTCTTGTTTGCTTTTGTTGATTGACCTGCGTTAGAAACACTTGGACAACTTTTGGATGAAACAAATGTTCATTGCTTAACGTTATCCGTATGTTTGCTTATTTTCATGTGATTGAATTCACTGGATTGATTTGTTAGACGACCAATATTTGACTTAGTCAGAACGCCTTGAAAATGCCTAGGTTAGGGCAGCGTTCCAGAGTCCTGCCAACATTTCATGTGTTCGCCGCAACCATAAGCACAGATTGTGCGGGCCACATAGAATGTAGGTGAAAATGGCCTTAAGTCTAACAAGAAATGCAAGACATAGCATAGGCTTAGCATCAGGTTTCTGCGTGAGATTGTCGCTGGTCCAACCCTTCCGGAACTTAGACCCTGATGATCTCCTGGAAACATGGTGCAGCGTAGCGCAGCGAGACAACAAGTTCCCGGGAGTGTTCTTAGGCCAGCAGTACTCGACGGTGGCGGCCAGCGGTGCTTCAGGGAGCCAACCCGAGGTGCACGAGCCGCAGTTTGAGTACTGCGGCCTAACCGGCACTCCGTGACTTGACTCACGGACGCTAACACTTAGCACATTTCTCTTTATCATGAGGGGCCGTTGGTTTCTGACACTTGCAACAATCACGCATAGCTTGACCCATCTTAGAATATGTTCATAAAGAAATGGCCAAGAAATGCAGCACGAAGCACTTATCTTGCTTTTATGTGCCTGGGGCGCCCAAATTGAGGAGTGTGGCGAATCGCCTTGGGGTGCTGGTGAGCAGACCTTCAAGCGCTTAGGCGAGCAAGCAGCGTCAAAGGCGACCAGCCTTTCCGGCCAAAGTAGAAGCCCTCAATCGCTAGGGGTAGCTCACTGGTGCCGGCGACCACCTCAGAGGGCACCGGCGCACAGCTTGGAGTGTCAAGTAGCCTTCAGCGCTGGGCGAAGCAGCCCCAGCGCCCGAGCGACCAGCTAAGGTGCCGGGAGCAAGAAAAATAGGCAAAGACTTTTATGCTTATCCCGCATGTACAAGATAGCTACTGTATGATAAGCAACGCTGAGGAGGGCGCATACAAGGTAAGCCCAAAATATTCTAAGTCCTCGCGACGAGGTGCCCCGTCCGCCTCGTTTGGCTTCGAGTCCCCGTGATCCCCTAGGAAATCAAACCGCGGTGCTGTGTGTCAAAGCAATGAAGTCTCTGGGGGTGGTATCAGTCGACGGTGTTCAAGGTGACGCACCAACGGTGCCGCAGGAGCTAACCCGAGGCGCGGCGAAAGCACGTTTGAGCACCGCACCCAACTCGCCCCCCAGTCGCTCGTGCTAAGCGTACACAGACGCCGAGGGTTGCCGTGGATTCACAAAGGAATTAGCAAACGCACGGGACCAGCGACATACATGCGAAATATTGCCATTCAGAGCATAAAAAAGGGGCAATTATGGTAAAGCAAAAGCCTTCTAGACAATAGCCTTACTGATCGCCAGCAGCCGCCGATCAGCCGGGAGAGGGACGTACCTCAAGGTCGATCGAGCAAGTCATTGGTACTTATAATTCCTTAAGGATAGAACTTCCAAGAATACCAATGTTGTAGGAGTTCGCCATTCTTCGCCATCCTCGGCTAACCGACCGCCTCGGGTCGAGATATCGAGACCACCTTGAAGGGGCCTCCCACCGGGAGACAACTTATGCAACCCAAGATGCGTCTCGATTCTGACAAGACCAGTCACCCATCGCTAGTGTTCTTCGAGACCCGTGGCATGGTACCACCCGAGACTTTGCCGATGGCGAGGCGGCGCTGCAAGGCGTTCCCGATCCCAAGACTTCCTCCAGAGGTTAACTTCTTCTCGCCGGAGGTCTTCTTGGCCTTCTTCGTTGTACGCCGAGACGCGTGGAGAGTCGAACGACAGCTCGGAGGGGAGAACAACTTTGGCGCCATACACCAAGAAGAAGGGTGTCTCGCTAGTGGCCCTGGCTAGGTGTGGTGTGCACCACACAAGACACTGGAGTTCTACGCCCATCTCGCTTCGCCAGGAGTTGATCAAACGCCTTGTCTTGAGGTTCTTCAATACTAGCGATTGGCTACCGCTTGACCATTGCTTCATGGATGGGCCACCGGCAAAACATACCTTGGTGCCCATTTCTTCACGTAACTCCGTGAAAGCCGCTACCGGTGAATCGAAAAGTGCCATTGTCGGTGATGATGCGGTTACGACTCCAAAGCGGTAAAGATCTCACAAGATGAACTTGACACCGCGGCGGCCGTGATAGCACGCATCGCCTCGCTTCAACCCACTTTGGTGAACTTGTCGATGGCGCATTTAAGAGGTGAGTGAAGCCCGTGGGGTTCGCGAACAGACCAGATATCCAAAATTTCTGCATCGCGAACGCCAGAGAGCGGGATGGTTTATGGAGCTTGGGCTGGTCGGCGGGTTTGCTTACGATGAACCGACAAGCCAAGACGCCCTCACCAAATGCAAGCATCCCGGAGGGCTAGGCCAATAAAATCTTGGCAAACGCCTTGTCGACTAGAGTCTGACCGACATATGGCTCCCCGTGACACGCCCATGGATATCGAGAGCAGGTGCGCCCTCTTCCCGAAAGTGATGCACTTCAAGAGAACTCCGTTTACGCTCGCGATATAGGTCCCCACCTACCGTGAGTATAGCACTTGGCCTTACGTGCAATCTTCTCACCAGGCATCATCGTCAGATCACTTGGTCGCCAGAGGGAAGGCTAGGATAGATCCATCCATCGATCTTTTCGCCAAGTGTGGCGAACACTCGTGCTCGCTCGGGTACTCCGCGGGCCAAGTTTCTAGCGCTTTGCCAAAGACTGGCTGTTCTCCCGACTGGGGCACGAGGGTCGGCACGCCGCCTTTCCTCCCCGAACTGGAGGCCATGGCAGCGGTGTCGCCTTCCCGCCGAGTCGGAGGTCAGAACGGCCTTTGCTGCGCCGTCCCCACCGAACCGGGCTACGACAATACACCATCATCCCCACCTGAACCATGGGCTGCGATGGACGGTCGCGATAGTCTTTCTTCGAAGACCCCGACCGGGATAGAAGCCCTCGAGGACGCAAGCTGGGAAAGCCCGTTCGCAAGGTGGTTATCGCGCCTAGGGATATGAATATACTCCAATCCTTCAAAATGACGTTCTATTCTTCGGACCTCCGCCAGGTACGCCGCCATAGTGGGGTCGGAACACTGGAACTCCTTCCGTGCTTGATTGATGACCAGCAGGGAGTCTCCCTTAACCTGGAGACGCCGAATGCCCAGCGCTGAAGCGATGCGCAGCCCCGCCAGCAGGCCTTCATACTCAGCAATGTTGTTTGTGGCCTTGAAGTCGAGGGCGATCACATCGAGGGTGTCACCGTCGAGAGACCAGACAACCCCACTTCGCGCTTTCCAAATTTCGATGGACCCGCTTAAGAATAACGCCTAGGAGAAGGCGCAGGGTTTTTTCGGCTTCAGAGTGGTGGAGTCCACTCGCAATCGAACTCGCCAATTTTTGACTCTTGATAGCGGTATGGGTACAAATTTGATGTTGAATTCCCCCAGCTCCACCGACCATTTGGCTATGCGGCCTTCTGCTTCACGGTTGTGGAGGATTTCCCGCAGTGGATAGGCCGTGACCACGGTGATTTCTCGCCCCTGGAAATAATGCCGCAGCTTCCTGGACGCAATTAGGACCGCATACGATCTTCTCGAGCCCGAGGATATCGAAGCTTCGCTTCGTAATACCTATCGATGTAGTAAATCGCTTCGACGCCTTCCTCTCCGAATTAATATCAAGGCCACCACCTCAGGGGTGGCAGCGATATACTGAGTAACGGTTGTCTTGCTACTGAGAAACCAGCACCGGAGGAGAGGATAGGTACCGCTTCAAGTCTTCAAACACCTTTTGCGCTTTCTTCATTCTAATTAAATGGTTAGTCTTCTTCAACAACTTGAACAGAGGCAAGCTCCTCTCTCCCAAGCGGGCAATGAATCGCCCGGGGAGGCTGGAAGCGACTGTACCGTGCATCGAACTTGCTTGAGTCACACTGGCGGCTTCATGTGCTCGATGGCTGCTCTCTTGTCAGGATTGGCTTCAATGCCCCGGCTGGACACTAGGAAGCCCAGCAGCTTGCCAGAGGGGACACCGAACACACATTTTTTCGGGTTGAGCTTTTAAGCGCTTCTTCTCGAGGTTGGCAAAGGTTTCTCCGTGTCTTGGATCAGTTCTTCACTCTTTTTGATCTTCACCACTAAGTCATCAACATAAACCTCAAGATTGCGCCCTATCTGAGGGCGGAAAGTAATATGCATGGCACGTTGGTAAGTAGAACCGGTATTCTTTAAACCAAAAGCCATCCTTACATAACAGTAAACACCCGTAGGGGTTACAAAAATAGTTTTTTCTTCATCTTCAAGCGCTGTGCTAATTTGATGGTACCCGGAATATGCATCCAAAAAGCACAGCAGTTCACATCCGGCCGTGGAGTCCACAATGAGATCAACTCGCGACAGGGGATACGGATCCTTCGGGTAGGCCTTGTTGAGGTCGGTGAAATCGACACACATATGCCACTTCCCGTTGGACTTCTTGACGAGCACGGGGTTGGCAAGCCACTTAGGATGAGAGACTTCGACATCCTCGCTCAACAAATTTCTACCTCCTCCCGAATGGCGTCTTGCCGCTCATCGTGCTCGCCCCGACCATCACTTTAATGAATCGGGCGCGCTGAGGAGTTGCCGACGATGCTTGATCACCTCCCCGGGACCCCACATATGTCTGACGGTTGCTGTTTAACACGCCGGGCGCTTGATTGGAGGAAGGTGACGAAGCTGTTTTCCTATTTGGCACCGAGGTTGGCGCCAATGTTTACGGGTTTCGGGTTCGCCCCTACTCAGAGCGACCACCTTAACCTCACCCCAGAGAGCCAGCGAGGCACGAGTCCCGGATCTCGAGGGGCTCGAGGAAGTGGCGCTGACGCTGGGACGCAGGTGGCGCCGGCCAGGTCTAGCGCGTACTTGTGGCAGCGCAGGGCCTCGGCCTTATCCACCCGGATCACAATGGGGCAACCGGGCCCCGGCCTCTTCACCACCATATACGCGTAGTGGGTTGCCGCCATGAACTTGGCCAATGCCGGTCGGCCAAGCAGGGCATTATAGGGGAGGTCGAAATCGGCGACCTCGAAGTCCACCATCTCGGTGCGGTAGTTGTCTTTCTCCCCGAAGGTGACAGGAAGGCACACCTAAACCAGGGGCATCAGACCAGCCTCCGGGGCTACCCCGAAGAAGGGCAAAGCCGGGCGCAGATCCTGCCGTGGGATCTGGAGCACCAGGAATGCGGAAGAGGATAGGAGGTTAATAGAACTCGCTCCGCCCACCAAAGACGCGCTTCTAGCCGCACGTTCCGAATGGTGGGCGACACCACGACCGGAAGATGCCCCAGCCGTGGCGCCTTTAGGTGGTCGGCTCGACTGAAGGTGAGCGACCACTCGCACTATTTCAAAGATCCGACCACCGAGCCGACGCCGTGGCGCGACACCTCCTTTTCAGCCATTTATAAGCGGCGTTGGAGGGGATGGTGGATGAACCACCATGGATGTATGCCATAGTATGGTCCGCCTGCTGGAAAGCCAGTGGGGCGGGGTCTTCGTCTTGATCATCATCGGGGCGGCGCTCCTTGAGCCGCTGCTCCACCATCCTGTTCACAACTCGACAGCCGTCCAGGTCGTGCGTGTTGGTCCTGTGGATGGGGCAGTAGAGCTCGCCCTCCTTCTGCTCGCGGCGGTCGTTCCTATGGCCACGGCGGTCGTCGCGCCGGTCACGGCGGTCTTCACGCCGATCACGGCGATTATCACGCCGGTCACAGCGATCGTCGCGCTGATCCCGGCGATTGCGTTTTCGTGGCGCGGGGTCTTCATCATCGCGCTCGGTGGCCAAGACCTGCCTGGTCTCTCCTACCTCACGCCGAGCCCTCCTCCTTGCATGGCCGAAACCTCGAGGTCCCGGCTCATCCTTGCTCTCGCCACTCAAGGCCAGCGCCGCCCTCGCTCACGCCCGCGACATTTGTGTGCGAGGGAGAAGAGCTCGGAGGTGGTGCTGATGGTGCGGTGGCCATCTTCTCTTCATCTTATGGGTCGCAGACGCCTCCCGAAGGCGCCGACGAATCGATCGCTTCCAAATATGGGGGATCGTGTTGCGGCAGTAGCAAAACCGCCGGATGAAGTCGTGGAGCGACTTCTTCTCCTGTTCCAGGGCTTGGAGGTCATCCTCCACGCTCGGTGGCAAAGGAACCTTGAAAGTTGGTGACAAAGAGGTCGCAGACAACCCCCCACGAAAGTGCGATCCTCGAGGGAGGTTTAATACCAAGAACGGGCAGAGCCCGCCAAGGCCGCTTGAAGATAGTTGGCCATGACCTTTTCAGATCCACCGCCGCCGCACTTCGTAGTATATATCTCGCAAGAACTCCTCCGGGTTGGTAGTGCCGCCATACTTTTCCATGGATGCCCAAGGAACTCGCCAGTCACGCCACATGGCACATGCCTGCCGAGAGAAGGCCTAGCACCTAACGCCATAAAGGGAACTGAGCCGCTCACCGGAGCCCGGCCTAGAGACCGCCCAGAGCGCCGGGCTCGATCCCTACAGAGTCAAGTGAGGAACCCCTCCTTGGTCCGGAATGAGAGTCTTGGGAGAGACTCACCGCCGGAGACTACCCGCTTCGCGCGTCAGCGCTCGATCGGCGGCGCGCAAGCGCATCATGGAGATCATCGCCACGCCGGGCGGCTTTCATCCGTGTGCGCCGAGGTCCCCACGTCCCTTGCGTAAACCGGGACCAAGGCCGCGGCGCCTTCCTTCGCCCGCCCGCTGCCGAGCGCCTTCATTGGCGGCTGACGCCTGGAATGCGCCAACATGCGCCCAGTAATGGTGCACCAGGTTCGCCTCGTCGGGAGCCTTACCTAAAGCCGGGTCAGATCCACGAGACCGGGCGATGTTCGAGCTACTGAGTGGTCGGAGAGTCTCCAAAGAAGTTCCATCCGAGGGTGGTCCAAGAGGAGACTGACAACATTCAAATTCTCGAGCGGGGTGGCTGCCTCCATGGTGCCCGGCGTCGACGGGTGCTCCGCGGCCCGAGTGAGTGAGGCCAGCCACTGGGGGGCGGGTCGAGACGATCCTCCAACCGGGCGAGACGCCAGAGGCGCCCCTGGCGCCACTCACCCTACCGGTTCTGACGATGAGAACCTGCCATCTCCAGATGAACGGGCTTGCTTCCGGGTAGAGAACGCTGAAACTCACCGGAGAGTTTGACCGGAAAAACCAATCACTAGCCCCCCTACCTGGCGCGCCCCTGTCGGCGTGTTCCACCTGACAGGCCCAAAATCTACAGACCGGGTTTTGTTCGATAGGAGGGCGTCTTCGCGGTTGGCTAACCTAGAGGGTGAAAACCCTAGAAGCTCTCACGCAGAGGGGTTTCGGCGTCTATGAACTAGGATGAACACGAGGATTTTACCCAGGTTCAGGCCCCCTTGTGAGAAGGGTAATAGCCTTACGTCCTGCTAAGTTTCTATGGAATGTCTCGAGCCAGTACAGAGTTCTTGGGTTACAAGTTCTTCTGCTAGCTTCTCTGATCCCCTTCCCATGCACCCGGCGCCCTTATATAGGCCAAAGCTAACGGAGTAGGTAGAAGGAGGGTCATCATGCTGATCTTAACGATTTAATGCTCCTTCCGTCAGTCCTGCTCCTCCAAATTTCATTAAATGCCTACGCTGCGTTCGCCTCATTCCGGTCCTGGATGGGACCCCTTTATGACAGATAGGTGAGAGGCGCCGATTTAATGGGCTCAAGTAAAACCCTTGTGGTTGATGTGCTCGACACAAAGCGCCCGCCGTCCGACATGGTACGATAGCGAAGGAGACTTCGAGGTGAAGCCACCGCGCTTCACCTTTTGTTTTGCGGCAGGCAGGGCGCCTCGCCACCTACTGCGCCAACCGCCACGCGGGCCAGTGCCGCGCGAGCAGTGGCGTGCTCGCCCACCTGCCGCATTGGCGCCACGTGGCCGCACCCGCCGGGGCCGTGATCGCCCGCCTGTCGCCAAAGCCATGTGGCCTGGCGCCGCAAGCAGGCATGCTTCGCCACCTGCCGCCAGCGCCACGTGGCCGGCACCCGCCGTAGCCGTGATCGCCGCCGACGCTGTGCCGCCACGGGCAGACGTCGGTGAGCAGAGCGTGCTTCGCCCACCGCCGCCGGGCGCCATGTGGGCCGCCAGCGCGTGGAGAGGGTACCTTAGCGAGAGCACGCCGACACTAGGGACTATGCAACCATAATAACAAATACAAACATCACATCAAATAGTTCCATACAACAACATCGCACATCTGAGTTCGAAATTTAAAGACGCAACTCAAAACAAGTGAGTCTCAACGCAAAATCCAAACAACTACTCGACCTAACGGACTCAGTCCTCGAGCCACCCTGGCTGCGGCTCGCCGATCATGTACACTGGCGGGTGAGCCGCATCGGGCAACCGATCCCCATGCCCTCCCACCGGTGCAGCTGGGCACCACCGGCTGTTATCCTCCGGCGCGGCTCTGCTCCCCGCCTCCACTGCTCCTCCTCGCCCTCGCTGCCTGCTCCATGACACCTCGGCCCCCCGATCAGTAGAGAGCCTCCTCCACTGGGCGATCCGCCGCACAAGATGTACCCCTGTCTCGCAGAGCCACCTCTGTCTCCTCCAAGGCACGGCACACACCTGCAGCCCGCAGAGAAGGCCCAGACCTCCTCCTCGAGCAAGAAATAACCAAAGTGGCAGCACGACGGCAGCATCTGCCCTCCACCTCAAGCGCCTCAAGGGGTCCTCCTGCAGGGTGCACACGAGCAAAGGTCCCACACTGGCCGTAGTCCCCGCTAACCCGGACGCAGAGCAACTCTGCACACTCTGTGGTAGCCCCTCCTCACCGAGAGGTGGAGCGGACGGCTGGCACGCCAAGTGTTCTCCCAGCTGCATAAGGTGAGGGTTGTCTCCCATTCGCAGTTGATCCCGTTGACCACCCAGGTGCGGGACCGGTAGAGGGGGCGGTCGAAACCTCCCAGCACCTGGAGCATCCTCCAAAGCACCGCTGCATAGCCTCCGTGACGCTCGCCGAAGGAGTGAACCATCCGTATCTGCCAAGGCAACGCGTCAGTACTAAGATTTTAAAAGAACACAGAAGTAATAGCAAATTACAGCATAGGTATGAAGTAAGGAAGAACGGATAAGTCAAGATTTCATTGATTATTCTTGCCCAAATTTTATTCTTTAGAAATTAATTTTTATCCCTCCAAGACGGCCAGTCTAACTAGGGTTAAGTCCAAGAGTCCAGGATCACGCTAGTACACACAGGATAAACAGGTTGAAGTACCATAATCATACATAGCGAAATTAATAATAAAGTACTTCAAACATGAATATAAACAAGTTACACGACCTTATGGTCACCTTACATTAATTCGCCACGCAGGGCGATAATTAACAAAGTAGCACAAGTTCAATAGCGGAAGCAAAAGTACGGTAATGAAACCCCTCGTAGCCATAGGCAACCGACGAGGCTTAATCCCTAATCCTCCTGGCCTTCGTTGAACTCCTCTTCCCAAGCTGGCATAGCTTCTTCTTCTGAGGTTGTTGTTGAAGTAAGGATGAGTATACAACATACTCAACAAGTCATGCACAATGCAGTCCTATTACTACATGCATGGCTTCTACCAAGGGAAAGGCTTAAATGGTTATTTTGCATGAAACAACGTTTCTTTTAATAGATAATCCTAATTAGATTAAAAGCGGTAAAACCATTATTATAATAATTAATTCCTCAATTCCCTTTTCTTTCAGGAGTTTGGCACACAGCCCTAAGTTTGATTCATCAGTCTTTGGCACACAGCCACCCATTCCACATTTTATTTTGAAGATCTAACCCTTGACTATAATCCCCGACCAATGTCCAATACCGCGGATGCGGCTATTCGAATAGATTTAACAAACACACTCTGCAGAGGCTGTACACTTTATCCACAGGATACAATCGCTCACCACACAGGTGATTGATTGCAACAAAGTCTTTCAGAAACTAACACCTAACCAAAGGATCCTCTCCAAAGATTGCCTTTCTAACACTTCCTCACACAGAGCCAAAGTTTAGAACAGCAGACATGCTTGGATGGGTACCAAGTCAGAAGTACGTGCACGCCCCCATACGGTTACACTCTTGTGTAACTGCTTCCCGAGGTATCAAAGGAAAGATATTAGAACCCTACTAAACTAGGTCCGCCCCATTCCTACAAGTGGTTGTACGAGAAACTCAGTTCAAAGGCTCGCAAGGTGAAGTCCTTAATCGCATCCCGGCAAGACTTCCGATTCACATTTCTCGCACACACCAAGCATAATCTTTAATACATCCCGTTGCCATGCAGGCCCACTTGGCACAAAGCCTTCTCGCCACTTGCCCCGGTCCAAATCATTTCCCACCCCGGGTTTGCATTTATGCAACACATGCCAATGCCCACGTCATTGTTTGAGTAGAACCACACAGGTCGCTACCCCCAATTCCATCTCATGACATCATCTCATTATTCCAAAATGCATTCCATAATTGTTTAGTCAATATTCTTTTGCAAATTTGAAAGTCATTCCACGCATACAAGCATACTAAGCAGCTAATCACGGTCTAGCCTCCCGTGTTGGCATTAATATAGCAACCAACGCTAATTACATCTTAGGGTGACAAGGTTTTCAGAGCATACAAATATATTAACAAGGTGACATAAACAAGGTAGGTGCATTATCTATTCTTCCCAAATTATTCAATAACATTTTTAGTTAACATAGCATGCATACTTTAAATTAAAATATATTTGAAAATCTAGGGGCAATATGGTCAAAGCATGACTTGCCTTCGAAAAGAAGTTGATTCTGTCCTGCGGCTCTTGCGATGGTCTTCAAATTCTTCTCCAATAGCTCCCTAAGAACTCGAGTCTACGCAAGATTCTGCGAACATACAATAATTACTCAATACAAACAACAAGATCAACTCTAAAAATAAATTAAAATTCACTAATAAATAGTTGACATTTTTACAAATTTTTAGGAACTAGAATCACCTAATTCCGAGTCAAAACGCAAAAGTTATAGCATTTGCAAGATTCTGAAAATCCAAATAAATGAATAACCGAATTACTCTATTTATTTTCCTACTGAAAATCCGGATTAATTCCTCTCGGGTGACACGTGTCAACACCAGAGACAACCACGTCATCACGGTCACTGACATGTGGGCCCGGATGATGTCATGCTGACGTCAGCACCCACGGTGGTCACCCCACTGACAGGTGGGCCCCTTGAACAGTGCTTGGACCAATTGGAAGCTGACACGCGGCACACGCACAATAGTCCACGCGACCAGATGATTTTTCGTCCATTGGATTCGAATCCAATGATCAGTCTACGGCAACAACTGGACTTCCATGCGGCCACGTGGCAAGATCACAGCCCTAGATCGAAGATCTAACGGATGCGGTTACCCGAGCGGTACACTATTCACCAGACCTACGTGGCATCATCCGAACTGATCATCGAAGCATCGACGGCTATGATTCCACGCGGCTAGGCTACAGGACGGATATGTGGCAAGATCTCGACCATAGATCAGAGATCCAACGGCCATTAACAAATGCATCTACCTACGGATATGTGCGCTTACGTGAACGGTACGATGATCATCTAACGGCCTTTATCAAACGCTGCAACTGCCGCTACGTGGATGCACCAGAGCGGTCGGATGAGGATCTAACGGTGCAGGGTACCCGAATGAGGCGCTATTACCAAGCCTACGTGGCCTAATCAGAGCCGCCCGATTAAGATCTAACGGCCATTTTTACCTGAAGACATCCTGATCTAGTGCTACAGAGGAAGGGACGTGGTGTTACCCTGGACGTGGGATGCAGATTCGACGGCTGAGGTTGCTCGCGATTGTCGACAAAAGAAGGTGCGCGCCGGTCACCTGGTCGTAGCGTCTTGGCCGGAAGAAGTGGCCCATCGGACGCGGCGTGTCACAAATAACACGGCGAGGGTCTCAAGCGCGGAGAGCGGTGGACGACAGCGAATGTGAAGAAATCGAGGCGGTGGAAGGAAGCTACTCCGGCGAAGCCTAAGCGCGTGCTACGGTGACTAAGCGCACGAGAGAAGGGCAAAAGGCGGAACGGCGTCTGCGCGACGGAGGACTATATCTCCCGCCGGACAAGCCTCGACACGCGCATAAATCTCGACATATCGCGCGGCTAACGGAGATTGCGGTGCGAGTGCTCCCTCCCGATGCGGCGCGACCGACTTCCACCGTCCGATCGCAATCCAACGGCTCCGAAAGAATAACGCTTAGGCCACTCATGCCACGTGGTGACATCCTAGTGGCACGACGCTGAGATCCAACGATCCATGCTTTTAAGCGACGCGGCTTCACCACAACCGTCCGATCGGGATCGAACGAACCGGAGTGGGCGGCGCTAGGGTTTTCCGGCGCGAGCACAGTGTTGGGCTCGGTCCGACACTGTAGCTTGGCGATTTTCCGGCTTTTCTCAATAAAAATAATTGTAGAAATTCAAAGTAATTAATTAGGGCACTAAAAATACTCGAAAAATTCTAGAAAAATTCCAGAAAATATTTGAGTATTTTGAGCCTAAATAAAATATCTTTATTTATTTTTGATAATTACCTTTTCTGATATTTAATTATTCAAGAGAAGGATAACCCAAATTAATTTCAATTAAATCCAAATAATTCCCAAAAATTCATATAAATTCAATTAAATGCAAATACATTTTAATTAATTCACAAAAATTTAAATAACTCAAAAAATTGAAATTGAGTCTAATTTCGGGACATTACATAAACCAAGGTTAGATAATATGGAACTTTCCATTTCCACGATGATTCCGTTCCTACGTTCAGCCACACTCTTTTGGTGAGGAGTACCAAGTATGGTGTAGTGTCTCCTAATACCCTCTAATTTCTATAAAGCTTTAAATTCTCCAAAGTAAAACTCCAAACCTTTGTCAATACACTACTTCTTGATATGTTTACCAGTTTGTTTCTTAATTATAATTTTCCACTCCTTGAATATCTTGAACACATCCATTTTGTGATTCACAAAGTATGCCTAAACTCTTTTAGAGTAATCATCAATGAGCGTGGGATTCTCACTACAAGAAAAGTGATTATCTGTGACAAAATCATCATGACGTTGTCAACTTTTGTCATGGAAAATCTATTTTCTGTGATGACTTGTTTATGTTCGTCATTAATTGTATCTAGCGCTGTCGCCCCATGTTCTTTTGTGACGAAACATAAAATTTTGTCATGAAACCATAATACAAATCGTCATAGAAAATGAATGGTTGTTTGTCGTGGACTATCATCAAACATATGTCTGTATTGTGACGATATGCTTTTTTGTCACGGAGGCATGGCCTATCGAGAGGCTATATCTAGAGAGTCCCCAGTCTAAGGTGGCCTTGTTTGTCTGACTTGGCATTGTGGGCCCCTATGTTAGTCTTGCTTATATCCTTTCATGGTCAGTTAATTAGGGTTTAGGTCTGGATTGGTTGGCAGATGCATATGATGTAGTGCAAGGCTTCATTAGGATCCTTCTATACGATTGGTGGCTTCCACATTGTCTATTGCAGTTTGTTGGTTCGCTGCAACCAGAATTGCAATTGCTAGTGGATGGATGGATGAATTGTAGAGGAAAGGCAAATAGAGTTGGTGGACCATCTTGGTTCTTGATCTGGTTTTGGATTTTGGCCTTGTGTGTACAGTCTGAGTAGAAGAAAAGCAGCCTTTTGCACTCGATCCTCTTCTCTGAAGTCTGGAGCAACGTGCCTGCCCCCCCCCCCCCCTACTTCTTTCCTCTGCTAAGCAGCAAAGCACTTTTGGATGGCAGTGATCAATAGACCATAGTGCTCCTGGGTCAATTGGAATTGAATTGTGTAAGAGTGAGGTAATCACAGAGCTGATTCGGTTCACGCAAGCATCAAAAGCTGGAATTCTTACCAACTATGGCGGCGTGCTCTGTTGTGTAATGTCCCAGAATGATTCATCTGCAAAGTAGAGCAGGCAGGCTTGGTTGTGCTCAGTTACAACTATCGACCCCTTAGTATAAAGAGACTAAAGTGGACATTCTCCTGCTTTTGGTGGAACGGGACTCAAATCCACCGGAAGACGTTCTTTTTTGCACTTTGGGCTTATCAGTCATTGACCAGAGAGATGAGATGAGCTCGATCTTTCACGTTTTTATCCTCTCGTGCATATGCTGACCTCCGCTGCTACTCTACTTTGTTGTGTATCTTGTCCTCCAGTCTATTCTTTTTATGTTCTCGTTTGTTTATCCATGCGATCAGTCAACTTGTCTTGTTAATTATACAATGGTAATAATGGATGTAGAAGAATTGCTGGTACCATAAACTGGGATGAGAATTTATGTAGCAGCTATCTATAGATACAACTGCATGTCATGCTTATCTGAACATATAACAAAATGACATCTATTTTGTTCCTCGTCTAATTTTTTTCATCTTCGTTTTTTATTCGAACAAAATTGCAAATATATTCCCTCTTCTTTACTGCGAAAGAATCGTGAAACGACATATGTCATATACCGTTGTATGTAGGGGTGAAAATAGATCGGATAGTTTTCGACCGATTTGGATAATTTCGGATACGAATAGGATCAGATCAGATATTTTTCGGATAGTTTTGAATCGGATACAGATACGGATATTTTTTATCAGATACGGATATAGATTCGATAACGCTCTATCCGACTGATACAGATACGGATTCAGATTATCCGGTTAAGAACAATTCGGATATCCGGCCCACGCACCAACTGGACTCTGGACGTCTTGCGTCTGGACTCTGGACCAACTCAGGCACTCGGCATTCGTTCAGCAAGAGACAAGACCAAGAGCCAAGAGCCCAAGACGGCAACTCCATGACTCCATCCAGAGACCAGAGTCCCCAATCCATGGCGATCCAGACCTAGTTCCTCTCTCAGAGTCTCAGTCCCCCCGACGAGGCGGCGGCCACCAGCCACGCGGCCGGCCCAGCACATCTCTCATCTCCAGTCCGGTCGCCCCCCACCGGTGCAGCGGCGCCACCCTCGCCCGTCCCCCTGGCTCTACCCTTGCCTTTCCTTCCGGTGCGCCACCGTCTCCAGTCGCCCCCCACCGGCGCTGCCCTCGCCTGTCCCCCCGGATCCGCCCACGGCTGTCCTTCCGGTGCGTCACCGTCTCCAGTCGCACCCCACCGGTGCGCCGTCTACAGTAGCCCCCCACCTGCGCCGCCCTCACCAGTCCCCCTGGCGCCGCCCTTTGCTGCTGTGCAGGCGCTGGAGGTAAGCATGCAAACATGAGATTGCTTACTTGTTTAGAAATGTGAGTCTGTGATTTGTGGTTTGTGATTTGTGAGTCATCTGACCAATATGAAATGGTTCAACTCTACATTGTGAATCTGTGATTTGTGATTTGTGTGTCAACTCTACAGAGTGAAGGCTGGCATTTATTCAGGAACAAAATAGGAGGAGTGGACAGAAACATCCTTTGATGTCTGGAAAAATATACATTTTCTCAAAATGTTCATCAAATCTGGCTGCTTTGATTGATTAAACAACAGTTGCCGCTGCATGATTATGTATAAATTTTAATCTTCTACTATGATGTGCCATAAACTAATTAGGCTAGTTCTGTAAGTATTTGACCCAAAAGTTGAGATGCATCTAGTTACCATAACCTTGTCATATAGTAGGAATTTTAATCTGGTTGCTGCTGCTATTTGTTGGCATCATATTATTTTTTTCAGCATATCATATTGGTCTTTATGCTTTTGAATGTTGGTCTCCTTAACAATTTCTGCAAAATAAATAGAAGCTTTGTCCATAGTTAACTTTCATTAGCACTAATGCCATTCTGCTTGTAGTAACAACTTTTGCTTGTTTATTATCTACATTTGACTGCAAGGTTGTGATGGTGATGCTCTAGATGGTTGGATATATGTCTTGTCTAAGTGAATGGAATGCTTATATTTGTTCAATTTTCAATGCATGGATATATGTTTTTATTGCTTCAATGCAAATGAGACCATGACTTACTGTTTAATGCATGGATGCAAAGGAGCCCAATAGGAGATCCAAACACAGACAATAGGGATGAGCATGTAATATGCTAAAGGTTGTACAAACCCTACTTCGACGTGGACACCTCCAATGTCGTGGAGAGGATCTAGGAGTCGCTCTTCCCCTTCCGCGGCATTAGCGTTGGGAAACATGCATCTAGGGGGGTTTTTAGCTTCATGAACTTATAGCTGATTAATGCCTGCATTAGTGTTGGGAAGGCTGTTGAGATTATTCCTGGTTTTGAAATGATCTTGCAGTAGGCCCTTTATTGGACAAGGGAATAGGGTTTATTTTCAGCACATGGTGAGACTTCATTGGCTGTTGACATTTGATTTCCTAGTTAAGTGGTTATGAGATATCCCTATTCCCTCATTGTTGTGCACTAGGAAATTGTTGGTTGAATATTCTTTTTACCATTCTTGAGAATCGCTGAGCGACATTTGCATTTGGTATCCTAAAGTGAATCATTATGGCACATTATGACTAATCTGTAGGACTCTTTCCCTGATCCTAGGCACCCAAAACTTTTTATATTTAATATGAAATATAACCTATCCACACCTTGGAATATTCAAAATTTTAAATTTCATTTCAGCAGTTTCATGGCACGTCACTACATCAGTATACAATTGGAATTATTTTAGACTGTTTCTAGATTATGATATAGTTAACAAGATGGTCTGTTGAATACACCTTTGTTCGGTTGCAATTAAAAGTGTTACTTTACTAGGTGCTACCTAGCTGCCTTCGCCTGTATTGGATCAAAATAAAGTAGACATGAATGTATGTGCTTGTCTGAATACTTCTTCCTGAAAAGTACAATACAAGCATCAACCATAGTAAAATAGGACAATACTAGGTATGAAGATTAAGTGTTTGTAACTGACAGTGGGATAAGATTGCAAATAGCTTGGCAGATGTGGTGGCGCAAAATCTGGAATGATGCTCCAGCTTTGCCTATCTCCGAACAGAAATCTCTGCTTGATCCTGTTCGAGAAGGAGAAAAGGTGGTTTGCTCTTATTCTAGCACAAGTGATTTCTTCATCATATAGGATGGTGTGGAACCTAAAGTAGGGTGTAGCAGGGGGTTTACTAGAAAGTGGTTGCTCAATTATAGATGGCCAACAAAATGACTAATACTGCATATATTGAAGCCTAGTAGACACCAAAGATAATAAAAAAAATTACATGAAATTAATCTTCACATTTTCGTAGCTGGCTGATGGAATTTTGAACTGTGCAGGTCGTTGTATCACTTGAAAAACTGAAACCATGATCTACATGACTATGAGTGGTTAGCATCTTAAGAAGATAATTTTCTAGTTAGTTGCTCACTGAGCTTTGCATGTTTGTGATATGCAGGTACTTCATTACCTTGAACTTTGAGACCACAGCAGCTCCTTGAGCAAATGGTCTGCACTGCCTTCACAGGGAAATCCGACATCAGTGATTTGTCTGCAGACTTGAAGCGGCTTTGTCAAGTTTTTGAGCACATCGAGAAGTTACTAATTTCCAAAAAGCTTCAGTCCACCGAAAACCTGTTTCTATTCTAAGGGAACAATTGGATCCCAATTTGTATTCCTCAAGTACTGAAATGGTTAATCTTCTACTAAGTCAAAAGCATCTACTTTTTTGATATGCAGAATTAAGTTTGTTCTGTTGCATGAAGCATCTGAATATTAACATATCTATACTAGCTTGGTCATTCTATCGTTGCTGGCCTTATATTTGATGTCTGTATCATTATTTGCAATATCTGGGTAATGCCTTTCAATTGATGGATTAAACTGAAATGTCTAGTTTAGTTTATGTTAAAAAAGGTTGCTGGTTGCAGGTATGGAGTCTTAGACTTCTTTATTTAAATAGTCCCATTACAATACATATAAAATATAAATTTGGCTGCCTATTAGCAAGTTTTAATTCTCAAGCAATAAAACAGTCTCCCTGTTACTTCAGTTGTTTGGTCGAGAAAATGAGCACTAGGTTGTGATCACAATGTGGGGTTGTATATTATGTAAACCTGCTGTTTCAAGCCGGTTCTCTTTATGGCTTGTTAAGAAATTTTCATGTCTCTGAGAGTTTGAGTTACTTAGTCATGTTTGCTATTGTCTACTGCTTTTGCGGTTCTAATTGTGATATATCAATGGCTATTAATTTGATTCTTCTGTATTCCAGCACCAATCTTCCTTTTTTTTTCCTGTTGTAAGCTTTGCACTTTCAGTTGATAGCTAAGAAAATGGAATGAGCAGTGGGTTATACTTGATCCTGCAACTCGAAAGATGGAATACAAGTATGGAAATTACACAAATCATTTTTTAAATGAGACAAAGATTTGAACCAGACAATGCTGGATCTCATTATTCAACTTTTGATTCAGGGTTCGTAGACAGTTGTGAGGAGAATGATTGTGTTAGATTCAACAAGCACTGTGACTTTGTCACCAATGAACTTTCAGTATGATCTCTGCTTCATTCCTAGTCCATTATTACTTTTAGACTTTCAGTAGCTTTGAGTTTATTTTTTTAGTGTTCACTTTCTTCTCACATGGGCTAGATTTATTTTGTTTTGTTCATTGACTAGTCTTCTAAAAATTGGGACTCCACAGAAAAAGCATGATTACATAACTAAGCTAAATAGGCTATAAGCTGGCTAAGGGCTTGTCTGTTTATTTTATGAACAAGTTGAACTAGAAATAGTACTTCTGATCACTAATGGCACCACTGCTGCTATGTAAAAGGATAAAGGCTTTAACAGTACTTTTGTATTATCTATATGGTGAACTGAGAAGTTATAGTCTAGAGATGATTAGTTTAGTGTTATGTCGAGTTGATAACACTTTAAGTCTTGTGTCATTGTTGAGTCTTCTATCTGTATGCTTGTATAATGTAATCCAAATATTATCGATTTGTCGTATTGTCTCTTTCATGAAAACATGGAGTTATGGATCTCATGGTTTTATTATGTGTGCTTTAATCAATGCTTTTTTTTATGCTCAAGAATGATCCTAAAGAAACAATCTATGCAACTAAATTATGATGCTATACATCTTGGTATATGTGAGCTTAATTGGATGGACTTGTAGATTTGCACAGGAATGTGATTTTTCTGAGTAGTTCCTTGATGATTATGCTGAGATGGTCATGTATTGCCTAATTTACACATTTGGTTCTGATTTGAGCAACGATTAGGATGCTTTTGTTTAATCATGCTTCCTCTTATTGCTGACCAGATTGTGACATAGAGACTCTTCTTTCATTACAGTTTTATCTCGGGTTAATGTTGCTTCTGTGCGTTGCTTCATGTGCACATGGTGCTTTGATTAATCTAAATGAGTAGCACTTGCTTTCACTAGAGATTTTTTACTAGTGCTTAATATTAATTGTTTCATGCATGAAGTAGAAGACTTGAAGCAAAGAGCACAAGCATTAGATGAAGCACTGATCAGAACCCAAAAGGAAATGGAGGATTTAAAGAAGAGGCAAGAGGAGAATAATGCAATTATTCGCCGTCTCATGCAAATTGCTGGTCAAGCCAACGAGTGAGTTTATGAATTGTTCACTGGTAACCTGTGGATCTATTTTGGACATGGATACTTATTTTGCATGGCTGATAACCTGGTTCACAGGTACTAGCTTCAACTGGTTTTGGTAATGTGGTCGAACTTTGTGACTTGTGGATCTATTTTCAAAACTTATATTAGCTTGAAGTGGTGGTACTATCTTGATCTGTAGTATTAGCTTGAAGTGGTGGTTTAAGTACTGTGAACAAAGTTTGTGACTCTTAATGTATCTGTGGATAATTTGTGCTGCTCTGTGCAATGTATTGATTGGTCTCCTGAAAATATTGTGTACTGTGGCTATTAATGTGGTATTGGAGTGTTCAATGACAAAAATACATGTCCATGTGGCACTCATCTGTGACGAAATATTTGTGTCACAACACGTGCCACGTCACCTCACACCCTGGCTGGAGATGTGGCACTGGAGTATTCTATGACGAAAATGAATGTCCACGTGGCAATCATCAGTGACGAAACAATTGTGTCACAACACGTGCCACGTCATCTGATACCCTGGCTATTAACATGGCACTAGAGTGTTCAATGACGAAAATGCATGTCCACGTACCAATAATCTGTGACGAACAATTTCGTCATAAATAAAATGGTCAACGCTCATTTGTGGCCGATCGAGTGTTCTTTTATGACGAATTAGATATTTTTCATGACGTTTTGGGTACAATTAATGACGGTTATATTCGTCATAGAAGTGATCTCTTTGCTGACGGAAATGTAATTCGTCATAGAAAAGTTGATTTTTTATGACGAAAATAAGCAATTCGTCATTGAAAACTTTCTATGACGCACTTTTCATGACAAGTTGAATTTCGTCATAAATTTGTCATAAAAAACTTACAATGACGATTTCGGGACTAACGATGACGAGTTTGAACCGTCATTATAAATCACTTTTCTTGTAGTGACTTTTCATAAATCAGAGTAAACATAATCTAGTTTGCCATTTGTAGAGTGAGTTGTAGAGCTGATTTTTGCCCTCTTTTGCTTGCCAGAGACAGTTTTCACAAAACTTCAACTTATCTATACTTTAATCATCAAGGAGTCATCTTTTGCATAACTCTGTTATACTAACTTCACTCATATGACCCGGACGCATATGTCAAAGATCAGTTGCATCACAATCGGATGATTTGTTTGAGGCAATATTAGCATTACCTAAAATTATAGTGACTAGTTGATGATATAGGTTGTCAACCTTCATATCACCCTTCATCACAAAAAAAGAACACTTGGTGACCTATAGAACTCCATCTGCATCTGCATCAAGAGTACGCAATGAGATAAGATTTCTCTTTAAACTTGTAATGTGTCAAACATTCGACAAAGTTCTAACGGTGCCATTAAACATTTTGATCTGGATAGAACCAGTGCCTACAATTTATTATGCTAAGTTATCACCCATCAACATGGAACCACTTGGTGTAGCTTCATAATTCAGGATGCATTCTCGATTCAATCCAGACTCATGTGGAAGGTGCAGACTGAAAAAAGAATCTACTCATCACCAGTTTTGGAATCACTGTGAAAGGCAACGACAATATCACCATAAGAATCTTTTTAGTAACAATGGTAGCTTTAG
The DNA here is from genome assembly GCA_036346375.1 of Guadua angustifolia. NCBI lineage: Eukaryota > Viridiplantae > Streptophyta > Magnoliopsida > Poales > Poaceae > Guadua > Guadua angustifolia. The sequence goes on from CM070501.1 coordinate 21,570,661, forward strand.
CTTCATCCTCTTGTTGTTACTTTTTGAAATTATTATTCCTTTTCTCTTTTTTCTTTACCCACTGGTATTCAAATATGTTGTGTCCATCTTCACCACAAAACTTGCATGACTTGAATCTTACATTGGATTTCGATATGCCTTTGTAATTTTTGCTCATGTTTTTGCCTCTTGAATCGCCATTTGAACTCCCCTCTTGTTCTCTGTCATAGACAACTATGGCTTCTGCAAGTGAGCTTAAACTTTGGTTCAGAACCATGAGTTTCATCTTTTTGTTTGCAAGTAATACTTCATAGATTTCACTAAGTATAAGAATATCATGGCTGTATACAATAGTATCTCTTAACATAGAGTACGAACTAGGCAGCCAGCATAAAGGATAAGGCACAAATCTTTATCATCGTATTTTACCTCTAGAGATTTGAGATCTGAGTCTATTTCTTTGAATCCTATCACGTGGTTCAATAATTGCAACGACCCCTATTTTTGCATAAAATGCCAAAATGAGAATCTCATGTGCATACAGTACTAGTCTCATGATCAGTGGCTAGTACGCACATTTATAACAATTGGAATCACAACCATACATCATTTTATTAAAGTGAAAGCTAATTATACATTGCATTTTACAATTCAGAGTATATACACAAGAACAAAAGAAGAAAAATCTTGTATTGTGCCCATCCAACCCTTAGGCAACTGACAAGGCATAAATCCGTAGAAAGATCGCTTGATTTAAATTCCCGCAATCTACCTAAAATAACATAATAAGTAAGGTTGAATACTTTCATACTCAGCAAGATTTAAGGTGGTATTTACAACATACAATAATGTAGGCTATGTCAAAGAAAGTTTCTATAGTTAATTTGCATAAAGCAACATTTAATTGGTAAATCTAGTTGTAAATTTAAAAACAAAATTTATAAAAGCAGGTTTAACGGATATAAAAGTAACAGGTAGAGCATAAGTAATAACTTACAATCCTCCATGACATGAGCATCGAGATGTCCAATTTCCTGTCAACATGTGGCACAACAACAATCCTTGCCAAAACAAGGCACATGAAATGAAAATCATACCATTTTCAAAATAATAAAACATCTAAATATGTGATGATGTTACCAAGTGGCCTTAACTACGAACATGGCTAATCGATTAGATTTATGCTCTGCAAAGGTGTACAGTTTTACCCACAAGAAATGATCAACTCTTTATGCAAGCTATTGGCACACTTCCTTTGGTGTACCGTAGAGCGATTATAACATAACCATTACATGACATAGATCTAACTTTGCACTAGCCCGGTGACGATAAACCCTTACTATGGCAGACGAAACACATATGAAACATGATAGCCCATCCCTGTCTTAAAATAACAACATAAGCAGTCCATATTCCTACGATAACTGTTTCTTCTCATAACAAGGTGTACACTATTGTATTGGTATATATTTACCCACACCGTGGTACATGTAATATCGCAATCTTTCATCTCTAGGGTTTGGCCTTTGTGGGGGGGGGGGGAATTGTTGGGCTTTTAGTAGGAAATGTGGGTCTTTGTTAAATGGTGGAAAAACTCACCAAATCCCAGCCATTCCTTCTCCAGCCAACTTCCTCCCCTAGCCCTGCGCCTCCTTTTTCCCTTCCTCCCAGCAGCAGCCACTACTCCCCATGGCGCCTCCCCTCCAGGAACTCCTCCGCAAGGTGCCTCCCCTCCTGCCTTCCTCCCGTGGCGCCTCTTCTCCAACCGACCAGCACTTCCTCCTCCATCTTCCCTTGCTGTCGGAGCCTTTTGAGCTAAGGTGAATTCTTGGATTTTTGTTTTGAGGCATTGGCTATAGCTAGGGTTCTTGCTAGGGCAGTTTCCCTCCAAGTTTATTTGATTTTGGGCCGGATTGGAGTGGAACCCTAATCTTTGTGCAAGTTTCAGTTTCGGGCAGATTAGACCAAGTTTTTGGAGCATCGATTTGGGGGTTTGCGAGTCATTTCTCCTAGGGGTTGGCCATGGAGATATTTGTAGAGCTTCCTCTTACCTTTAATTGGAGACCAAGTTCACTCTTTTTCGTTCAGTAGTTTGAAAGTTATGCTACTTTTAGTGCATGTTGTTCTGGAGATGCTGAGATTAGAAGCTGATTCTTAATCTGTAGTTTAGACTTAATTTGAGGCTGATTTAGAAATTTTTAATATAACGAAAATGTCTTTGTTTGCATGATTTGGAGTTGTCTAGTAATTTTTATGCCTTGTTGAACCTGCTGTCCAGAATCCTATTTTTTGAAGACAATTCAGAGTTGAAGCAATGTTTAGATTAAGTTTTGAGGGCTTGTGGAAGTTGAGGGGTTTAGAGTAGTCTTTCCATTTGTTTGGGCAACTAGAATTTATTGGTACTCTTGTGGAGTGTATATTTAGTATAGGACAACCTTAAATTGGGCTTTTGAGCTTTTTGTTGAGTCTTTTGACCATCGGGACAGCAAGGGGTGGACCCGTCCTGTGAGATATAAGGGTTGGCATTTGGGTGACGTGTGGATGGGAAGTGTTGTTCTATTGATCGAATTGTCATGGTATGATCTCTTTTTAGTTGAAAATCTTTTTATATTTTGTTGCAGGAGGTGTTTTGGGTATGACCTCGAATTCACGCCACACTGCTTCGCATGTTAAAGAGGCAAGTACATCGAGCCTCAAAGGATGGTTTGTGTGAATAAATGAGTTTCTTGCTATGTTCATTCCTTGCTAATGTACTTGGTTTATCGCAATTGTTGCATTGCTAGTACCTTTTCTTAGGTTGACGAGAAAGAAACTCGAATGAGTGTGGTCATCGGTAAGATTGATTCATGGTAAGTAACTCTCACCGTTGAGACTGTGTAATTGGGATGTGGGAGTATGTTGAGTGTTTAGATTGTGTTCTTGAATGGGCATGTTTGTTGCAATTCTGCCATTGGGTATTGATGTCGCATCTTTGGCATTCATGTGCATGAGCCAAGTCATTGAATGGTCATAGGGCTAGTCCGGAGTGCCACGGGCCAGGTCGGTGAGAAAGCCATATGACCGTGACTTGGGTTATTAAGTCCTACGGGAGTAGGCCCTCCACGGGAGTGGAGTAGTTAGACCCCGTATGAAATAGGACGGGGCGAGAAGGTGTGCCATTGACGGGTGGACACCCAGCTATACCAGTATAAGCGTACAAAGGTGCATAAGGACACTACTAGAATTCCGGGCTTTTGCAACGGCGAGAAATTGTTGCAATAGGGCCCATTTCGTTGCAATATGTACCAATAGCCACAATGTCACAATCGTTGGCAAGCATGGCTATTAGTTGTGTGGTCCAAAGTTTGGGCCATGATTTACGTTTTGTTGCAATTGTAATGCTAATTGCAACGGGAATATGCATTGCATTAGTCCGTAGCTGCAATGATGGTTTGATGTGGCAATAGTCTCAATTGCCGTGGCAATAGTAGTCTCTATTGCCACGCTCTCATGTGTTACATTAGATAGTAGTCGCAATGACCTTAATACTGTGGCAATATTTTTTATTGGTGTGGCAATAGAGGTCTCTATTGCCACGCATTTAGGCATTGTATTAGACAATAGTTGCAACAAAAACCAATTAATGGCAATAAGTTATGTTGCACCGAAATAATTTTTGTGGCAATATGATGTATTGCAATGAAATAACTTCGTTGCAATAAATTATAACAACGATCTATATCTATAGCAATTCATTTTTTCGCAACGAGGCGTCAATGCATATTGCAATAATATTTGCTTATATACCGTTGTTGCAAAAGAAATGTACTCAAATTAGAAATTACATGAATAGAAATATCAATTATAGCCATCAAATCATATATAAGAGCATTTGTAACAATCTTTTTAGTATGTACAAACATGAAGCAAAAGAGACCAATAATAGAATAATTTCATAGTAATCTTTGAACGAAAACTTTAAATTTCTCAACTAAGATTGCAATAACAGAACTAATCTATTGACTAGTGACTTGAGAATAGGTTGTTCCACATCGTAGACTTGCTTGACTTGACTATGCCATGAGACCAGACGCTCCGCTCAAATTGTATCCTCCTGTTGAATAAAAGCACGGTTTATTCTTTTCAGCATAAACAAATCCAAGATGAAATTTTATAGGCTGCCATATTGTAAATACTACCAGATCAGGTGAAAGGACTCGAGAAAGCCTATGAGCTCAAGTTAAACTAAACAACTACTCAGTTGATCTTACCAAAGCATGCAAGGAATGGATAAACGAAGGAAACAATGATTGCATCACTTAAGCATGAAATTGACATGCTGATTAACTTTAAGTGCTTATCTGTTGCTTTTGAACCGAACAAAAAAATGATAGCATAACTGTTGTAGGGTATGCATTGGCAACACTACATACAGGAAGTGTTGAGAGGAAAAAAGGTCCTAAAATTAGAACTTTGTTCAACAGTAACAGAGATCTAGGAAGAAACAGCTTCACTTCACTTGAAACCATACATTGTTCAAATATAAGTGCATACATGAACCATAGGCTAATAGAAGCACTGGACCAAGATGACAGGGCTACTGTAAGGCAAAATGAATAGCTCACCTGAGACATGTGCTCATTTGCAGGAGCATTTGAAGGGTGCAAATTTGTCTTAGATACCTTTTTAACCTTCTTTTCTTGCACCTACACGTCACATAATAATACTCAAGTTATTAATAGCACGAAAAAGGTACAAGACTACATTATTATCAGGTACATCTTACTTGTGAAAGCAAATATACAGAGCTAGAAAAGACTGTGTAGATGAAGTAATTCAAAAGTCTTTGGGCAGAAATGTGTAAAATTTGAACATCAGAAAATTCAAAATCATCTTTGGCATCTATCCTTTCAAACAAAACAACTCGTCACCCTCTGTGAGCAAGACAATGTCCTGATTTATTGAACTCTATTGCTGAGATGATGCCAACTGCAAATCAAAAGAGAAAAACATAAATTTTAAGTTATTATGCAGCCATAATACATGATAGTCTATTATTGAGCATATAATAAGCAATGTTGAAAACACGTATAACAGTAGGTAATCATCCATAATGTAAAATTACAATTTACATGTAAAGAGTTGGCAGTCTTATCAGTTATTAGTTATCATAGAAGCAACAGTTCTATTCAACTAATGAATCCAAATTAGTGTTTTTCACTTTTTCTGGATGTCTAGATTCATGAGACATGGACACGGTGCCCATCTCTGCTGCCTTCCCACATTGACCCTCCTAGAGAAAATTATGGAGATATCCTAGCATAATATCTGACTATCCCATGTAAAAGTTATCAGTATCAAGCCTGGTGTCATTGCAACCACTTTCAAAATGTAGAGGTTTACTTGAGGGTTTGGAACACTCAAAAGTCAACAGAGTTCCTGAATAGATTTGATACATCCCAATATCACCTGTGCTTCTCCTAGATACTAGAATGATATCTATTCGTAAACGGAGGAGTAAGTATTTTCTACTAATCTAATATTGGTCCAAAACTCCAAGGTATCAAATTTGAAGCCGAATGGCTTTTTAGTTCACCTACTCACGCCTAGAAATCGGTCTCAAATCTAGAGTTGATTAGCCGTAAATCTACCACCACACCCTAACCAAAAGAGCGTATGCACATAACTTGACAAATCTATACTTACCATACGAGGTTCTGTGTTAGATGCAAAACGAATAAACGGAAAGGCTAGCTTCATATTAGAACTAAGCCAGAAGTCAAATTCTAACAAAGTCAAACCAAGTCCAACTCTAGAAGGTTTTGCCCTTGGTTTTTCAGCAAGGGTCTATTCTATATCGAGGTCTGGTAGATAACCAAAAATTGGATGGATAATATCTAATGATACCAACAACAAAATAACTAAAGGAGACATCTCGCTTGACAAAATATACTTGCATGGAGTCCAATCCAGGACTGACTAGTAACAATACGTTTAACTTACCATGATTAAAATGTGTTACCATTTCAAACAAGCATGTTATCATCGAGATTGGGCTATGTCATGTCTACAAACAAACAAAACATTCCAAATGTATATAAAAGTGACACTTCTTCCTTTTGCCCAAGCTCCTTTCAAACAGCCAAAAAAAAGGAACAGGAAACATGTCATGCTAGATACGATCTGCGGCTGCTAACTTGTGTAAAAACAAAAGAATGCAGTGATGTGTCTGCTTCAAATATTCTTTCTTGTGATTTTTCTTGCAACTTGCGCACTTTCTCCTGAACATTCTAGCATGCATGACATTTGAGAAAAGGTAGTTATAACTACTCAAAAGTATTGATTGAAGTCAATATCATTTTATACTCCTAACAGGTCAAGTGCAATAAAGAGGTATCTTCTTACCAAAAAGACTGCTTTCAAAGCCCTTTCTATCTCTTCTTAATGCATAGTGACATAGAAAATCATAATGTAGTTGAACATCTTCTATCATGACAAGTTGGTTCACTGATCATCTGATTTTAAAATGGTATAACTGGATCTGAACATGACAATGTTAAGCATAATGATGTCCATAAGATTCCCTAGATAATTCAATAGGACACCCAATACCAAGTATATGTATCACCAAAAGGCTACTCTGCTTATTCTATGAAGATCTTTTCAACAAACCACGTTCTTAAAATATGATTGCCTTTGCACGCAAAGAATTTACGCCTTGAAAAAAAGTTTATGACCGGGAATTTCATTATATCAAGAAGAATAGGTGATTCAAATCAAGTAATTCAACTTATGCAAAAGGAGGCAGGCAAACCGAACCTCGATGCTAATGATATCCATGTCGTGAAGTCATCCCGAAGGTAATCCATCACGTTCTTCACGCCCTTGGAGACCATGTTCATCCCCATGGCGTCCCCCATGCCGCAGCTGAATCCCATGTCTGTGTTCCTTCCCGATCGCACATAATCGCACACCCCGCACCTCGCAAATCTACTTGACCTTCTCACATTTACGAAAGGGTAGAAAACGGATACCGGATATTATCCGGACAGATACAATAAGTAACAAATATTGATTTGCATTGTCAATCATTACTAGAATATAACTTGTATTAATTGAAGTAAACAAAGTTACCCTATATGCAGGGAAGGATCACAAACGGCAGGGTGAAGTTCTTTGTTAGCTTCATCGTGTTCTTGCAGTAAATTCCATAATTCAAACATTTCTGCAAAGTGTTCTCATCAGTGCCAGATGCTGCAGCCCACTGAGCGAAGGTTGGTTCACCACCATTGTAGTGCGCAAGCTCCTTTTGGATAGCCTCCAGCTTCAGGAGATCCTGCGTCCATTCATGGCAATCGTGCACAATAAGCTTAAGCTGATGGTAGCAACCGGTTGATAGTAATCGTCAGAAACGCATGGTGAAAACTAAAAAAGGTGCCGCCGCCACCTGCTACCGCCTGATGATGACGCCAACTACAATAGGAGATGAAACTGTGGCTATGAAGCATCAAAATTTCATAACTTTCACCAACTGTTAATGAATAATCTAACAGACTAACACTAGTGCGCAATGTGTTGTATGCTTATGATGTCAGGAGAACAACGATGCTATTACAACATTATGCAGTATGCACTTTACTTATGATATCATGTAACGTCCCAAAATTTGACCGAATTTAAATTTTTGGAGTTATTTGAATTTTTATGAATTAATAAATCTTTATTTGCATTTAATTGCATTTAATTGAATTTATCTAATTTTTCTGGGATTTATTGGAATTAATTGAAATTTATTTATATCATTTTTCTTTGAGTAATTAAATATCAAAAATATAATTATCAAAAATTAAAACTAATATTTTATTTAGGCTCAAAATGCTCTGAAATATTTTCTAGAATTTTTCTAGAATTTTTCGAGTATTTTTGGTGCCCCAAATAAATACTTTGAATTTCGGTATTTATTTTTATTCGAAAAATCCGAAAAATCCTTAGCTACAGTGTTGGGCCGGCCCAACACTGTGCTCGCGCGGAATCAAACCCTAATCGCCGCCGCTCTCACTCGTCCGATCTCGACGGACGGCCGACGATGGTCACGCTTGCCTCGGACGAGGCATCGCAGAAGACCGCCGTCCGCCGCTGGGAGCCGAGGATCGTGTCGAGATTTTGCACGCTGCTCGAGGCTTGTCCGGCGAATAAAGTATACCCCGAAGCTCAGACTTCACTCCGCCACTTCGCCAACTCTTGTGTGCTCTCGCCCTCAGAGAGCCCTCTCGGAGCTCGCCGAGTAGCTACTCACCCCGCCGGTTTTTCGCTGCGTTCGCCAGGTTCGCCGTCGTTCTCGCCGACCGAGACCTTCCCGAAGTTCCCCAAGCCGAGACGCATCCGTTGGGCCACTTCATTCCGCCGGAGAGGCTCGCTAACGCCGCCGCTCGTGTCGTTTTCCCCAACTCGCGACGAGCACCACCGCTCCTCCATCGACGCCATGAAGTTCCAAAGCACCGCCCCGATCTTCATCCGACGCCAAGGTAACGCCACGTAGGCTTAGCAATAGTGTATCGCTCGGGTAGCTCTTGCGCCGTCTGATCCGAATCCGACGGTCGGGAAAACACGTAGACGTGGCTTGATGCTTCCTCGACGCGCGGTCGGGCCGCCGACATGTGGTCGAGCATCGCCGCCGCCCACTAGTCAGTGGGAGAGCCGCCGGTCGTGCTGGCGTCAGCATGACGTCATTCGGGCCCACCTGTCAGTGGCCGAGAGCGACGTGGTTAGCTCTGGTGCCGACACGTGTCGCGCGGAGGAAAAATCAGCCGGAAAATCGGTGGAAAATAGAGGATTAAATCAGTTTATTCTTTTTGAATTTCAGCAAACTTGTAAAGGCTATAACTTTTGCATTTTAACTCGGATTTGGGTGATTCCAGTGCCCAAAAATTTGTAAAAATGTGAACTATTTATTGGTGATTTTTATTTTATTTTTAGAATTTATCTTTCTATCTGTATAGTGTATTTATTGTATGATTGCTTGTGCCGAGTAGACTCCGAGTCGCCGGGTTTCGTCGAGGGAGAATTTGAAGACTCGTCGCAGAACCTCGACCAGAACCAACTCCTCTTCGAAGGCAAGTCATGCTTTGATCATCTCGCACCTAGTTTTCAAAGTATATTCGATTTCCATATTGCATGCTATGTTAAGTACAAATATTATTGGTTAAATTGGGAAATGGTAGTTAAAAGCCAAACTTGATTATGCCACCTTGATTATAATGTTTATGTGCCCTGAAATCCTTGTCACCCTAAGATGTTTAATATGTTGGATGCTAATATGATGCCAACACGGGAGGCTAGACCGTGATTAGTCGCTAGTCTGCTTTTATGCGATAAATGAATTTCAAATAGCAAATGAATATTGACTAAACAATTATGGAACGAATTTTTGAGAAATGCAATGATGTCATGTGTTGGCATTGGGATAGTGACCTGTGTGGTACTGTTCCATGAATCGATGTGGGAAATGGTATGTGTTGCTTATTTATAACATGGGGTATGGGAAAGGATTTGGACCGGGGCAAGTGGCAAGAGGGCTTTGTGCTAGGTGGGCCTGTGTGGCAACGGGGTGTATGAAAGATTATGAATGGTCAGGTGCCAAGAATTACGGTTGTCTTGCCCGGGATGCTTAAGGACATAACCTTGCGAGCCTTTGAGCTGAGTTCCGTGTACAACCACTTGTCCGGTATGGGACGAACCTAGTTAAGTAGGTTTCTAACCTCTTTCCTTTGAAACCTCGGGTGACAAAGGCACACCAAAGGTAATCAGAGGGGAAGCGTACTGTCTTTGCGGCTTGGTACCCATTCAACGATACTTGCCCTGTCTAAACTTCACTCTGTGTGAGGGAGTGTTAGAAGGAAGTAACGGAGGGTTCATTGGTCAAATGTTAGTCTCGAAAGACTTTGTTGCATTCAATCACTGTGTGGTGAGCGATCAGTATCTGTGGGTAAAGTGTACAACCTCCGCAGAGTGTGTGTGAATCTATTCGAATAGCCGTGTCCACAAAGATTGGACATTGCTCTCGGTGATTACAAATAAGGGTTAGATTTCCAAAATAAAATATGGAATGGATGGTCACGTGTGCCAAAAGTCATTGAAATGAATTTAGGGTCGTGCCAAAAGTCGTTGAAATGAATTTAGGGTCATGTGCCAAACTCTTGGAAAAGAATTGAGAAACTAATTATTAAATATTGATTTTTACCGCTTTTAATCTAATAGGATTACCTATTTAAAAGAAATATCGCTTTATGCAAAATAACCAATTAAGCCTTTCCTTGGAATAAGCCATGCATGTAGTAATAGATCTCAGATCTGCATGACTTGTTGAGTATGTTGTATACTCACCCTTGCATCGACAAAAACCTCGAAGAAGAAGAAGCTGCCGGCTTGGAATGAAGAGTTCGTCAAGGTCGAGGACTAAGGGGTTGAGTCACACTCAAGAGTCTGTGGCTAAGAGTGGTTCCGCTTATCGTATTTTGCTTCCGCTTGAATGAACTTGATATCGATGATATTTATCACCTCGCTGTGACTTAATTATTGTAAGGCGACCATAAGGTCATGTAACTCGACTATATTATGCTTGAAGTACTTTATTACTTATTTCATTTGTGTATGATTGTGGTACTTCAACTCGCTTATCCTGTGTGTACTAGCATGATCTCGACTAGTACGTAACGCATGAGTGTCCAATCCGTGAAAATTTAGGGCACGACAGGATGGTATCGAGCCATACCGATCAGAGGACTCAACCCTAGTTAGACCGGCCAGTCCATAGAAGGACAAAGGGTAATTTCTAAAGGATAAAAGTTGGACAAGAATAATTAATGAAATCTTGACTCATCTTTTCTTCCTTACTTCATACCTCTCGCTGTATTTTTCTATTATTTGTTGTACTCTTTCAAAAATTTATATCGACGCTGCTGCTTTGGCAGATGCGGATGGTTCACTCCTTTGGAGAGCGCCACGGTGGCTCGAAATGAGCTCGAGGATGCTCCGTGTTGGGAGGCTTTGACCGACCACTCTACAAGTCTCGCACCGATAGTCAACGGGATTGCTCGCGATGGGAGACGACTCGACCTTGTACGCCGGGCAGCACGTGCTAGTCGCCCACTTCGCCTCACGGTGAAGCGGGCTAGCCGAGGCGGGCATACAGAGTGTGCCCGGTTGCTCTGCGACGGATCAGCAGGACCACGGCTACGAAGCTGTGGGATACCGCTTCGTGTGCACTCAAGACGCGGTGGACCTCGCAGGCTCGCTCGAGTTAGAGGACGACGCCGCTGGTTGCACTGGGCCGGTTTGCTGCGGCACAGAGGAGGTGATGGACGCCACGATCGCAGAGCTTGAGCAGCCTACCACGCTCGGAGGAGACCGAGGAGGCCTTACGAGACCCGGATGCACGCCGCCCAGAGGATCGCCGAGTGGAGGAGGCTTTTATGGACTCTGGGAGCCGACGCTGCCATGGACCTAGACCTCGACGACGAGGAGGAGCCAGCAGAGGAGCAGCTGGCCAGGGCCAGAGACCAAGAATGAGGAGGAGCCCCCGCCAGTACCGTGGGAGGGCATGGGGACCATGAATCTCGATGCCAGCCACCACGCCGGTTTATGTGATCGGCGAGCCAGAGCCGGTGATGCCTTTTCAGAGTTGCAAAGGGCTGCTTTTATGCTGAGACTCAGTTGTTTTGAGTCGCGTCTCTTATTTCAAACATTAGTATGCGATGTTGTACTGAACAATGTGATGTGATGACGTGACTGATTTTGTGGTTGCTTAGTCCCTAGACTATGTAAGCAACCATACCTATTATTATTATTTATGCTTGAATGTTTAATGGTTCTATTTAAGTTACACCTGTTTCCCCGTATAAGTTTCTATACGTATCTATTCTTTTCCCCTTATCTCTAAACCACCGGCAATCGCCAGATGGTGAACACTGCAACAATGGAGCAGAGGCGTGGTTCACGCCCGAGGTAGTCGAACGGTGCGCCGCCATCATGGCAAAGACCACCAAAGGATATGCGAGAATCTAGGAGCATTTCTCAAAGACGACTAACTAATGCAGACTATGATGGCAATAAAGACAACAGATCAACCACCGTGCACCCAACAATCGCCGGGAACAATGGACCACGCCCTATTCAAGATTGTCCGAAGTTTATGAGGACTCGATCACCGACATTCTCGTGCAATGCCAGCCCATTAGAGGCGCATTTATTGGTTAAGAACTATCGAAGGAAACGCATATAACCCAAAGGCGAAGGAACGAGAGGGTGTTTTATGCCTCTCATCAATTGGAAGGACAAGCACGAGAATGGTGGGAAAACTATCAAGGCGCCGCAGAGAACCCGCAGGAGATTACATGGGAGGAATTCACCTCAGCTTTTCGCCAATACCATGTACCTGAAGGTATCATGGAGTTGAAAAAGGAAGAATTCAGAACGCTAAAGCAAGGAGGCCAGACAGTGGCCGATTATCTGAATAAATTCACTCAGTTAGCACGCTACGCTCCAGAAGACGTAGCGACAGACAAGGCAAGGCAGTCTCGCTTTATGAAAGGACTCAATACTGGTCTGCAGGTGGGACTGATCACCCACACCTTCCCTGATTTTCAAGAGTTAGTAAACAAGGCGCTCATACTGGAAGATAAGCGCAAGGAACTTGACGACAATCGCAAACGCCGCATGGCTCAGCAAGGAGGACGCCATGGTCAGCAGAAGGCAAGAGTGATACCCCAGCAATTCACCAGATTCCAGCCAGAGGAGCAAAGCGTGACACCGCCACCGATGCCAAGACCAATGGACAAACCCTCGCACCCAATCCAAGATTGTTAACCCAAGTGGCGGAAATCAGCAAATGTCAGGAAGGCGCTGCTACAATTGCAATGAGACCGGACATTTCGCCAATATGTGCCCCAAGAAAGGAGGTGTGACGCCAGTGCGTTTTAACCTTGGAAATACACCAGCCAAGACCCCTGTCCAAGGAGGAAGCCGAGGACCTGCTCAAGCTGGAGTTACGCCACAGGCATTCGCGCGAGGAAGAATCAACCATATCTCCGCAGACGAAGTCCAGAATGCCACAGACGTCATGCTCGGTAAATTCCTAGTCAACTCTGCGCCAGCTACAGTATTATTTGACTCAAGAGCTTCGCATTCGTTCGTTTCTCGAGATTTTGCTGTGATAAATGAATTGGACATTGTTAACCTTAAAAGTACACTTCTAGTTCAATCTCTGATCGTAACTCCGCTTCTAAGGTCGGATGTTCGGAGTTAAGCTATTAATAAAAGGAGTAGAGTTCCTAGCTTAACCTTATTATATTAGATACCCAAACCTGGATGTTATCCTCGAATGGATTGCTGACCGACATAAGGCTATATTAGACTGTGGACAAAGAGTTGTGTCTATCGAGAGCCCCGATGGTAGAAAAGTGGAATTTCAAGCAAAGGCGCCGAGGAAGTCGATGTTAGTGAACAATTTGGAGACAACAAGATATCTGAGATGTACCAAAGGGTCGGTGAATACCCAGATGTTTTTCCCGAGGAATTACCAGGAATGCCACCAGACAGAGACATAGAATTCGTAATTGATTTAGTGCCAGGAACCGCACCAATAGCGAAGAGACCGTATCGGATGTCCACCGAAGAGCTAGTGGAGATGAAGAAGCAGATCGAGGAGTTGTTGGAAAAAGGATTTATCAGACCAAGCTCGTCACCATGGGGAGCACCGGTTCTATTTGTTAAGAAGAAAGATGGAAGCTTTCGGATGTGTATAGACTATCGCACACTTAACAAAGTGACGATAAAGAATAAATACCCGTTACCCCGGATAGATGATCTATTCGATCAACTAAGAGGAGCAGGAGTATTCTCCAAGATCGACCTTAGGTCAGGATATCACCAGTTGAGAATCAAGACAGAGGACATACCCAAGACTGCATTTTCTTCAAGATATGGACATTATGAGTTCACGGTTATGTCGTTTGGATTGACAAACGCACCAGCATACTTTATGAATTTAATGAATAAGGTATTTATGGAATATTTAGACAAATTTGTAGTCGATTCATCGGCGACATTCTCGTTTATTCAAAGATGATGAAGAACACGCCCAACATTTGAGATTAGTATCGAAAAGTTAAGCGAGCAACGATTGTATGCAAAGTTTAGTAAATGCGATTTCGGAAGAGTAAGGTAGATTTCTTAGGGCATGTCATGATTTGCCAAGGAATTGCAAGGGACCCAAGCAAGGTTGAGACGAAGCTACATTGGGAGTCGCCAGACAGCCAAGTTCGAGTTTTCTTGGAATGGCTGGTTATTACCGCCGATTTATAGAAGGATTTTCCACAATTGCTAGGCCAATTACGCAATTACTAAAGAAGGAAAAGAGGTTTGATTGGACGCCAGACTGCGAGAAGAGTTTTCAAGAATTGAAGAAAGGACTGACATCAGCACCAGTATTAGTGCAACCAGATGTACACCAAAGTTTTGATATCTACTGCGATGCATCACGCCAAGGGCTTGGGTGTGTATTGATGCAAAATGGAAAGGTAGTAGCCTACACATCAAGGCAATTAAGGCCACACGAAGCGAATTACCCGACGATGATCTAGAACTAGCGGCCGTAGTGCACGCATTGAAGATATGGCGCCACTATCTTATCGGCAATAGATGTGAGGTGTATACGGATCATAAGAGCCTTAAATAAATTTTCACCCAATCTGACCTAAACATGAGGCAAAGAAGATGGTTGGAACTGATCAAGGATTACAACATGGGTATCCATTATCATCCCGGCAAGGCCAATATAGTGGCCGATGCCTTGAGTCGGAAAAGCCATATCCCAAATACGATAGTGGAAGAAAGCCAGGGAGAACTGTGCAAGGATCTTCAGAGATTGAAATTGGAAGTTGTTCCGAAAGGATTTGTAGCCGCTCTAGAAGTAAAGCCAATCTTGGAAGACCAGATTAGAGAAGGTCAGAAAAATGATGAGAAGATCGAGCGAATCAAGGCCAAGATGGAGGAAGGCCAAGCAAAGGAATTTAAGCCGACGAACATGGTACGCTAGGATGAAAGAGCGATTTATGCATCAACAAAAAGGAGTCAAGCAAGCATCTTGGAGGAAGCCCATGACTCCAAGTATTCGATTCACCCAGAAGCGCAAAATGTACCAAGATCTGAAGAGAGATTCGTGGCGAATATGAAAAGGGAAGTAGCTGAACATGTAGCGCCAGTGATGTGTGTGCCGAAGTCAAAGCTATGCATCGAGACCGCAGGATTGCTGCAACCATTGAAAATACCGGAGTGGAAATGGGAAGAAATCGAATGGATTTTATTACGGATTGCCAAGGACGCAAGGAGGTTATGACTCCATATGGGTTATCGTGGATCGACTAACTAAGGTCGCAAGATTCCATACCCAGAAAGACAACCTATTCAGAGATAAGTTAGCCGAGCTATACATGGCAAGGATCGTTTGCTTGCATGGAGTGCCAAAGAAGATAGTATCGGACAGAGGAACCCAATTTACCTCAAGATTTTGGGATAAATTGCATACAGCGATGGGCACCCGCTTGAATTTCAAGATCTGACTTACCACCCGCAAAATGATGGACGAGATGTAAAGAGTCAATCGGATATTAGAAGATATGTTAAGAGCCTGCGCGTTAGCATATACATCAACCTGGGATAAATGTTTGCCATACGCAGAGTTTAGTTACAACAACAGCTATCAGGCAAGTCTTCAGATGTCACCTTTTGAAGCATTGTATGGTCGACCTTGTAGGACGCCGTTAAATTGAATGAGATCGGTGAGTCGTATCTTCGGACGGACATATACCGCAAGAAGTCAAGAGCAAATAGCACCGATCGAGAAAGGTTAAAGATTGCACAACAAGATGTAAGAGCTACGCAGACAACCGCCGAGAGATTTGAGTTTTGAACGAGTAAGATTACGTGTATCTCGAGTGACGCCACTTAAAGGAGTACAAAGGTTTCACAAGAAGGGTAAACTTGCGCCAAGATATGTAGGGCCGCTTAAAATCATAAGCCTAAGGGCGAAGTCGCTTATCAACTGGAGCTACCTCGATCGTTAGCGTACACAATGTCTTTCATGTATCGCAACTTAAAAGTGTCTCCGAAAGTGCTCAAGAGGAAACGTCGTTAGAAGAAGTTGAACTGCAAGAAGACTTGACTTGCAAGGAGCAACCGATAAAAATTCTGGATACAGTGGATTAGAGAACAAGGAACAAGATAACCCGTTTTTGCAGAGTTCGAGGAGCAACCACACCAAAGTGAGGCCACACAGGGACGAGAAGAAGATCTCGAGAAAAGAATTCCCAAACCTATTCTATAGTTAAGCCTCGAATCTCTGGGACGAGATTCATTAAGGGGTAGGTTTGTAACGCCCCAAAATTTGACCAATTTAAATTTTTGGAGTTATTTGAATTTTATGAATTAATAAATCTTTATTTGCATTTAATTGCATTTAATTGAATTTATCTAATTTTTTGGGATTTATTGGAATTAATTGAAATTTATTTATATCATTTTTCTTGAGTAATTAAATATCAGAAAATATAATTATCAAAAATTAAAACTAATATTTTATTTAGGCTCAAAATGCTCAAATATTTTCTAAAATTTTTCTAGAATTTTTCGAGTATTTTGGTGCCCCAAATAAATACTTTGAATTTCGGTATTTATTTTTATTCGAAAATCCGAAAAATCCTTAGCTACAGTGTTGGGCCGGCCCAACATCGCGCTCATGCTGAATCAAACCCTAATCGCTTCCGCTCCGCTTTGTCCGATCTCGACGGACGGTGCACGATGGTCACGCTGCCTCGGGGCGAGGCACTCGCAGCGACCGCCGTCCGCCGCTGGGAGTCGAGGATCGTGTCGAGATTTTTCTTGGCGTCGCTCGAGGCTTGTCCGGCGAATGAAGTACACCCCGAAGCTCAAGACTTCACTCCGCCACTTCGCCTCAACTCTTGTGTGCTCTCGCCCTCCGTAGCCCTCTCGGGAGCTCGCCAGTAGTAGCTACTCACCCCGCCGGTTTCGCCAGGTTCCGCCAGGCTCGTCGTTCCCGCCGCACGACCGAGACCTTCCCGAGTTCCCTGCCAAGACGCATTCGTTGGGCCACTTATTCCGTCGGAGAGGCTCGCCAACGCCGCCGCCGTGTCGTTTCCCCTAACTCCGCGACGAGCACCACCGCTCCTCCATCGACGCCTCGCGGCCTCCAAATAATTTGCCCGATCTTCATCCGACGCCAAGGTAACGCCACGAGGCTTAGCAATAGTGTATCGCCGGGTAGCTCTTGCGCCGTCTGATCCGAATCTGACGGTCGGGAAAACGCGTAGACGTGGCTTGATGCTTCCTCGACGCGTGTCAATCGCTGACATGTGGGGTGGAGCATCGTTCATGGCCCACTAGTCGATGGGAGAGCCGCGGATCGGTCTTGGCGTCAAAGATGACGTCATTCGGCCCACTGTCAATGGGCCGAGAGCGACGTGGTTAGCTCTGGTGCCAACACGTGTCACGCGGAGGAAAAATCAGCCGGAAAATCGGTGGAAAATAGAGGATTAAATCAGTTTATTCTTTTTGAATTTCAGCAAACTTGTAAAGGCTATAACTTTTGCATTTTAACTCGGATTTGGGTGATTCCAGTGCCCAAAAATTTGTAAAAATGTGAACTATTTATTGGTGATTTTTATTTTATTTTTAGAATTTATCTTGCTGTCTGTATAGTGTATTTATTGTATGATTGCTTGTGCCGAGTAGACTCGAGTCGCCGGTTTCGCCGAGGAGAATTTGAAGAATCGTCATCAGAACCTCGACTGTAACCAACTCCTCTTCAAGGCAAGTCATGCTTTGATCATCTCGCACCTAGTTTTCAAAGTATATTCGATTTCCATATTGCATGCTATGTTAAGTACAAATATTATTGGTTAAATTGGGAAATGGTAGTTAAAAGCCAAACTTGATTATGCCACCTTGATTATAATGTTTATGTGCCCTGAAATCCTTGTCACCCTAAGATGTTTAATATGTTGGATGCTAATATGATGCCAACACGGAGGCTAGACCGTGATTAGTACCGCTTAGTCCTTTTATGCGATAAATGAATTTCAAATAGCAAATGAATATTGACTAAACAATTATGGAACGATTTTTGAGAAATGCAATGATGTCATGTGTTGGCATTGGGATAGTGACCTGTGTGGTACTGTTCCACGAATCGATGTGGGAAATGGCATGTGTTGCTTATTTATAACATGGGGTATGGGAAAGGATTTGGACCGGGCAAGTGGCAAGAGGGCTTTGTGCAGTGGGCTGTGTGTAACGGGGTGTATGAAAGATTATGAATGGTCTGTGCCGAGAATTACGGTTGTCTTGCCCGGACGATTAAGGACATAACCTTGCGAGCCTTTGAGCCGAGTTCCGTACAACCACTTGTCCGGTATGGGACGAACCTAGTTAAGTAGGTTTCTAACCTCTTTCCTTTGAAACTCGGGTGACAAAGGCACACCAAGGTAATGAGGGGAAGCGCACTGGCCATGCTTGGTACCCATTCAACGATACTTGCCCTGTCTAAACTTCGACTCTGTGAGGAGTGTTAGAAGGAAATGTAAGAGGGGTTCATTGGTCAAATGTTAGTCTCTGAAAGACTTTGTTGCATTCAATCACTGTGTGGTGAGCGATCAGATCTGTGGGTAAAGTGTACAGACCTCTGAGAGTATGTGTGTGAATCTATTCAATAGCCGTGTCCACGGCATTGGACATTGCTTTCGTGATTACAAATAAGGGTTAGATTTCCAAAATAAAAATATGGAATGGATGGTACAGGTGCCAAAAGTCATTGAAATGAATTTAGGGCTGTGTGCCAAAAGCTATTGAAATGAATTTAGGGCTGTGTGCCAAACTCTTGGAAAAGAATTGAGAAACTAATTATTAAATATTGGATTTTTACCGCCTTTTAATCTAATAGGATTACCTATTTAAAAGAAATACCGCTTTATGCAAAATAACCAATTAAGCCTTTCCTTGGAATAAGCCATGCATGTAGTAATAGATCGCAAGATCTGCATGACTTGTTGAGTATGTTGTATACTCACCCTTGCATCGACAAAAACCTCGAGAAGAAGAAGAAGCCGTGCGACTTGGAATGAAGAGTTCGTCAAGGTCGAGGACTAAGGGGTTGAGCACACTCAAGAGCTCTGTGGCTAAGAGTGGTTCCGCTTATCGTATTTTGCTTCCGCCAATGAACTTGATATCGATGATATTTATCGCTCGCGCTGCTTAATTATTGTAAGGCGACCATAAGGTCATGTAACTCGACTATATTATGCTTGAAGTACTTTATTACTTATTTCATTGTATGATTGTGGTACTTCAACCTGCTTATCCTGTGTGTACTAGCATGATCCTCGACTAATACTGAACGCATACAGAGTGTCCGAATCCGTGAAAATTGGGGCACGACATATCATCACACCACAAAAACAAAGAATGACATTTAGTTTGTGAGCACTACTTGAATGCCTTCGAGAATTCAACTTCTTGCTTCGCTTTGAAGCCTCCGCCACCATCTTATAGAAGCGCCCAAAGGATTCTGCAACCCTTCAACCTCTTCTTCCTCGAGGAGCTGAGACGGCAACCTGGGCCTCAGAGGGAGCGCCACTGCGAGGGCCCGAGGTGGGGCGCGGACCTGACAGCAAGGGCGGGGCCCCGAGGCAGGTGGCGACGGGGGCCTGTGGCGAGCCGACGAGGGCCTAAGGAGGGAGCCGTGGCCCGCGGGGGAAGAGGAGGTGGTGGTGGGGCCTCGAGGCGAGAGGCGGCAGCGCGCTGCCTGAGGGAGCCGACGGTGATGCACCGAGGGAGCCGACGGCGACGCGCGTGAGAGAAGTGAGAACTGAGGGCTCAGGGCGTCGGGCGCGATTGGGGATTTGGGGGTGTCGGCCATCGAGGCAAAGGGCGAAGGCAGGAGGCATCGAGGCAATTGGGGATTTGACGATTTGGGGGTGCCACTGCGTCAGTGGAAGAGTAAACCCTAAGCCCTAAGGCGCCCTCAGTTCTCACTTTGCGTTGGGCCATTGGACTTGGGCCAGGCCTAAAAGGCTGAAATCTGGGCTCAATGGGTCGTGGCCTGTATTTGATACTCTTGGGTACCCGAATCCCGGGTACTCATATCCGTCCGAGATCCTCAGGTATTTTCTGGGTAGTGCTCGCTCCGAATCTGACCCGAATCCGACGCTCAACTATCCGGGTACTATCCGTATCCGACCTGAGAAAAAAATACCTGTACCTGTATCCGAAAAAATGAGTAAAAACACTACCCATATCCGATACCTGACGGGTAATACCCGACCCATTTTCACCCCTACAGAGGGCGCTAGAATGGTTTCAAATCGGATAGTGTTCTAGATATATCCGAATAAAAATATCGTTATATCTGAATCTGACGGATAGTTTTGTTTTGAATCCGAATCCATATTCGAAAAAAACTATCCGAATCCATAACCAATATAAAAAAACAGATATCCAAAATTACGCTCCGAATTGTATCCAAATTTATATGGACGGACGAATGGTTGGAAATTATCCGCTCCTTTTGCACCCCTAGTCGTCGAGCTTTACAGGGGAGGGAGAACGAGAATACTAATCCGAGAGCAACAAGCCTAGAACCCTAAGGCAGTGCCGGTCGGTGGCGGCTCCTAGAGGAGAGCGAAGGACTGGATGAGAAGAGATGATGCAATGCGGAGAAGTGGTCAAGCGGACACTTCGTGGGCTGTAGGCCAGGCGCCACTTAACAACTTAAGTGGGTAGTGGGTGTCTATTTTGCAATTTAAGTGGCCTAAAATTAGTGGATAAGTGGGCATCCCACGATCACTTTCATGTCTAGGTTCTAGATGCTTGCTCACTGCTATTCTTACCCAATGACGGAAGCACTTGCAAAAGGAATCTGCAGAAGCATGGAGGAGTTTTTAGAAACGAACTTAAACAAAGTAACCACAAATCATTGTTCTGAATCTGAACAACAAAAAATTATAGTTTGTACACTTCAGTTTGAGCAAGAGATAAATAATCACAACAAAAATTTTAGTCTACAGCAAAATCCTATAGTTCATACTCAGGTAGCAGGCCTAAGGTGCGTATCCAACGGAAGTAAGCTTAATACAAAAAATCAGGGGAAATTCAAGAGATTTTGCGTGAGAAGGTGAATGAATTACGGAACTCTGAAAGCAGGTGTGTTGAGGCTCTTCGGGGGACTGTAGCGACCAGAACCGCCAATGGGTCTCTAGGAGAAGCGGCGATAGCGTGCAGACGCCCGTCCACCACGCAGATAGTCAGAGATTGATCCACCACTTGCCACTCGAGAGGCACCGAGAACAACATGTCATCGCGCCGCTCCCCTGTGGCTCGGAACATGCTGTCAGGAGCGCCGGCCGCCAGTAGGGTGCGCTAGCGCTGGCCCCTGGCCGGAGGCAGAGGTGGAGGTGGTAGAAAAAACACGATGGGGGCTCAGGCCGGGCAAGCGGCCCACGCATCGCAGGTGTAGAATAGGGACAAGAACTCAAGAGAAGAAGAACATGGGCTGGGCTGAATCTACAGGATTCGTCCGATACATGTCATGACCCATATGTAGACTTATTGCCACGTAAAAAGAAATCATGGCTATAAAATTAAAAATCACCACGAAATAAAATATTATAGCAACAAAATTTACCCGTGGTAATAAAATCTTATTTAATGCAACAATTTTATTTTTTGTTGCAATATGACCAACCTTTTGCCACGACAGTTAACAATATCGCAACGCATAGTAATTCGTGGTAATATATTGGATGTATCGCCACAATTTTCCAAATCGAGGCAATAACACCACTCTAATGCAACAGAATTTATGGTGTTGTAAAAAGTTTCATGGCAAAAGCCCGGATTTCTAGTAGTGTGAGCATAAAGGCATATTGCATTGCATTGCATGGCTAATGTCATTTTATGGTTAAGGTGAGGAAAGGTTGGGTCGTGGACTCAACCAAAGATGAGGAATGAGATGAAAAGGTTGTGTGGTTATGTCCCTTTCACTTAATGTGGTTGTGTGGTTAAGTCTCTTCACCTTATGTGCTTGTTGAATTTTATCAAAGGAAAATTACCAAGTTACTGTTTGGATTGGGGTAAATAAGGTATCGTCAAGTTATTATCTTGAATGGGTCTAATGGTGTTATTGTCAAGTATTGCCTTTAGTCCTTTACTTGTTCAATTGTGATAATTCTATTCTCGTTGTACTTTGCTGAGTTTAAAAACTCACGCTTGTTGTTTATGTTTATAGGTACTCTGAGGTTGACTTCAAGGACGGGGCTTAGCTGCACTTCACCCTCACTTTTATGCCATGTTAATTAATAGCTTGGAAGAGTGTCATGTGTTGTTATCTAGTGGTGGATCAAAGTGATATTGTGTTTGTGGTGGTGTAATCGTTGCTAAATTTAGTTGCTAGAATGTTACTTTTGGATGCCTAGTTCTTTATGTTTGTGAATAATATAATTGCTATCTTATTTGTCTGCTGAGTGGATGACCTCTTCTTCTAGAGAGGTCATGCCAAAATTTTTAGTGGAGTTCAGGAATTATTAATTTGCAAAGCTTGCTTGGGATTTAATGGCAATCCTTTTGTTGGGTTGAGCGTGTGGTGGTAACATTTAGGGCACTGTAGGTGCCAGGGTGTTACGGTACCCCTCTGAGCAACCTCCATCCGAAAGCCCGTACTACTACAGTCTTCTAATGTGGAAAGCTAGATCTAAGCAACTTAATAGATTAAGGCTATCCCATACCAACATTGGTTGTTATACAGTTTTCCTGGCTTGAAAACAATACAATAGTCTGGTCCTTAAATTGACTTGGACCAGAATCTCCCCCTACACTATGTACGAGTCCATCCCTTGATCAACTGGCTATTGCTAATACATGCCTGTGTCAAAAGTATAGTTTTATTTTGGGTTTTTAGACAAAATACCAACTTCCATCAATGTCATATCCAATATTTTTAAATTCTCAAAAAGCAGCTTAATTTGATTGTCCCAAATTTTACTGCTAAGCATGGTTAACATGTATTCGCATATACCCATGTTGACATATGTATTGTCTACCCCCATTCTATTGTTATTAAGGTTCCCATGTCCATACTTATTATGGAAATTCCATGAAATAACATGTATATCTACAGTACCATAAAATAACGAATTTACAAAAAATAAGCGTATGCATGAAATAATTTGATAAACAAAATGAAAATAAAATATTGGGATCAATATGATCAAAGGGGTGCTTGCCTTGCTTAATTGTTGTTTACGATGAAGTTGTGGTCGTAGCTGATGTTGCCGACGATGGAATTAATAGCGTCGGGTTCTACATGTCGTTCAACCAGAAGTATAGCGAATAACAAACTTTAATAAGGGCAAAAAGAAGACTGACAGTTGAAGGACCATGTGGAGGTCTATCCATGTTTTTTATGAGTAATTGACTGGATTTGAGTTTACTTTGCTTTGGAATTGAGTTTGATTTGAATTGGATTCACTACAACAGGAACACCCCTTTAACAACGGATACATAGCAACACATGATGTTATGCGTTGCAAGCAACAAGGTGGCAACACTTGCAAAGCGTTGCAAGCATCATTCGTGGGGTTAAACAACCAGTGACAACATTTGTTAACTATTGCAAAAATCATCTTTAGATCACTTTGTTTTTTTGACCAGATCCGTATTAGACCCTTTTGTTTCCGCCGGCGTGAACCTTTGTTTTTTTATTACGTGTACTAGCCAGCCCAATATCTGTCGTCTCGTCGTCAAGCCAAAGCGGAAGCCAGGCGCCCAGGCGGTCGCATCTCATCGACTCGTCCCCAACCAAAACCCTAGCTCTTAGACCACCACTCACACCGTCACGCGCCTCCCCCAGTCCCCTGGCGGCCTGGCCTCCTGAGTCGGTGGCTCCACGCGACGGGAGATCCTTCGCCCTGCGCCTCCCTTGGCGACTCCCCCGGCGGCTCCCCCTCGGCATCTCCCATTGCTCCACCACGGCGCCTCCCGGCGGCTCCATCACAAGGCCTCCCAGCTCCTCCTCTGTGCCTCCCCCAGTGGATCCCTCGGCTGCGCCTCCCCCGGCGACTCCCCTGGCAACTCCCCCGGTAAATTCCATTCATCTCTTCCTCAAGCCAATACTGGATACATGCTCATGATTAATTCAGGAGCAATTGAGGCACTAGGAATCTCAATTGATACGAGAGATACACGCCCAGTGCGCGAGACCCTGTCGCGGAGGCGATGGTGGCGAAGGAGCCAGCGGCCAATAAGGTTCGTTCGCTCGCTCATCCCATCGAGCAAGTCGATTCGATTACCTTGTTTGTGCTGCTGTGCCTTGTCGTCACCTGATTCTTCTCGTCCCGGAATTGGGATTAACAATTATAAACCAAAATCTTAAGAACTGATTCATTCTTGGGATTCTTGGCCATTGGTCGAATTGGGATGTTGGGAATTAATTGAGTGTTTAAAAACTAGGGTTAGGGAACCTAATACTCTGCATAAGATGGTTTGAGACAGGATAATTGAGAGAACTTCACGGTTGGAAACCGGAGAGGAAAGTTGGTGCTTGATCGAGAATTCCTTTTTTCGACTTAATCCTCGCCACGCTTGCGTAAATTATTGTGCGTGAAACAAGCAATCAGCTACTAATTTGGGCTCAGAGATCCATTTACACAGATAATTTTTTCGCGTGAGCTATGTCGTTTTGATGTCAGTCTTTGGTTTCCTCTAGATTTATTGTTTAGCTATAGCCACCGATTGTGGATGAAGATATTTTCTCTGCAGAGTATGATATTGGTTTGGGATGGGTAGTAAGGAACCTAGTTTTGACATTGTGTTGTTAAATGGTGACTAAGGGGATGAGTTCATTTCCAAACTATTCTAGTGAACTTTGTCATGTCGTCCTTGTTAGATAATTGTGGCTGGACAAATTAAGCGTGAGTATGGACTTTTAATTGTCGGTAAAACTTGTGTGCTAACTATGAATCTTCATGCATTATCTATTACGACATCGTGTCATGCCTCTTTGCATTCCCCGTCATCATTAGTTGGAAATGATGGTTAATCGGTGGTGAAGCTCCGAAAGAAAGGGAAATGACGTAAAAGAAGGAAAAGAAGGAAGAAAAAAGAGACAAAACAAAGCTACTCAGAAGGGTGAGAAATATGAGATATCTGATCATCGTAAGCATGGCCATAAGAAGAGAAAGCATGAGAGCCAGACATTGTTGGCCTAGAGACAAGAAAATTTTTGAAGGATCTTTGAGCAGCTTGGAGAAGAGTGGTATTTCAAGAGCATGATGCCCTTCATGCAATCAAAGCTTTGCATGGCACCCCAGAGAGCTCACTTTGGATAACAATAAGAGACCGAGGGCTTCGTGTCACCTAGCTTTGAGTCAAACAAGAAATGGTTAGTATTCTTTACGAAAATCTTCTTGCAAGCTAAAAGAGCAACAATTTGTTGATGCATGGTGCTAATGTTATTTACTCTTGCTGGTGTTTTTCTTGTAAAGCTAGCACCTACAAATGGAAGAAGAGATCGGGAATCAACAGCAGTTTTGTCAGTGAAACCGAGAGTCCTTGAGCAACAACCATTCAAACAAATGGGATTGGATCTATCCATGTCCAAAAGGCAGAGTGAATTCCTGCCCCACATCAATACAGTGATAGTGGCGAAACAATTGGTTGCCACAGAGCAGAACATGGCTCTAAGGAATGGCAATCATCTGCGTGAATCAAGACAAGTCAATCAGCAACAACCTCAACCTGCAATGGTCATGCAAAGAGTTCATATGGTGCCAACAGTTAGTCCTCAGTCAGCACCAACGGTGATGCAAAGAGTTGATCCGCCACTCACCATGGTGCTGCAAAGGGTTGAATCTCTCATCGAATGTGATGCAAAGAGCGGGTCATCGATGCCATCGAAGGTATTACAAAGAGAGACTCGTGTTCTGCAAATGTGTTGAAAAAGTTGACAATCCCCCTCGCTTGGCCGTCGGTGTGGAGCAACCAGACCGCTACACAAACCAAATGTTTACGTGGAGCCACCTTGTCAAGCGGCGAAGAATTACAAAGGCTCTATGAGGAGCTGATTGAGAATGAAGACTCAATGCTTTATTTAAGATTTCATTACCTTTTTATCGATTGATCTGACTTGACACGATTCAATAATTACAAAGGCTCTATGAGGAGCCGATTGACAATGAAGAAGCTTGCGCATTTGGATAGATATCAATCTTCCGAGAAATCTGGAAGGCAAGCGCAGCTTGAAGGCACCGACCTCGAGATAGTTTGCGATAGTGAATTCTCCTAACCTTATTGGTTTATGTTTGACAGAGTAGATGGCTATGGTCTCGTCTCATCACTCGACCTTCTACCCACGCACCGGTGAAGGGCCTCAGATTCAGACGGAGGAGTTGGTGCAGGAAGACAATGCTTATGGACTGTTCTATGAGCAGCTGTAAGTGCATCAATTCTAGAATTTTTACACTTTCTTGATGCTGCTTTAAGATGAGGAAGTTATGAATTTCACAAAGTAAATACTACTTAAGATGGCACCGAAGGTCGAAGTATCCACGAAGTTTGTCCATTTGGAAGTATATCTCCTTTATTGTATTGCTTTGTTTAAATGAGCTCATATCAGAACTATATAGTAATCCCAGCAACTTGTTGTTTTCTTCATTCTTTTTCAGTTTTCTCCACTTTAAATGCATCATTCATATTTTAATGGTGTTGTCCAGATCTGTTTTCCAATAGTGAGAACTGTTTATCAATGACTCAGGGGTACTGAAGTGTCTGATAAATGTTAACTATTGGTGTTTACAAAGAGAAGAATTTTGGAGGATAAGCGGTCGAACACATCATTTTATTATAGGATGCCCCTGGTGATATCATGGTTTCCTTCGTTCATATGTTCCATTGGTTGCAATGTTTTCTTTGAATTTTCAAATATTGTGAGTGCTTTTTTGGGACATGATTGAAGGTTAGAATTAGGTGGTGAAAAATCGAGGCTTCACTGTAGGCTAAGCTTTTCTACTACAGCCATTTCTTTTATAATGTATAGGTTGATAGAAAGTGTTTTAGTTTTATGGATTGTGCTTGAATTTGAGAAGATGCAATGAACTGTTAGTCCTTGTAGTTGTGCTCCTTTTTCTACAATAATTCACTTTGCCGTTCCTGTTGATGATTTCTGGTGACATGATTGTAACACACCAATTTTTGCTTTCCTTGCAATTAAATGGTATTTTGAATTTTTGAGAATTTCTGGAATTTATTTGGATTTATTTGGAATTATTTGGATTTATTTGAATTAAACCATTTAACAAATTAATTAAGTAATAGAAAAGTTAAAATAAAATTTTGCTGAAAATATTTTATTTGAGTCACAAATGTCCTAAAATATTTTTGGGAATTTTTATAGAATTTTTCTGATATTTTTAATGCCCCAAATAAATTATTTGAATTTCGGGAATTATTTTAAATCGAAAAAGGATTAAAAACCCGTGAACAAAGGTTGGGCAAGTCTTCGGCGGCCCACCGGAAAAACCCTAAGCGCGCACCGTTCGATCCTCATCCGACGGCCCTCGTCGCGCCACGCCACCCGACCCTATTCCCCGCCGGACTCCGCCGCCGCCACGGACTCCTCCGCGAATCCCGCAACGGCACGGACGCCACGGGCCCCTATTTAATGCGCCGCCACCCCTCCTGCGTTCCTCGGTTTGCGCCGCACCCCGCCGTACACTTCCCATCGCCCGAAACGTCGCCGCCTCGCCGCACGAGCTCGCCGAAGTCCCGAAGCCCTCCGCCGCACTTCTACGCGCCGTTTCGTCGCCGCCGGTGATCCTCCGTCGTCGCCGTTGGTCCCTTGGAGTTCCTCTCGTTGAGACGCGTCGAGAGTGTTACTTCTTCACGCCGGAGAGTCACGGGAACGCCGCCGGCCACGTCGTCGTCCTCGGCTCCGGTCAAGCAGCGCCAGCCCATCGCTGCCGCCGCCGAAGCCGCCCGTAAGACGATCCGTGATCCGATCACGAGGTGAGCCCACGCCTTAGGAATAGTGAACTCAACTTCAAACCTCCGCCGTTAGATGCGAATCCGAGGCGGCTGTCGTGCCGCGCCGCCATTCATTTGTCGGCGTGTCGCTGACATCGCGGACCCACATGTCAGCCACACCTCTCACCGTGCATGAGGCGCTGACAGGGTGGACCCGCATGTCAGCCGCAGCGGCAGCGTGGTGGGTCCCACCTGTCAGTGGCAGGATGACGCAATAAATAATTTCCCGAAAAGAAAAATATTTAATTAATTCGGTTTAATTGATTTAAAATGTATTTTGAAACTTCAAACGCTTATAACTTTTGCGTTTTAACTCCGATTTGAGTGATTCCAATTTCTATAAATTTGTAAAATTGTGATATTCCTGTTTATGAATTTTATTTGAATTTTTTAGTACTGTTTGTCTACTGTTTATTTATTTATTATTGTTTATTTACGTTACGCGTAGACGTTGAAGTGTCCGAAGGTTTCGAGGGGGAAGTGCTGACCCAGGAGCAAGCTCAGGAACCATAACCAGTACTTTTTGAAGGCAAGTTGTGTTTGATCATGTTGCACCTATTAGAGAAAATTATTTTGATTTAATTTATTGCATGCTAATTTAGTAAAAATTGGATTGAATGAATTTTGGGATTAGCTAAATGCCTAGTTGCTGTATGCCACCTTGTAAGTAAATAATTGTAGGCCATGAATCATTTGTCACCTTAGGTTGTGGATTAATAGTTGGACATTAATTAATTGCCAACATGGGTTGAGTAGACCAAGTAGTATGCTTAGCCCTCGCCACGTGGACAATTCATGATTTTGGAAATACCAAAGTAAATATTGACTTAATGAGATATGGAACATGTTTTGTGAATGAGACATGTGTTATTGAGTTGATGATGGCACGTGGTGCAATGGTAAAGAACCGGTGGGAAAATGATTTAGGCTGGGGCAAATGGCAAGATTGTTTACGGTGGGCCAAGAGTGGCAAGCAGGCGGTTGTATTTGGTTTTATTGGTTTTGGATATTTGAGTTACACTTGGTTAGTCTTGCCTCGGTCAACTAAGGACCTAACCTTGCAAGCATTTGAACCGAGTCTTTCATACAACCACAAGCTCCGTAATGGGGCGGGCTTAGGAGTAAACCGGAAGTCTATTCTTTGGTCTTGTCGTGGTGGTGTGAGGCCGGAATAGCGGAATGAGAACTCATATGGCGCAAGAGGGGGCCACAGGTGTGGTAACCAGTCCCTCGGTGTTGAAACCTTAGCGGCAGCGATCTTGGGTTTAGATGGAACTTTGGAAAGGCTTCGTTCACGGTTATTTGCCTTGGTGGTATTTGGTCAGATCTTGTGGGTAAAGTGTATAACCTCTGCAGAGTGTACAACCTATTCGAATAGCCGTGCTCACGGTATTGAGCATCGCTCGGTGATTCTGATCAAGGGTTAGATTTTCATGGAAGCGACTTGTTGATGGAAAATGCTTGGGTTGGTAATGATGAACTGGACATAGGACTAAAGAATGATTCTGATTGAAGTGTTTGTGAAAGTTACTATTCCTATTATTGTTTCTTGCTTTACAAATTATTCTTGTTTATCTTGAATCTTTGTCACAGCATATGAACCGTAGCCTATCCTTTGTACTAAGCCATGCATGTAGAATATTAGATTTGCATTCATGCATGACTTCTTTGAGTGCTCAAAGTACTCACCCACAACAACACAACCAGGTTGAAGAAGAAGCAACCCCTCGGGAGGTGGAGTTTCGGAGGAGCCAACAAACTAGGGAGAGAGCCCGATCGGGTTCTGTGGCAAATTGGTTGGCACCACGAGTTTATTTTCTTTTCGCTGCATTTGAATACTTAATAATTCATCGCTCACTGCGATAATATCTTTGTAACTTGGCCATAAGGTCAATCACTAGTTTGAGTATTTGATTAAAGTACTTATTATTTTGTTGGTTATGACTATGATATGTACCAATGTTGAGACTGTGTGCACTAAGCGTGATCTGGACTAGTCTGAATACCGAGAGGTCCGGATTTGCACAACCCGGGTCCCGATAGTGGTGGTATCGAGCCATCTTGATTGTAGGATGGCCCTTAGTTAGAATGGTCGTAGTGAGGATAAAACTATTTTCTAAAAGTTAAAATCGCCAAGATGTTAATGCAATCTCGACTTATCCTTCTTTCTCTTCATACCCCTTGCTGAATTTACCATGTTTCGTTTAGTTTTAAAATTTTTGAGTTTCACGTGAGTGTCCTTTGGCGAGATGAGGATGATCCACTCTTTTGGTGGCGCCTTTGGAGGGCACGCCATGAGCTTTGGCGTATGATCACATTGCTTGGAGGCTATAATGAGCCGCTTCTCGGGTACTCTTGCAGTCGCAGGACTTGATATTGCCAGGATGTCACTATCACGATTCGCTTCGGAATATGGCGAGGCGAGTCGTCCCATCCGCATCCTTTGCCGGAGGTCGTCGTTTGATCTTTGGGATCCAGAGACCTCGCGTCTGCGATGAGGCGGTGCTCGTACTTACCCTAGGGAGTTGGATGGCACGGTGTTTCGTCACCACCCACGCAGAGACACTCGCTGGCAACCGGAGCCCATAGAGGAGGAGGATGCCACGATCACCCACTGGCGGATATGTCATCGCTCAAGAGGATGCTATCGACGAGGCGGTTCGAGGCTGCGAGGTCACGTGGCGAGTTCACGCGGTGAGGCTCATCATTGCGGACTTGTGAGTACTTGGCCCACTCTATCGAGAGGATTGGGAGCTGGAGACATTTGTATGCGGACGAGCGGAGCGATCTTTGGAGCTGCACGACCTGCACCCGAGGAGCCACAAGCAGAGCCGCAGCGAACCGTGAGCTGTGGAGGTCAAGCCGAGCCAGTGGAGGTTGAGCGGTGCGAGGCGCATCCACCGAGATCGTTGGGATAGGTTTGTACCAAGACCAGCACACCGTCGGTGTATCCACCAGGAGTTCGGTGGGGGTTAACTCGAGAATGGCGTTAGGATTAGCAGTTGAGACTCCTGCGTTGAGTCGCGTCTTGGAATAAGAGTCACCCTTAGAGGCGTTTGACTCCAGAATATTAGTTTGATTTGCTTCTTTCATGCTTGTGTGTGATGGGTATGTGTTGCATGGCCCATAGGCATTGTGAGCAACCATACCTCGGTAATAAAAGTAATAAAGTGATAAAGTTAGATTTTGTGTTACACCTTGACCCCGCATAAGTATTCTATTACTTGTCTATTCTTATTTTCCCTCTCATCTCTAAACCATGGAACAATCGACAGATGGTGAACACTCGTGGAAACCAGGGAGGAAATGGGAGTGGTTCACGCTCAGCTGGGAACATTGGAGATGAAGGGCAAGGACCCCAACCAGCACCACCAGTTGACATGCAGAACCTTGGAGCTTTCCTTGCTGCGCAGACCCAGTTAATGAATGCCATGATGCAGCAGATGCAGCAGGTCACCGCTCAAGCCGCCGCCGCCGCCCAAGTTAACCAAGTCAACCCAGTGCAGAGGCCACACTCGAGGCTGTCAGAATTCATGAGGACACGACCGCCCACATTTTCTGGGAATGCCAATCCATTGGAGGCAGATGATTGGCTGAGGACGATAGAGAGGAAGTTGCACATTACCCAGTGTGAAGGAAATGAGAAGGTACTCTACGCCTCTCATCAGCTTGAAGGAACTGCCGCCGAATGGTGGGAAAACTATTGTGCTGCCCATGAGCACCCACAGGACATCAGCTGGGAGGAGTTCACGATTGCTTTCCGGCAGTATCATGTGCCCGAGGGCATAATGGAGTTGAAAAAAGAGGAGTTCAGGGCACTGAAGCAGGGCAGTCAGCCAGTGTCCGAGTATCTGAATAAGTTCACGCGGTAGCACGCTACGCACTGGAAGGGCGTAACAAAGCAAAGGCGAGCAATCCGCTTCATGAAAGGATTGAATTCGGGGTTGCGGTGGGACTCATAACCCACACTTTTCTAACTTTCGTGAGCTAGTGAACAAAGCGCCGATATTGGAGGATAAGCGCAAGGAGCCGGAGGACAACGGAAGCGTGGGATGGCACAAACGAGGAACACGCCAGTGAGCGCAGCGTTTGAGGGTTCGCCAAACCAGTTCTTGATTTCAGCCAAGGAATGTGGTGACGCCGCCGCCAAGATGCGAGACCTGCCGGACAAAATTTCGAGCGCCAACACGGTTGGGAATGCGGTGCGAGGAGCCGAATCGGCGGTTAGGCGTTATTATAAGCTGCAACGGCCGGGCACTTTGCCAATTACTGTCCTAAGAAGGGAGGAGGAGTGACACCAGTTCGCTTCAATCTTGGGACTACTCCAACGAAGACACCTGCGCCAGGAGCAAGTCGTGGAGTTACACAATCTGGAGCTGCCACGCAGACCGTGGTAAGAGGCAGAGTCAATCATGTCACCGCCGATCACGGTCTGAGAATACATCGACGTCGTCTTGGGTAAGTTACTTGTCAACTTCGATACACCAACAGATTTTATTTGATTACGGAGCTTCGCATTCGTTTATATCTCGGATTTTCTTTGTGAACAATGGGTTGGAAATGGTAAACCTTAGACATGTATTGCTAGTACAATCCCGGGATCGAACTCCGATCGATGTAGGATGTTACGGGGTAAAATTGATTATTGATGGGCCGAAGTTCTTAGCAAATTTAGTGGTGTTAGATATCCGGACCCTAGATGTTATTTTGGGAATGGGTGGTTATCAAAACACAAGGTTGTACTAGGCGTGGACGAAGAGTCATATCGATCGAGGGCCCTTGTGGGAGAAAAATAGAGTTTCGAAAGCTGCCGTTCGGGATGGGCGATTGATGGTCAGCGATGTGAAGGCCGTCGGCGTAGAAGATGTTCCGGTTGTCGAGAGATATCCGGATGTATTTCGGAGGATTTACAGGATGCCACCGGATAGGGACATAGAGTTTGTAATTGAGTTAGTACAAGAACAAAGACCGATAGCTAAGAGACCTTATCGGATGTCAACCGATGAGCCGGTCGAAATGAAGAAGCGATTGAAGAGTTAATGGATAGGGATTTATCGGACCAAGTTAAATGCGCTATGGGGAGCACGGTTACTGTTCATCAAGAAGAAGGGCGGAAGTTATCGGATGTGTGTGGATTACGGCGTTAAATGAAGTCACTATAAAGAATAAGTATCCGCTACCGGGATCGATGACCTATTTGATCGGTTGAGAGGAGCGGAGTTTTCTCCAAGATTGACCTACGATCGAGGATATCACCGGTGAAGATTAGATCGGAGGATGTGCGAAGACCGCATTTTCGTCAAGATATGGACACTATGAGTTCTGATTATGTCCTTTGGTTTGACAAATGCACTGCATATTTCATGAACATGATGAACAAGGTTTTCATGGAATACTGGACAAGTTCGTTGTTGTGTTCATAGATGACATTCTAGTTTACTCCAAGGCGAGAGAAGAACATCTTTGAACATCCGGCTAGTTACGGAGAAGTTAAGAAGCGACAACTTTTAGCTAAGTTTAGCAAGTGTGAGTTACGGAAGAACAAGGTGGAATTCCTTGGACATGTGGTGATCGCCGAAGGAGTCGCATTGATCCAAGTAAGGTGGAAGCGATCTTGCATTGGGAGCCACCCAAGGCGGTGACTCAAATTCGTAGTTTCCTTGGAATGGCGGTTATTACCGCCGATTCATTGAAGGATTCTCAACGATTACGAGACCTCTTACGCAATTGTTGAAAAAGGAGAAGAAGTTTACATGGGCGCGGAATGTGGCGGAGTTTTCAGAGTTGAAGAAAGCGATTGACATCGGCACGGTGTTAGTTCTCTGGGATTTAAGCGAACTTTGATATATATTGTGATGCATCGCGTCAAGGACTAGGATGCATGTTAATGCAAAACCGTAAGGTCGTTGCATATGCATCTAGGCAGTTGAGGCCGCATGAAGAGAACTATCCGACGCATGATTTGGAATTAGCAGCCGTGGTACACGCCTTGAAGATATGGCGACACTATTTAATTGGGAACAGATGTGAGGTGTACACGGACCATAAGAGTCTTAAATATATATTTACACAATGACTTGAACATGAGGCGAGAGGAGATGGTTGGAATTAATTAAGGATTACAATCTGGGAATTCATTATCACCACAGGAAAGCCAATGTGGTGGCGGATGCTTTAAGTCGGAAGAGCCACACGGTGAACTTTGTTGATGGGAGAAAATCAGGTTGACTTATGCAAGGAATTTCAGAAGCTGAAGTTGGAAGTTGTACCCAAGGGATTTTTAGCCACACTGGAAGTGAAGCCTACCCTGGAAGATCAGATTCGTGAAGGGCAGAAGGACGATGTCAAGATTCAGAGAATTAAGTCCAAAATGGAGGAAGGCAAGGCGAAGGATTTCAAGCTGGATGAGCGAGGTACATTGTGGATCAAGGATCGCATTTGTGTACCGCACAGGAAGGAGCTGAAGCAGCTGATTTTGGAGAAGGCCCATGATTCCAAGTACTCAATTCATCCGGGAAGCGCTAAGATGTACCAAGACACGAAGGAAAGATTTTGGTGGCCAAGCATGAGGCGTGAAGTTGCGAGCATGTTGCGTTGTCGCGACATATGCCAAAGAGTCAAAGCAATGCATCAAAGGCCGCCAGGTTACTCTGACCATCAAGATACGAGTGGAAATGGGAGGAAATCGGAATGGACTTCATTCTTGGTTTACCGAGGACCCGAGACGGTATGACTCCATATGGGTTATAGTGGACCGTTTGACAAAGGTTGCCCACTTCATACCAGTAAAGACTACGTACTCCGGGGACCGCTTAGCTGAATTGTATATGTCAAGAATTGTATGTCTACACGGAGTTCCGAAGAAAATTGTATCGGACAGAGGTACTCAGTTTACCTCAAGATTTTGGGATAAGCTGCATGAGGCCCTAGGAACCCGTCTGAACTTCAGTACTACATATCATCCACAAACAGATGGGCAAGCGGAAAGAGTTAACGAATCTTTGGAAGACATCTTTGAGGGCATGTGCATTGGCGTATACAACCGTGGGATAAGTGTTTGCCATATGCGAGTTCAGCTACAACAACGATTACGAGCAAATTTGCGAGATGTCGCCATTGAAGCACTATCTGGCGAGACCCTATCGAGCGCCGTTGAAGCTGGAATGAGACGAAGAACGTCATATGTTTGGTAGGAGATTCTTGAGAAGTTGAGGAGCGAGATAGCCATGATCGAGGAAAGGTTGAAAATTGCACAATCAAGGCGAAAGAGTTCTGTTGATAACCGCCCTTGAGGATTTGAGCTTTGAGCTGAAGATTTTGTGTATCTCGAGTTACCCCACTCAAAGGAGTTAAGAGGTTCCACACTAAAGGGAAGTTAGCGCCAAGATATGTTGGCCCATTCAAGATTCTAAGTCGTGAGGTGAGGTAGCATATCGGTTGGAGCTACATGATCTCTAGCAGTGTGCATGATGTGTTCCATGTGTCACAATTAAAGAAATGTCTCCGAGTGCGGAAGAAGCGAGATGCCATTAGAGTCGGTCGAGTTGCGGAGGATTTGACCTATAAAGAGTGCGGTGAAGATCTTGGGCCTTGAGAGATCGAGAAGCGAAAATCATCGACCGCTTCTGCGAGTTCGATTGGAGTAATCATTAAGAGCGAAGCAACTTTGGGGCGTGAAGAGGATCTGAAGAAGGAATTCCCAAACCTATTCCTTAGTCATTACGAATCTCGGTCGAGATTCTGATAAGGGGAGGTTTGTAACACCCCAATTTTTGCTTTCCTTGCAATTAAATGGTATTTTGAATTTTGAGAATTTCTGGAATTTATTTGGATTTATTTGGATTTATTTGGATTTATTTGAATTAAACCATTTAACAAATTAATTAAGTAATAGAAAAGTTAAAATAAAATTTTGCTGAAAATATTTTATTTGAGTCACAAATGTCCTAAAATATTTTTGGGAATTTTTCCAAATTTTTCGATATTTTTAATGCCCCAAATAAATTATTTGAATTTGAGAATTATTTTAAATCGAAAAAGGATTAAAAACCCGTGAACGATCTTGGGCGAAATCTTGTGCGGCCCTTCCGGAAAAACCCTAAGCGCGCCACCGTTCGATCCTCATCAAGCGGCCCTCGTCGCGCCCGCCACCGACCCTATTCCCATGGGACTCATGCGCGCCACGGACTCCTCGCGAATCCCATAGCAACACGGGCGCCACGGGCCCCTATTTAATCGCCGCCACCCTCCTGCGTTCCTCGGTTTGCGCCGCACCCGCCGTACACTTCCCATCGCCGGCATCGCCGCCTCGCCGCCGAGCTCGCCGAAGTCCAAAGCCCTCGCCGCACTTCTGCGCCGTTTAAATGCATGCCGCCGTGATCTCCGTCGTCGCCGTTGGTCCTTGAGTTCCTCGTTGAGGCAGCGTCGAGCGTTACTTCTTCACGCCGGGAGTCACGGAAACGCCGCCCGGCCACGTCGTCGTCCTCGGCTCCGGTCAAGCAGCCGCCGCATTTCTCGCCGTCGCCGAAACCGCCCGGCCGATCGCGATCCGGCCGTGAGGTGAGCCCACGTCGCCTTAGGAATAGTGAACTCCAACTTCAAACCTCCGCCGTTAGATGCGAATCCGAGGGCAGCCGTCGTGCCACGCCGCCATTCCTTTGTCGGCGTGTCGTGACATCAGCGGACCCACATGTCAGCCGCGCCGTGCACAGTACACATGTGTCACTAACAGCACGGGCCCACATGTCAGCCACACCTCTCACCGTGCATGGCGAGGCGCCGGGGTGGACCGCATGTCGGCCGTGGCGGCAGCGTGGTGGAGTCCCACTGTCGCTGGCAGGATGACGCAATAAATAATTTCGAAAAGAAAAATATTTAATTAATTCGGTTTAATTGATTTAAAATGTATTTTAAAACTTCAAGCGCTTATAACTTTTGTGTTTTAACTCCGATTTGAGTGATTCCAATTTCTATAAATTTGTAAAATTGTGATCTTTCTGTTTATGAATTTTATTTGAATTTTTGAGTACTGTTTGTCTACTGTTTATTTATTTATTATTGTTTATTTACGTTCTGGCGTGAGGCGTTGAAGTGCGAAGGTTTCGAGGGGAAGTCTTGACCGAGAGCAAGCTCAGAACCGAGAACCGATACTTTTTGAAGGCAAGTTGTGTTTGATCATGTTGCACCTATTAGAAAAATTATTTTGATTTAATTTATTGCATGCTAATTTAGTAAAATTGGATTGAATGAATTTTGGGATTAGCTAAATGCCTAGTTCTTTGTATGCCACCTTGTAAGTAAATAATTGTAGGCCATGAATCATTTGTCACCTTAGGTTGTGGATTAATAGTTGGACATTAATTAATTGTCAACATGGGTTGAGTAGACCAAAGTAGTATGCTTAGCCCTTACGTGGACAATTCATGATTTTGGAAATACCAAAGTAAATATTGACTTAATGAGATATGGAACATGTTTTGTGAATGAGACATGTGTTATTGAGTTGATGATGGCACGTGGTGCAATGGTAAAGAACCGGGTGGGAAAATGATTTAGGCGGGGCAAATGGCAAGATTGTTTACGGTGGGCCAAGAGTGGCAAGGCGGCGGTCGTGTTTTGGTTTTATTGGTTTTGGATATTTGAGTTACACTTGGTTAGTCTTGCCTCGGTCAACTAAGGACCTAACCTTGCAAGCATTTGAGTGAGTCTTTCATACAACCACAAGCTCCGTAATGGGGCGGGCTTAGGCTGAGTAAACCGGGAAGTCTATTCTTTGGTCTTGTCGTGGTGGTGTGAGGCCGGAATAGCGGAATGAGAACTCACATGGCGCAAGAGGGGCCACAGGTGTGGTAACCAGTCCCTCGGTGTTGAAACCTTAGCGAGGCGATCTTGGGTTTAGATGGAACTTTGGAAAGGCTTCGTTCGGTTATTTACCTTGGTGGTATTTGGTATATCTTGTGGGTAAAGTGTATAACCTCTGCGAGTGTACAACCCATTGAATAGCCGTGCTCACGGTATTGAGCATCGCTTCGGTGATTCTGATCAAGGTTAGATTTTCATGGAAGCGACTTGTTGATGGAAAATGCTTGGGTTGGTAATGATGAACTGGACATAGGACTAAAGAATGATTCTGATTGAAGTGTTTGTGAAAGTTACTATTCCTATTATTGTTTCTTGCTTTACAAATTATTCTTGTTTATCTTGAATCTTTGTCGCACATGAACCGTAGCCTATCCTTTGTACTAAGCCATGCATGTAGAATATTAGATTTGCATTACATGCATGACTTCTTTGAGTGCTCAAAGTACTCACCCACAACAACACAACCGGTTGAAGAAGAAGCAACCCTGCTCGGGAGGTGGAGTTTGAGGAGGCCGACAAACTAGGGAGCGAGCCGGTCGGGTTACTGTGGCAAATTGGTTGGCGCCACGAGTTTATTTTCTTTCATTGCATTTGAATACTTAATAATTCATCGCCATACTGTAATCGTATCTTTGTAACTTGGCCATAAGGTCAATCACTAGTTTAGTATTTGATTAAAGTACTTATTATTTCGTTGGTTATGGTGTGATATGTACCAATGTTGAGACTATGTGCACTAAGCGTGATCTGGACTAGTCTTTGAATACCTGAGAGGTCGGATTTGCACAACAGGGTCCCGACAATGATCCTTCTCGACTAATCATTGTTCAACCACCACAATGCAGGTTGATCTGAATTCTGAAGTCATTGGTGCAATTCTAGTTGCAGTGTCTTGGGCTAATGAGCTCACATACATATAAGGAACCTCTATGAGCTATGTAGTACGACATGGTTGTGTCAAACTAAGTGGTAGATGTAGTATCTCTGTAATGCAACAATTTGATAACTAAGTGGTGGATGGAACTCTGTAATGTGACAATTTTTTAATATAATCTTGATTTAAGCTTATTTGCAATGTGTGCACGGGAAATTATTTTGAATTCTTCAAATACATTGCACTTGTATAATATATTTATTTGGCTCCAAATAAAAATAATTACAAATATTGTTGCTTAGATGGTTTATTCCTTGCTACACATATAAGCGTTGCCACAAGTACAATCTATATGTTGCAACAAGCTATAGAAGGCTATTCGTCCATAGGTTGTACAAACATATATAAGCGTTGCCATAGCCTATCAATATCCGTTGCAGCTTAGCAACGGTTATTAATAGGACTTACCAACGCATAATTAAGTGTTGCAGTAGACTCTAGCAATGCCACTTTAGGCAATGCATAATTATGCGTTGGTATAGACCCTATCAACGCATATATGGACTTTTAGCAACGCATATATGCGTTACTAAAGGGGGGGTCATTTTGTAGTGATTTTTAATTTAGAGCAATTTGAGATTTGATTGCCTTTTTTGGTACTACTAGTCATGGCAGAGCGGTGCTACCGCCCAGGAAGTAGCACGAGATGTTTTGAGCATTAATATTTTAATTAAGGATTTTGTGATGATTATTGCATATCTTTTGAACAATGCTATATAATATGTTTTCATTGTCTTTGATGGTTGTAGGACAATGGTGCTAGGTCATAGTGAGGCAGAAAATGACTAGGACTAGGCGAGGTACGTCAGAGGTCCAGACAGTCGAAGATCGCCAGAAGATGATCGGAGACGAAGTTCGGGCAAGCCAAGAAGACAAGGAAATGCGATGATGCTAGCTAGCTGCCGTGTGGATCGATGAGGGCCATTGGATCGCGGTCTAGTTGATAGGTTAGCGGGTGTAACATCCCAAAATTTGGGTTTTCAA
Organism: Guadua angustifolia; assembly: GCA_036346375.1. Taxonomy (NCBI): domain Eukaryota; kingdom Viridiplantae; phylum Streptophyta; class Magnoliopsida; order Poales; family Poaceae; genus Guadua; species Guadua angustifolia. The sequence goes on from CM070501.1 coordinate 21,610,541, forward strand.
AATTTTTTATTAAATTAGCTTTCCAAAAATTTTATATCAATCATATTTGAATAAAGAAGCTTAATTTAGAATTTTCTAGATCTAAAACAATTTAATGTGTCATTTGTGTGTATCAAGTAAATTTAAAATTTAGTTTTACAGTGTTCTTTGTATCTTAGGAATTTTCCAAATTTGAGATTTGCTAAAAATTAATTAAAATTATTAATTTAAACATTTGGATGTTAATTGGATTTTTAATTTGAATTATTAATTGTTAGAGCAATTCTATATCCAAATTCTAATTCAAACCTTTCCTTTGAAATTCCATTTAAATTCAAAATTTGGATTTTCTCAGTGATCTAAATAACTGGCATCCATATCTTTCCAAAATTAAAGTTCAATTCTTTCTGAATGCAAGAAGTCGAATTTCCAATTTCGATCCTTAATCGAAATTTCACTTGAGTTCTAAAATACTCCAAAAATCTCAAAAATCATAGAATTAGGTTCCAAATATTCTAAAATGATTTTGAGATTTTTTTGAAGATTTATGGAATACCTATGGTATTTTATCTCTTGCGCTTTTATCAAATCTATTTTATTCATCCCGAAATTATCTAAATTCCAAAATTCATCCAAAATTAGCGAAACCAATTTTATTGGGTTCCATTTTATTCTTTAGGATTTTTAGGATCTTTTTGGTATTTTTAGATCTTATTACCTATTTTATCTCGCGTGCTTTAAAATCACTTGCCTGTTCATCGTCTTCAACCTCCGGCCCGACCTTTGTTCATGTCCAACCCCTTTTGCAAGCCAATCTTCAAATGCTCATATCTTTTGTAGTTCTCAACGAAATCAAGTGAGGTCAGTTGCAAAACGACTATGTCACCAAAGACTTCAATTCTCCTACAATTACCCCCTCTGAAATCAAGTGAAACGGTCATTGTAATCAATTCTTTGTCGTTTCTTGTTTTAGCCATAACTCTTCCATTTCTCCTTCCCTCAACGTGTGCGAGTACTCAAAAGTTTCATCTCGACATCCTCCATCTTGTGCTCACCTTGACCTGTCGGTCCAGTGTCGTTTCCCTTCCCAAAACTCGAGAAAACCCGATGTCCAGCGTTCTCCAAAGACACCGGTGAGCCATCTTTTGCTCCGATAAGTTTTCGGGTAAACCAACCGCGTCACTTTGTGCCTTTTGCTTCTGTGATCATAACCATTGAATCGGATTTGATTTTCGTTGCAGTTTGACTCCGAACTTTGAGTTTGTTCATAAATCGGTTAAGTCACTCAGTTAAGTAAATCGATTCCTCCCAAACCGTAATCCCCAATCAAATTCCTTCTAGATATAGCCTAGTATGATCTTGCTCTACGCCGTGCTCCTAATAGTTTTAGGAAATTCCATGTTTTATTGTGTTTTTGGCCACCATGCCATTCGGACCGTGTTTGGTAGCTCCGGCCGCCAATCTCACTGTCGCTCTGGTCATCCCCGCGGTCGGCCAACGTGCCCACGGGCTCCCCCTCACCTCTCCGTCCCCATCCCCACCTCTGGCCGGCCCTCCCTGTCACCGTAGCGCGCCGTCGACGCGCGCCACCATCGCCACCTATGAGCTGTCGCCGTGCCGCCTTTCCGTGTTATCCTGGCCCCGTCCGACTGCCCAGCACGCCTGTTGGGACCCGAATATGCAAATCCGGACTCTCTGTGTATACCGCACTAGTCCAGGATCACGCTAGTGCACACAGGCTCAACATTAGTGACTATCACAATCATACACAACGTAAATAGATAAAAGACATAATATATTAAATAATACCAGTTGTAGGACCTTATGGTCAACTTACTTAACAATGCCTCATAAGACTGAACAACAAATTGAATTGCAGCGGAATGAAGACGTAGGTAACCCCTCAGTATACCACAGGCAAGTGACAAGGCTCGCACCCTAAACATTCGTCTCTTCATGATACTCCTTCTTCAGCACTGATGATTTTTGTAGGCAAGGGTGAGTACATAAAGCACTCAACAAGTTGTGCACAGAATGCAATTCTAACATAGCTATATGCAAGGCTTATTCCAAAGGAAGGCTAAGTGGTTCATTTGCAACTAAGCAGCATTTGAGAACAAGTACAATATATAGATTGAAATGATAGTAAAACAAATATTAACAAGTAAGTAGATTTAGCATTTCTCAAATGAACCAAGTTTCCATCCTAAATCCAAGTTCCATTATCCACATGGCATCTGCCATCCCATCGATTGTCAATTTTAGTTAACTACCCTTGATTTGTAATCCCGAGTATTGCTCAATACTAGTGAGCACGGCTATTCGAATAGATTGTACACTATCACGAGAGGTTATGCACTTTACCCACATGATACAACCATGCACCACACAGGTGAATGATCTTAACAAAGCCTTTACAATGCATCATCTTAACCCGATACTACCGCTAAGGTTTCAACAACGGTGGGGTGGTTACCACATCGAGGCCCCCTCTTGCGCCATGTGAGACACCGGCGAGGATGGTTACCACTACCGGGTCTCACACCACCACGATAGTACTCAAGCTAAGACTTTGCAAATTAGTCGGCTAAGCTGCCCCATAAGCAGACAAGTGGTTGCATGATAGACTCGGTCAAAGGCTTGCAAGGTTAAGTCCTTAATTGGCCGAGGCAAGACTAACCAAATGTGATCTCAATATCCAAAACCAAATAAAAACCAATCGACCGCCCGATTGCCGCCGGCCCACGAAACAATCTTGCCACTTGCCCGATCTAAATCATTTTCCCACGGTTGATTACCAAGCACCACGTGCCATCAACAATTCAATATCATTGCGTGGCGTCTCACGCCACCACAACTCAATCTCATCGTGTGACCACACATGACACACAAATTCATATCATTGTTCCATATTCCATTAGTCAAAATTAATAACCAACATTTCATGTACATGTGATGGCGTGGCATGGCTAAGCAAGTCTATTCGTTCTAACCATCCATGTTGATTTCGGTATTAACCAACTTTAGTAACCAACCTAAGGTGACAATGAAGCATGGCATACAAATAACAAGGTAGGGTATAATTCAAAAAGGGTACATTAGCTAATCCCAAAGCTAAGTTGAAAACATTTATACGCATAAAATAACAAGTGATAAGGTAAATCAAAATAGCATGCAATCTAATTTATGGGTGCAACATGATCAAAACACAACTTGCCTTGCTTAAGCTTCTGGTATTGTTTCGAAGATTACTCTTGAAATGATAATTCCACCTCCGAAACCTCGCTCAACTTAACGTCTACGCGAATCGAGAAGAAATAGTAGATAAACACAGAAAACAAATAGCAAATGAACTCAAAAATCTAGATAAAAACCCCCATTGGATAGATCTTAATTTTGTAAATTTCTAGAAATTTGAATCACCTTAATCGGAGTTCATATGCAAAAGTTATAACATTTAGAAGTTTTGAAAATAAACTAAACTCTGGAATTAGAAATTCTAAATCTTTCCGAATTATTTTTGTAAAGGAAAATACGAATTTTCCGTCTGACTGTCTGAGGCGAGGCGTGGCAAAATCTGGTGATGAACTCAATCTAGCAGTTACGGGTAAATCTACTACGTGACCTAATATTAACCGTCCGATCTAAACCCAACGATTGATATTTAATATGAGACGCTTACCGATTCGAAACGTTACGACTTAATCCCGATCACTTGATAAAGATCCGACAATTGACGAAGCTTCCGATCGGCGATGGCTGGACCACGTGCAAAATTCGCTGGACTCGAAGAAGACGACGATCCCAACAGCGATCTCCTTCCTTGGCGATGCTCCGGCAGAACTACGGCGCACGGAATACTTCTCGGCAGCAACTCGGCTGCACGATCGAAAATTTCCTAGCGGCGCCTGCTATCCTTCGTGATTTTTCCTGATGGCGCGACTCGCTCGATGCTCTCAATTTTCTTGCCGCTCAATTCTTCCAACGACGCCTGCGCGCTGCTGTCCTCGCGAGAACTTCGAACGAGGCGCTCCAAACTTTTCCGTCGCTTGGTTCTGGCGATGCCCATGTAGGACTTAAATACCCAACCGAGCGCCTCTCCCGTCCGAACACGGCTCCGTTTCCTTGTTTGCTTCGGCGCTAGCGATGGAAATTCAAGTCGGCTACGCGAGACATTCTTTCGCCTGGATGGAACTTCCGAGCCTTGCCAATTTCGGCGCCAACGCTCAGCAATTACAACTCGGCCACGTGCTGCTCCTTCCGGACGGTCTCCGAAGATTTTGGCGCCAGCGCTGGAGGATTGATTCGGCCACGCAAGACATGCCTTCCCCGCCCGGACGGTCTCCAAACTCGCGATGGATTCGGCGCCGACGTGAAATTCAAATCAGCGATGCTAGCCAACGGAAAACTCCTTCACGCGGTTGCTGCTGTATTTTCCTGCGATAATAGCTTTTGTCCGGCGGCTGGCTTTTACGGCGACGAGAAGTGCATGCATGCATGTTCTTGGCTATGACTAGATAATCCCTAGCGTCATTGTTTCTTGCGACCAAAAGCTTCCTAGTGTCTGCATGCATGCAAGGAGAAGACAACTAGATAATTTTTGTGGCTTGACTTCCGTGTGCAGCTTTGGCTTGCTCGATGCATGCGTGACTAGTTACGGCCGTGCGCAATTTGAGGCAACACCAAACTTGAGTAGGCTTTTGTTTTGCTCTGCATTGTTTTCCTCATCCCGAATCCCACGGAACACGCGGCGGTTCCTAATCAGCCAGGATCGATGGAACTTGATCGAACACGAGCCATCGTAGCCCTCCATTGCGCAATCAGCAGCCACGCCAGTGCTTCTAGAAAAGGAATCAACGGCCGTTCCGCTCGTGCCAGGCGTACACGGCAACAGGGCTGAGCCCATCACTATTACGAAGATAAATACTCAAAATATATTTGATTTATTTGTTCCCCTTTAAACACTAGAAAAACTCCCAGATAATTCTCAAAAATAATACTTTGAGACCTTATGAACTTAATAAAATATTTCTGATAAAACTTTATTTTGAAATTATCTATTTATAAATAATTCTTTAACAAAAGGCAATATAATTCCGACAGATCTCGAAAATCCGAATAAATCCAGAAAATTCACAAAAATCATAAGTTGCAATAAAATAATATTTAATAATTGGAAATTCAAAAATTGGGATGTTACAAACCTCCCCCCTTAACGGAATCTCGACCCCGAGATTTAGGGCTAACTAGATAATAGGTTTGAGAATTCTTTCTTCAAATCTTCTTCACGCTTCTAAGTTGCTTCATTCTCTTAATGATTACTTCATTGGACTCTACAAAAGTGACTAGACTTATTTCTGGTCCTACGCTCCATTACATCCAAAATCTTAATAGATTGCTCTTTATAAGTCAGATCCTCCTGCAACTCGATGGCTTCTAACGGCGTTTGTTCTGCTGGCACTTTGAAACATTTTTTCAAGTTGACACACATGGAACACATCATGGACTCCTGCTAATGACTGTGGTAACTCCAACTATTATGCAACCTCTCCTTGGCGGTTTAAGATCTTAAATGGCCCAACATTCCTAGGTGCAAGTTTTCCCTTAACTTGAAACCTTTTTACACCTTTAGGAGAAGCAACCCTAAGATACACGAAATCATCTGGTTCAAAGCTCAAATTACGACGGCGATTGTCGGCATAACTCTTCTGCCTTGACTCGGCTGTTTTTAGTCTCTCTCGAATTGAATCCTCTAAGGTTGGTTTTACTTCTAAGGTAGCTACAAATCCTTGTGACACAACTTCTAATCTTAACTTCTGAAATTCTTCACACAACTTCGGTTGATCGCTGGCTTCTATCACATTTACACTGTGGCTTTTACGACTTAAAGCATCGGCTACCACATTAGTTTTTTCAGGATGATAATGGATTCCAACATTATAATCCTTAATTAATTCTAACCATCTTCTCTGCCTTATATTAAGATCTGACTGAGTGAATATATATACTTTAAACTCTTATGGTCCGTATATATCTCACATCTATTTCCAATGAGATAATGACGCCATATCTTTAAAGCATGCACTACGGCTGCTAACTCCAAATCATGTGTCAGATAATTTCCTTCATGCGGCCTCAACTGCCAAAATGCATAAACTACAACCTTGCCATTCTGCATTACCACACAACCAAGACCCTGTTTTGATGCATCACAATAAATATCGAAACTGCACTGTACATCTGGTAATACTAACACAGGTGCAGATGTTAATCGTTTCTTTAACTCCTGAAAACTTTCCTCGCACTCGGGCGTCCATGCAAATTTCTTTTCCTTTTTCACAATTGCGTAAGAGGTCTAGCAATCGTCGAAAATCCTTCTATGAATCATCGGTAATACCCAGCCATTCCTAGAAAACTATGGATTTGGGTAACTGTCTTTGGCTGTTCCCAATGTAACACAGCTTCTACTTTTACTTTACTTGAGTCCACTGCAACTCCTTTAGTTGTCATCACATGACCAAGGAATTCTACCTTCTCTTTCCAAAAATCATATTTGCTGAATTTAGCATACAACTGCTCCTCTCGCAATTTCTCCCAAAACTAATCGCAAATGCTCTGCATGCTCTTCTTCTGACTTAGAGTACACAAGGATATCGTCTATAAAGACAACCACAAATTTATCCAAGTACCCCATAAATACTTTATTCATCATGCTTATGTCTCAAGCTAGGTCATTAGCTAGTACGTACAGCTCATAGCGGTTTGAACCATAACTAAGCAGTAACCTAAAACTTCAAAAGTACTGCCTGACATATCTTCTTTATTACAGGAACTGGACCTATGGGTCATACAATAACGAAAACATTAAATTGACAACTAATACCTTAGGCACGACAAAAGACTGGAAAATATGATCCTAGACATCTGGCTAATCTTCCTCTTCATCGCCTCCACTGCAGATATTAAACGGAGGGTTGCAGGCTCTTGGATAGCTATCTTCATCTTCCTGACTTTGGTTAGCGACAAGAGAGTCATCTCCTTGCGGATCAGCGGTGGTGTCAACGTCAGGTATCTCCAACACCACTTCCACAGTGTTCTGGGCCTCATCTGTCGTGATATGATTGAGCTTCCACGTGTTGCTGGCTGCGGCAATGCTCCTGACTGCACTGATACTCGGGTACTTCCTGTCACTGGAGTTGTCGATGGGGTAGTGCTTAGATTGAAACGAACTGGAGTGACATTTCCCTTCTTCGGACACTTGTTAGCAAAATGTCCTGGCTCGTTGCAAGTAAAACATTTCTTGACAGCAGATTGCTGACTTCCTGCCTGCGCATTGTCTACTGGTGCTGGGATTTGGAAATTCTGATTAGCAGGGCGAGGTGATGAAGTTGATGTCTTGTTAATCCACTGGGGTTGGATTCTGGCAAACTGTTGCGGTGTCATCCTCAGCCTAAACCGACTAGGTTGTCCGGCCTGGCTAGCCATCCTGCGCTTACGATCCTCACCCAACTCCTGGCGCTTATCTTCAAGGATTAAAGCCTTGTTAACTAACTCCTGGAAATCAGGGAAATTGTGGGTGATTAGTCCCACCTGCAGTCCAGAGTTTAAACCCTTCAAGAAACGGGACTGCCTAGCCTTATCCGTGGCTACATCTTCAGGTGCATAGCGTGCCAACTGAGTAAACTTGTTCAGATACTCCGCCACTGACTGGCCTCCTTGCTTCAAAGCCCTGAATTCTTCCTTATTGAGATCCATCATCCCTTCAGGCACATGATACTGACGAAAAGCAGCTGAGAATTCTTCCCAAGTAATCTCCTGGGGTGCTTCATGTGCTGCGCAATAGTTCTCCCACCATTCTGCGGCAGTTCCTTCCAACTGGTGTGAAGCATACAACACCTTCTCATTTCCTTCACACTTGGTAATGTGTAACTTCCTCTCGATGGTTCTTAGCCAATCATTGGCTTCTAAAGGATTAGCATTTCCTGAGAATGTTGGTGGGCGGGTCCTCATAAAATCCAACAGCTTAGATTGAAAGCGTTGCCCATTATTGCCTTGTTGCACGTGATTGTTTCCTATTACTTGGTTGTTCATATTCTGCATCTGCTGCATCAAGGTCTGCATAAGCTGTGTCTGTGCAGCTATGAAAGCTCCTAAATTCTGCACATCTACTGGTGGTGCTGGCGGTGTTGGTGTTCCCTCACTAGGATTATCATTCCTACGAAGCCCACTTCCAGCAGCTCCATTATTACCTCAGGTGTTCACCATCTGTTTAATCACTTCTTGGGTTAGGAGAGATAGAAGTAGCATAGATAAGATGCAAAGATGTCCTAACATGGGGGAAATAGGTTAAACCCAAAACTCTATATCTTTATTAATAAACTTGGTATGGTTGCTTATAAAAGCCTAAAAGCTTTGCAACGCATACTGCACACTCAGCAATCAAGAAGAACCAATTCAACCTAAACACACAAAACTACGTTTACATGGGCGACACTCGATCTTAGGAGCGACTCCCACATGAGTCTCAACTGGCTATTTGAAGCACTTGAGTCTTCTAGTCCTTGATATACTTCATTAATCCGCACTTCCATGAGCTCGATGATTCCTTTGTGATCTTTATGGTAGCAACAGGTACTCGATGTCATCTCCTAAAGTGTGGTATATCGTTTCTACTTCAGACAACTCAGGAAAGATTTTCAATTCAATTTTAGAAAAAGTAAGAAAAAGAAATTTCAGCAAGGGACAAGGAAGAATTTGATAAGGACAGAAATAGGAGAATGAGATAAGTCGGGAACATATTATTCTTATGGGTTAGGTCTTTTAATTTAGAAAATAATTTTTGAAGGACCTATAGAGACGACCAGACTATCTAGGGTCAAGACCTACAGTCAGTATGCTCTGATACCACCTCTGTCGGGACCCGAATATACAAATCCGGACCCTCTGTGTATACCGCACTAGTCCAAGATCACGCTAGTGCACACAGGCTCAACATTAGTGAATATCACAATCATACACAACGTAAATAGATAAAAGACATAATATATTAAATAATACCAGTTGTAGGACCTTATGGTCAACTTACTTAACAATGCCTCATAAGGCTGAACAACAAATTGAACTGCAGCGGAATGAAGACGTAGGTAACCCCTCAGCATACCACAGGCAACTGACAAGGCTCACACCCTAAACATTCGTCTCTTCATGGTACTCCTTCTTCAGCACTGATGATTTTTGTAGGCAAGGGTGAGTACATAAAGCACTCAACAAGTTTTGCACAGAATGCAATTCTAACATAGCTATATTCAAGGCTTATTCCAAAGGAAGGCTAAGTGGTTCATTTGCAACTAAGCAACATTTGAGAACAAGTACAATATATAGATTGAAATGACAGTAAAACAAATATTAACAAGTAAGTAGGTTCAGCATTTCTCAAATGAACCAAGTTTCCATCCGAAATCCAAGTTCCATTATCCACATGGCATCCTGCCATCCCATCCCAGTTGTCAATTTTAGTTAACTACCCCTTGACCGTAATCCCCGAGCATTGCTCAATGCCGTGAGCACGACTATCCGAATAGATTGTACACTCTGCAGAGGTTATGCACTTTACCCACATGATACAACCATGCACCACACAGGCGAATGATCGTAACAAAGCCTTTACAATGCATCATCTTAACCCAGTACTACCCGCTAAGATTTCAACACTGGTGGGACTGGTTACCACATCCAGGGCCCCCCTCTTGCTCCATGTGAGACACCCTGAGCGAGGACTGGTTACCACTACCCGGGTCTCACACCACCACGATAGTACTCAAGCTAAGACTTTGCAAATTAGTCAGCTAGGCTGCCCCATAAACAGACATGTGGTTGCATGATAGACTCAGGTCAAAGGCTTGCAAGGTTAAGTCCTTAATTGACCGAGGCAAGACTAACCAAATGTGATCTTAATATCCAAAACCAAATAAAAACCAAATATGACCGCCCAGTTGCCACTTCTGGCCTACCAGAAACAATCTTGCCACTTGCCCCAGTCTAAATTATTTTTCCCACCCTGGTTGATTACCAAGCACCACGTGCCATCAACAATTCAATATCATTGCGTGACATCTATTGCCACCACAACTCAGTCTCATCGTGTGACCACACATGACACACAAATTCATATCATTGTTTCATATTCCATTAGTCAAAATTAATAACCAACATTTCATGTACATGTGATGACGTGGCATGGCTAAGCAAGTCTATTCCGTTCTAACCATCCATGTTGATTTCAGTATTAACCAACTTTAGTAACCAACCTAAGGTGACAATGAAGCATGGCATACAAATAACAAGCTAGGGTATAATTCAAAAAGGGTATATTAGCTAATTCGAAAGCTAAGTTGAAAACATTTATACGCATAAAATAACAAGTGATAAGGTAAATCAAAATAGCATGCAATCTAATTTATGGGTGCAACATGATCAAAACACAACTTGCCTTGCTTAAGCTTCTGGTATTGTTCCGAAGATTACTCTTGAAATGATAATTCCTCCTCCGAAACCTCGCTCAACTCAACATCTCGCGAATCGAGAAGAAATAGCAGATAAACACCAAAAACAAATAGCAAATGAACTCAAAAATCCAGATAAAACCCCCATTGGATAGATCTTAATTTTATAAATTTCTAGAAATTTGAATCACCTTAATCGGAGTTCATATGCAAAAGTTATAACATTTAGAAGTTTTGAAAATAAACTAAACTCTGGAATTAGAAATTCTAAATCTTTCCGAATTATTTTTGTAAAGGAAAATACGAATTTTCCCGTCCTGACTATACAGACGAGACGTGGCAAAATCTGGACTGATGAACTCAATCTAACGGTTACGGGTAAATCTACTACGTGACCTATTATTAACCGTCCGATCTAAACCCAACGATTGATATTTAATATGAGACGCTTACCGATTCGAAACGTTACGACTTAATCCCGATCACTTGATAAAGATCCGACAGTTGACGAAGCTTCCGATCGGCGATGGCTGGACCACATGCAAAATTCGCCGGACTCGAAGGAGACGACGATCCCAACAACGATCTCCTTCCTTGGCGATGCTCCGGCAGAACTACGGCGCACGGAATACTTCTCGGCTGCAACTCGGCTGCACGCTCGGAAATTTCCTAGCGACGCCTGCTATCCTTCGTGATTTTTCCCGATGGCGCGACTCGCTCGACGCTCCCGATTTTCTTGCCGCTCAATTCTTCCGACGACGCCTGCGCGCTGCTGTCCTCGCGAGAACTTCGAACGAGGCGCTCCAAACTTTTCCGTCGCTTGATTGGTTCTAGCGATGCCCACGCAGGACTTAAATACCCAGCCGAGCGCCTCTCCCGTCCGAACACGGCTCCGTTTCCTTGTTTTCTTCGGCGCTAGCGATGGAAATTCAAGTCGGCTACGCGAGACATTCCTTCGCCCGGATGGAACTTCCGAGCCTTGCCAATTTCGGCGCCAACGCTCAGCAATTACAACTCGGCCACGTGCTGCTCCTTCCGGACGGTCTCCGAAGATTTTGGCGCCAGCGCTGGAGGATTGATTCGGCCACGCAAGACATGCCTTCCCCGCCCGGACGGTCTCCGAACTCGCGATGGATTCGGCGCCGATGTGAAATTCAAATCAGCGATGCTAGCCAACGGAAAACTCCTTCACGCGGTTGCTGCTGTATTTTCCTGCGACAATAACTTTTGTCCGGCGGCTGGCTTTTACGGCGACGAGAAGTGCATGCATGCATGTTCTTGGCGATGACTAGATAATCCCTAGCGTCATTATTTCCTGCGACCAAAAGCTTCCTAGTGTCTGCATGCATGCAAGGAGAAGACAACTAGATAATTTTTGTGGCTTGACTTCCGTGTGCAGCTTTGGCTTGCTCGATGCATGCGTGACTAGTTACGGCCGTGCGCAATTTGAGGCAACACCAAACTTGAGTAGGCTTTTGTTTTGCTCTGCATTGTTTTCCTCATCCCGAATCCCACGGAACACGCGGCGGTTCCTAATCAGCCTAGGATCGATGGAACTTGATCGGACACGAGCCATCCTAGCCCTCCATTGCGCAATCAGCAGCCACGCCGGTGCTTCTAGAAAAGGAATCAACGGCCGTTCCGCTCGTGCCAGGCGTACACGGCAACAGGGCTGAGCCCATCACTATTACGAAGATAAATACTCCAAATATATTTGATTTATTTGATCCCCTTTAAACACCAGAAAAACTCCCAGATAATTCTCAAAAATAATACTTTGAGACCTTATGGACTTAATAAAATATTTCTGATAAAACTTTATTTTGAAATTATCTATTTATAAATAATTCTTTAACAAAAGGCAATATAATTCCGACAGATCTCAGAAAATCCGAATAAATCCAGAAAATTCACAAAAATCATAAGTTGCAATAAAATAATATTTAATAATTGGAAATTCAAAAATTGGGATGTTACAACGCCTCCTCACATCGCTGTGCCGCACCTGCGCCTCCCGGCTGGCTCACTACGCCGCTCCTTTGCTGGCGCACCGCGCAGCCGCGCCGCCCAACATCGGCCTGTTTTGGCATCGCGTTTCTTGTGGGCTCATCATGATATTTGGTGATCCAACCCCGTCACCTTGTGCTCTATGGTACCCTCTATCTCCTTTTCAATTTTTGTGCAATTTGGTTCATGGAATCAAAAGTTCCAAATTACCAAAGATTAAATTTTGCCAGAGGCTGTTCTCCCTCATTTTTGTGAGTTTAGCCGTGAAATTTTTATGGTAGACTCCTCTTGATGCCCCCTACATGGTGCTCACCCTAACCCATGGTTTTGACCTCGTGATTTTGCGCAAAAAATTCTTTTCTCAAATCAGACTGCGTTGCAGATAGCCAAAAACTTCCTTGGGCGTTCCCCGTTGATCCAAAAGGTAAAACTCAGATCCATTCACGTCATATTGTGCCAAATATTCCTAGATAGCTCTCTGTAAAATTTGGTTAGGTTTCATCTATTATTTTAATAGTTATGACCGTTTGATCTATTACCTCCGAGAGCCGTTCATCGGCAATTTGTGATCAATCCGGTGGGTCGCCGTCAAATCCGTCTATATTGTTGAGTTCGTCTCATCAGGTTCTACGCGATGTACATTTCCCCTTTGCTGTTACATCTACCGAAATTCTTTTTATTCGTCGGCCGCCGCCTTTTGCCGCCGCCGCGCGTCATCTTGTGCCACCAACCATTTTGGTTTGTCGTGGCCATGCCATTGTGTCCAGTAGATCATTATTCCCTATTTTTCCCATCGATGAAGTTCATTTGATTTCCTAGTTGCCGTCAAAGCCATGTTTTAGAATCTACCCATTGTCTTTTGGCCTAGTCTTTTGTATCGGTTCGCGTTTCGGTTTGCCATCCTTGGTAACCTTTAATCGCAGAGCTAACCCTACAGATCTACCCTATGTCAAGCGTATCTATCCTTGAATCGTTTCGCTCAAACCTAGACTTAACCTTTGGTCCAATTTGTCATTGCGTCACGATATGTGTACTTTGCAGATCGCAAATCAAACTTGAGCCACATCATGACTTCGTTGTCCTACCATTGTACCGATGGTGCCACCTTGTAATCTCATATGTGTTCTATTAACGCTTCACCTTCATCATTAACGGTTCGCCATTAACGTTCCATCGTTAACGTTCCGCCGTTAACGTTCCACCGTTAACGTTCCATCGTTAACGTTCCGCTGTTAATGTTTCGTCATTAACGTCCCGCCGTTAACGCTTTGCTCTCATCACATGTGTGCATGCAAGTAAAGGCCCTAGTGTGACGTCATCATCTTTTCTATCACCTTGATGTGATCTAGCCCTATCACATTGAGTTTAGCCCCGTCTTCTTATCATCACCGCCTTACCATCGTCAAGTTCCTTCTTCGACGCATGACTGAACCCCTTATCGAATCACAGTGGATGTTGACCCCACTTGTCCTTATCTTATCTTTGAAAATCTAATCTGCCATTGATTGGGAAATCATTTATGGACTTGGTTGATACACCATTGGCCATATGTCATATCCTTGTACCCATATCTAATCTATCAGTCTATCTTTCTTTTGTTTGACTGTGTATCTACTTAGTCAACAAAAGTCAACTTTGAGCATCAGCTTAGTCCATCGTGAACTAACATATCTTTATGTGGACCCGATCTATAGATTGAGAGCCCATATGTCAATATCTATCCAATCGAGTTAATTAATCTTGAAGGATATTCTCTGGAATGTACTCTGTTCTTCCTTAATTATCAGTCGTAACCTTCTCGATAAATCTTCTGAAAGCCTGTTCTCTTTCATCCGATCTTCGATCAAATCCAAGTTCCTAAATTCAATCCGTTCCGTTCAGTACCAATCTAATATTAAATTGGAGTTTATTTGAATTGCTTTTGAGTTTTGTTGTATTTGTGCTTCTTTGTCGTTAGACGTGTCGTCCAAAAGTTACCCGAAGTAGCTGAAGGACGAGGAAGTCGAAGCATTTGATTGAAGAGCCAGCGGTTGAGGAAGCCGAAGATCAATTAAAAAGAGTAAAGAACAGTTTATAGCAAGTGCCAGGCAAGTTGTGCTTTGATCATATTGCTTCCAGTTTTACAAATTTACTTTGATTCAAATTATTGCATGCTAGTTCAAGATTAAAATGATTTAAATTACTTTGGGAATTAGTTATTCAACCCAATTGCTAAATATCACCTTGCCATGATTATTTGTATGCCATAATTCATTTGTCACCCTAAGATGGTTGATTATTAGTTGGTTATTATTACTTGCCAACGTGGGTTGGTTAGACCATGTATAATTGCTTAGCCATGCCACTCAACTCATGTCTTTGAAAATAAAAGGATAATACTGAATAATGGATTATGAAATGTGTTTGTGAAATGGTGTGACATGTTGCCACACGATGATGTTGATATGTGGAACCGGAGTGGTTCTACATGGATGTTGAGTTGTTGTTGGCGTTGTGTTGCGCAATAATCAACTAGGGTGGTAAAATATTTTAGACTGAGGCAAGTGGCAAGAGTGGCATTGGATATGTCGCTTTGGTATTTGGCGGTGTTGTTGGTGAATTATGTGATGGTATTGTTCGTGAATTGTTCGGGGTAGTCTTGCCTTGGTCACCCTAAGGACTTCACCTTGCAAGCTATTGACCTGAGTCTCTCGTACAACCACATGTCTAAATGAGAAGACCTAGTTTAGTAGGATTCTGATATCTCACCTTTGATACCTCGGGGTGGCAGTTACACGAAAGTAACTGTATGGGGGAGCATACCTATGCTACGGCTTGGTACCCTATCCAATGGTGTTCGTCGGTCCTATACTTCGGCTCAGTGTGAGGGAAGTGATAGTGAAGGCAACCCGGAGAGGTTCCTAGGCTGAGCTAGAAGTTTCTGGAAGGCTTTGTTATGACCGCTCATTCGCATACTCTTGTATGGCGATTCACAGCTAACTTGGTGAGTTGATTGTATCTTGTGGGTAAAGTGTACAACCTCTGCAAAGTGTAAAAACTATTCGAATAGCCGTGTCCGCGGTACTGGACAATGCTCGGGAATTACAGTCAAGGGTTAGATTTTGATAAAAATGAGGTTGGGAATGTGGACAATGCGATATGAAAATTGGTTAAGGATGAGAAATGCTTTACTTGAGAATGATTACGAAATTTATTATGGGTATTACTTGTTTTACTGCTTTTCAATCTATTTATGATATTCATTTGGAAATGCCGTTTTATGCAAAATAGCCAATTCAGCCATTCAATTGGAATAAGTTGTGCATATAGTTATTTAGACTTGCATTCTGTGCACGACTTGTTGAATACGGTTGTGTACTCACCCTTACTATAACAAAACATCACCAGTTGAGGAGAAGTCTTTGTCTTCGAACAAGGAGAAGTTCTGCAAGAAGGCGAATATCTAGGAGTTGAACCTTGTCAAATGCTTGTGGTATTTTGATGGGATTCACTGACGTTCTTCGTTCCGCTGTTGTTCGTTTTACTCTGAGTTGAAGCCATCTAGGCTTCACAATTGTAAGTTGACCTTAATGTTGTTCAATATGTTATATTAAAAGATGAATTCTTTATTTATTATTCCGTTGTGTATGATTGTGATATTCATCTTTGTTAATTGTGGGCACTAGCTACTGATCCTGGGACTAGTGTTGAAAACACAGAGGGTTTCTGGATTGCAAATTCGGGTCCCGACAGCGGGTCTAGGTAGTATGCTTTGAAAACCATGTAAGAAAACCCATTATGTGTGTGGGTTTTAGATTAGCCCTTGCATGGCTGTGTGAGTGGGTTAATCCTAGCCTTTTGATGAGTGTTCTAGGGTTAAGGGACTCATCCAAGTGTGGTAGGTGGCCCAAGAGTAGTATAAAAAAGGGGGAGGGGTAGCCTCCTCTTCTTGAAGGTTGTAGAGGTTTTTGTACACCTTTGAGCTTTGCTCACTTTGTTGTGACGCTTTGTAAACCTCCCCTTCTTGAAATGCAAATTATTTTCATTCATAATTGAATTTACATTACGCATTTAC
Organism: Guadua angustifolia; assembly: GCA_036346375.1. NCBI lineage: Eukaryota > Viridiplantae > Streptophyta > Magnoliopsida > Poales > Poaceae > Guadua > Guadua angustifolia. Next base: position 21,627,083 of record CM070501.1, read on the forward strand.
TTTATGTCTTAAATTCAGCATTTAAATTCCTGCAATTTACTTTCTCGCAATTTGGATTTGCCTCCCCTCCTTCTAAATGCTACTGATCTAGGATGTTTTGAGTGTGCACATATGGTTTTACGTCTCTCCTACACCCCAGGATAGATTAGAGATCAAGTTTTCTATCAAGTTACAACTAAGTCCAGAACTTGTTCTCGCATAACATTCAATATTTGATTTTTAGAAAAATCTAGAAAAATTATTTTTGAGTGATTCTTCTTGTAGAAGGTGTGAGACTCTCATATCTATCTATGAAAAAATTGGAGAGTCCATTTGTTTCACCGTTGGGCACCACGAGGTGAATACTGAACCCCAAACTTTTTGCTCAAAGTTCCTAACAATCTGTGGTGTTTGTTTTTTTTATTTTTCTACAAGGCATTTTGAGGTGATATTTAGTAGAGTGCTTCATAATGTATTTTCTCATAGGGAGAAAGTTCCTAAAATTTCTAGAGCATCAGAAATCCACTAACCACCTGCTCCAAGTGAGGACAATTTCTGAAAAATCTGCATTTGCTTTTTAGAAAATGACTTTTGTGATTTCGCTTAATATCCTTTCTAAAAGCAAGGTTTGAATTGATTCCTTCTTATTTGGATACTTGATAACCAGGATTGTGATAAAAAAATCCCCCACATATTCTATGGTTCTCATCCATACAAGCTAGAGGTACACATAGTTATTTAGTTGTTCGGGTTTTGGAGGGTTGGTGAATTTGAGGAGCATCGGTCCGAAGAAAAATCTTCAAAGCAGTTTTATATGACAATCCTTCACAATTTATTTTGTATGATCTTTTTGAGATCTTAGTTGGAGTATTTTGTGGGGGGGGGGATTTTGTTTTGCGACCATTCACCCCCATCTGTTCGCCATCTCAATCCTTCTATTGGTATCAGAGCCGATTTTACTATTTCATAGATCTTGACCGGTCTCAAGAGCCATGGTGACGGATAAATATTCCACCAAGTCTCCTATTTTTTTTGGAATTGATTTTCCATTTTGGAAATCTCAAAAGGAGTCGTACATCACTGCTAGGGCTTCCTGATATGTCAGAAGCTGAAGCTCCTGTATGAGTTTCCCGCCGATGAGCACGTCACGGTCAACAATATGACTGACGTTGAGGCAAATGCTAAGGCAAGAAACATCCTCATACAAGGCCTTAGCCGCAGTGAGTATGATAGGATCTCTCACCTACGATCCGCTCACGAGATTTGGATGACTCTCGATGCTTACCATGAGGGCACCACTCAAATCAAGTCCATGAGACAGGATCAGTACAAGTGTGAATACAACAAATTTGAACAACACACTGGTGAGAGTCTTGACAAGTACTTTGTTTGTTTTACAAAGATTTTGAGTGATCTCCAATCAGTTGGTTGCATATACCTTGACTCGGACAATGCTCGATATTTCTTGACTGCACTCGACCTTCGAGTTTGGGAAATGAAAGTGATCATTAAGGACACTACCGACTTATCGACCCTGATTCTTGATGGGCTCTATTCCTGACTCAAGACTCATAAGATCGATTTCGTCTCTCACAAGATGAAACCTCAGTCGATGGACTTGGTCACTGATCCCACTAGATCTTCCCTTGATTTTTCAACCTCAGTCGATGGCCTTGGTCACTGATCCCACTAGATCTTCCCTTGATTTTTCTATTGGATTCTCTCTCTCCGCCTGGACAAATTTTCAGAAACTGAGCTTGCTCTTTTAACTCGCAAATTCTCTCATGCATACAAATGGGTGAGAGAGAGGAAGAGAGATGACGTGATCACCTGCTTCGAATGTGGTGGCCTCAACCACATTCGCACGAACTGTCCCAAGCTAGAGAAGGGCAATAACAACTCTAGCAGTTCGGAGAAGAATGACTACACCCACAAGAACTGCAACAAGAAGCCTCCAGATCGCGAGCTAGCACGTGAGAAGAAGTACCGCAACTTCTCGAAGAACAAGAAGCTCTTACACCACGTCCTCGCCGCCCTCGACGACATCAACCTCTCCAACACGGAGACATGGAGTGACGAAGGCGAGGACGATCCGCAAGAGAAGAAAGGCATCGACGAGTTCTCCGGCATGTGCTTCATGGTAGATGCCAATGGCATCAATGACTCTAAGCTCTATAGTGACTCGGACGAGGCTCCTCGGATGGGGAAGAGAGATGTTTGGATTGTTGACTCCGGTTGTTCTCTCCATATGACTGAAGACTCTCGTTGGTTCTCTTCCCTAGTTTGAGCCCCAGGTGATGAGTTGATCACTTTTGGTGATGCTTCTTCACGTAGAGTCATTGCTAAAGGTACCATTTGCATTAATAAGAATTTTATTCTTAAGGATGTTGCCTTAGTGAGTAAGCTACAATATAACTTGCTTTCTGTTTCTCAGCTTATCGATGACTCTTTCGAGGTAAACTTCAAGAGTAATGCCTATATAATCCTTGATTCATTAGGAGAGTTAGCTTGTGAGATTTCTAGATTTGGGAGAGTCTTTCTTCCAATACACCCAGCGGTGGAATACAAATAGCACAGGGAAGATTTTTTGTTTCTTCTAGAGACTCTCTCCGTTGTTTAATTGCTTTTGAGTCTCGTGATCTCTCCTGACATAGAAGACTTGGTCACATTGGTTTTGATCATTTAGCCAGAGTTAGCAGCCATGACCTCATTCGTGGTATGTCCAAACTCAAGACGGTCAAAGATTTAGTTTGCTTTCCCTGCCAACATGCCAAGATGGTTACTGCTTCTCATTATCCAATCACCGTTGTAATATCGCAAAGTCGTTTTCCTGGTTTTTCTTTTTGGCCGGAGTTGACTTTATTTTCTTGATTCAAGGTTTTGTTCTGGAGATAAGTTTCGTCGTACTGCAGTTTATTAAATGTTGAGTTTTTCCATGAAATGCTTATCGAAATGAATGTTTCCTCCGGGCCGTTTAGTTTTGCGGCAGGTTGTCTATCCTGACAACTGTCTTTTCGCGCCAAGAATTAAATTTGTGTTCGCGCTATTGGTTAAAAGAGGGACTTTGGTTGGAGGGGTTTTTGGGAAATTCCTCTCCCTCACCTAATATCTCCCTCTCCCTCTCTCTTCCTTATTTGTGGCTGGCATTGCTTGGAGCATTTGCTGATTTTTTTTTGTTTTTGCTGGTTGAGCCATCTCCTGGCTGGCGTCCTGGCTTCTCCCCTATGTCTCCTCTCCAACAGTAAGCAGCAGCAGGAAGAGTGGTGTCTGCAGCCCCAGCCGCCTCCCTCCCCCTTTGTGCGCCCATCTCAAGACCGAGCCCGCCCCTGCTGCTCCCTCCTGGCGCCAGATGTGCTCCTCCTTGCGCTGCCCCTGGGGCTCCCTCCTGGCTCGGTTCACCTTCCCCTGTAGATGAAGCAACACCAGCAAGTAGCAGCAGCTGCTGCCGGCAGGAGCATCAACAGCAGGCACGGCAGCAGCAGCCTCTCCCCCACTTCCCTTTCCTTCTTGAGCAACAGCTTTGAGGTAAACCCTAGAAATTTGGGGGTGAGATTGCTTGCATGCATGGTGTTTGATGAAATGCCTAGCTAGGGTTCTTGTTTTGTAATGTATTTAGTTGAGGGGTTTAGAGTCTAGAGTGATTTGCAATCTCTGTTTTGAGCAGATTTTTGCCCCCTGTTAGAGCTGCTGTTCGAAAATTCTACAAGCGTTTTTGGGGGTTTGGCTATAACGAAAGTTGTAGATAATTGAATTACCTTTCAATAGAGACCGAAATCATCAAGTTTCGTTCAACAATTTAAAAGTTATGACTATTTTACCGCGTGCTGTCCAGAACGCGTTAGTTCTGTGGCTATCTGCTGTTCGTCGCAAATCTGAGAAATATCGGTGCTTTTCCCGGTCGGTTGGCTATAGAAAAAGTTGTAGATAATCGAATTATCTTTCAATAGCAAATGAAATCACTAAGTTTCGTTCATCCGACTAAAAGTTATGACTGTTTTACCGAGTGCTGTCCCGGGTTGGCAGATTGTTGTTTTGGGATTTAGGAGTGGGTTGCGAAGCCGACTTAGTTTTGAGTCTTGTGTTGAATTATGGGCGTGTTTTTGAGTGGGCTATATCCATGTGCAGGTGGTGTGACCCCTGGGTGTGGCAACTTCGCCCCGCCACACCGTCTCGATGAGTTGAAGGCAAGTGCGTTGTAGTGAATGTGGCATAGATGGCTATTATGTTTTTTTTTTGCAATGTTACCGTTATTCATGTATTACTTTATTATTGTCATGCTTGATTTTGCAGGCGATATGATAAATGAGAATGGTTAAATGGTTATGCTATTATTAAAACAAGTTTATATGCAAGTGTAACCCGTATATCTCTTATAGGCTATTCAGTTGATTGCTTGTGTTATTTATATGCTTATGCTATGGCTGCATTTGTGTTTATAAGCACGTCTAGTGGGGTAATGGTCTTTTGATGAAAAGGTTGAGTAACCGGAGGCAAGTGCATCGTTGATTGAAAGGATTTGTGTTGAAAGTTGAAGGTTATAACATTTTGCGATCATGAAGAGCCATCTTTGAGATATCATACTATTATCACTAGTATGAATGGATAATGTGACTAATGAAGTAAGGAGGTTGGATTTATAAGAAGGGATGATTTGGCGATCATGAAATTGGTTTATGACTTTAATGGGAGTATTTATGATAATTGTGGCCAGGTAGATATGAGTGTCGAGAATAAGAATATGAGAGTTGAGAAGATGAATAAGAATGTTGGGAATGCGGATATGAGTATTGATAATATGGATACTAATGTGAGAAATGAATGTATCTTGCAAATTTGTTTATGTCTATTGCATTTGTGCATTCATGATGGAAGAGGCGACCCATGCTGATGCGGGCCTCTGTGTTCACACGTAGTGAACACGAAAGTCCTACCTCGTAGTCCCATTCATCGAGGTGAATGGGAGCGAGACAGTAAGAGTAGGCACCTTCCATCTACGGGATGGAAGGGACGTGAGGGTGCACACCGATGGGTGGGCACTCGGCAGTACCGGTACGTGCATGGAAATGAGCATTCATATGCATTGCATCTTTGATAATGAGTGTTGTGGCAAATGGTGTGTTATATGGATGGTGATTATGGAAATTGAAGGTTGAGTCGTGGACTCAACCCAAAAAGGGGAGATTGAATTGAATTTGATGAATTCGCACATTTCTTTGCCTTGCTAATTGTGTTGTATGAATAACGCGGAGTGAAGTCAAGTTATGAACTCAAAGTCAATTGATGAAATGGTTTGAAATTATATAGTATTGCGTATCCGCATGGGATATTATGTGAATGAAATACATGGTTGTGTTGTATTATATAGCATTGCACATATGCATGAAATATTATGTGAATGAAAGCATAAAAACATTTCATTGCATTGTGTATTGCGATTGATAAATGTTGAATGATGAGAATGGAAGGAACAGGTTGAGAGTTGAGTCGTGGGCTCATCCAGAATTGATTTCCGAGGCATGGGTAAGGTTTTGTTACATTACCGAGGTGGTTGAGGTAAGTGGAGCTGCTACTACTCCTGTTGCTGGACGTTTCAGTTAAGTAATGGTTATTTAACTGATGAATTAATCATGCTCTTACGTTTTGGATCCTTTATGAATTCAACCGTTTCCTTTATTTACGGATGTCAATTTAAGGAACTGCTACTTGATGTCTTCTAATAGTTGCATTTTAGTCTAATGCCTTACTTTTTCTACTTGTTGCGCTTTGCTGAGTCTTGGACTCACGCTTGTTTGCTTCCTGTTTTAGGTACCTTGAAGCTGAATCACCGGGTTGGGGAGTAGTAACACGTGCACGACTGCGGTCTCCAGCAATTTATTTAACAAAGTCATCAAATCTGAATGTAATTAATGTGTTTGTAATTTATGGTTCATCGTAAGGAGATTTCTTAAATTACATAGGATGTGTGATTGCTAACTAAGGACACCTAGAATGATATCATATTTGTTTGCTATTGTTTCTTTTGACTGTTGAGTGGATGCCCTCTTTTCTAGAGAGGTCATGCCGAAATTTTGTAAATTTCGGTGACTTAGCTTTAATCTGATTTAGAGAGGTTCAAGGTCGATTTCAATCTTTTAGTAATGGTAAAAGGTTTAATGTTTCATTCGTTGAGTTATTAGTTCAATTGGATTTCGTTGTCAAGTTTTATTTCTTGGGTCTTGATGGATAACACTTTGGACCAGCATGGTTCCGGAGTGTTGTAAGCGTCATTTAGGGTTTTTGGGTAGCATTCGCGGTGCGTTTGGCGCCGGGGTGTTACAACCGTAGTGATGACTGATGCACCAGGATAGCTTTTACATATGGGCACTGTTGGTCCAGGTAGAGCATAGTTAGCAGGAGGGAAGTGGTATGTTGTTGTCATTGTTGATGATTTTTTTAGGTATTCTTGGGTATTTTTCATGGTCTCGAAGGATGAGACTTTTTCTCACTTCAAGGGTTTGGTCAGTAGGTTGTCTCTTGAGCTCCTAGGTGCATTACGAGCTATACATAGTGATAATGGCATGGAGTTCAAGAATTTCTATTTTGAGAGTTTTTGTGTGGAGTCTGGATTGGAGCATAGTTCTCTTCTCCTATGCACCTTAGCAAAATGGCGTAGTAGAAAGGAAGAACAAGACCTGGTTGAGTTGGCGAAACGATGCTAGATGAGTCAAGATGCTCTAAGAGTTTTGGGCCGAGGCTATAGCTACTGCTTGCCATGTTTCTAATCATGTTTTCTTGATATCACATTTGCATTGCACTTCTTATGAGTTTAGGTATGGGCGAAAGCCCAGTGTTTCTCATTTTTGCATATTTGGTTGCAAGTGTTTTATCTTGAAATATAATAACCTAGATAAGTTTGAGTCACATTTTTCTGATGGTATTTTCTAGGTTACTCGACTCCTTCTCGTAGCTATACGGTATGGAGCTGTGATACAAATAGGATCATAGAGACCTGTGATGTGACCTTTGATGAGGCTAGCCCAGGAGCTAGATCTGATATTTTGGACTCTTCTTATCCCTCCGAGACCATCTTTGTAGAGCATGAGGATGATGGAGATGATGGTGTTCCAGCTGATCCAATTCCCTCTACACCTGAGGTGCCTCCTATTTCTATTTCTACACCTTAGGAAGACCAGCCCTTGCCTTCGAACTCTCTTTCAGCAGGTGGCTCTATTCCTGCCTCTTCTGCTTAAGAGGTAGAGGCCACTTTTGTTGCTAGACCTCCTTGCCATATTCAGAAAATTCATCCACCTGATTCGATCATTAGTGATCTTTTTGAGCGAGTTGCCTCGTTTGTCCATTTTCGGCCTTCACTTAGCCTTTGTTGCCTCGTTTGAGCTGAATGATGTTTCTCATGCATTATCCGATGAGTCATGGATTAATGCAATGCATGAGGAGCTTGTTGAGCCCTCATCTGGTCATAATGTCATTGGGACCAAGTGGGTGTTAAAAAAAAGTAGAGTGAGGATGGGGTTATCATTCACTACTAGAAATTCAGGCTTTTGCCACGAAACTTTTTACAACACCATAAATTCTGTTGCATTAGAGTGGTGTTATTGCCTCGATTTGGAAAATTGTGGCGATACGTCCAATATATTACCACGAATTACTGTGCGTTGCGATATTATTAACTGTCGTGGCAAAAGGTTGGTCATATTGCAACAAAAAATAAAATCATTGCATTAAATAAGATTTTATTGCCACGGGTAAATTTTGTTGCTATAATATTTTATTTTGTGGTAATTTTTAATTTTATAGCCACGATTTCTTTTTACGTGGTAATAAGTCTACATATGGGTCACAACATGTATCGGACGAATCCTGTAGATTCAAATTGACCCATGCACCCATGTTCTTCTTCTCTGAGTTCTGTCCTATTCTCGCCTACGATCGCGGGCCGCTTGCGGCACAGGCCCCCTCATGTTTTTTCTGCCACCTCCACCTCTGGCCAGGGGCTAGCGCTAGCGCACCCTACTGGCGACCGGCGCTCCTAACAGCGTGTTCCGAGCCACAGGGGAGCGGCGCGATGACCTGTTGTTCTCAGCGCCTCTCGAGTGGCAAGTAGTGGATCAATCTCTGACTATCTATGCGGTGGACGGGCGCCTGCACGCTGCCGCCGCTTCTGCTAGAGACCCATCTGCGGTTCCGGTCGCTGCAGTTCCCCGAAGAGCCTCAACACACCTGCTTCCGTAGTTCCATAAGTCATTCACCTTCTCATGCAAAATCTCCCAAATTTTCCCCTGATTGTTTGTATTAAGCTTACTTCCGTTGGATACGTGCCTTAGGGCTGCTACCTGAGTATGAACAGTAGGATTTTGCTATAGAATGGATTTTTGTTGTGATTATTTATCTCTTGCTCAAACTGAAGTGTACAAACTGTAATTTGTTATTGTTCAGATTCAGAACAATGAATTGCCGTTACTCTGTTTAAGTTCGTTTCTAAAAACTCCTACATGCTTCGGCAGATTCCTTTTGCAAGTGCTTCCGTCAGTGGGTATGGATAGCAGTGAGCAAGCATCTAGAACCTTGTTCTTCAGTTAGATGCCCACTTTGCAAGGTGAGTTCAATCCTGCTTACAATCGCTCAAGTAACTTTATTGTCATCTTGAAGTGCATTCTTAGAGTTCAAATACTCGAGTTCAAAGCTATAGCATTGGCTCTCTAGTCGCCTTCACAGAAGTCAGTAGACAAGTATTGTCAGCAGGGATGCAAAAGGAGTGGATAATTCCCGACCGTCCGTCCGTATAAATTTGGATACTATTCAGAGCATAATTTTGGATGTCCGGGTTTTTTTATATTAGATACGGATTCAGATAGTTTTTCTGGATACATAAACGAATTCGAAACAGAAGTATCCATTGGATTCGGATATGATCATAATTTTATTAGGATATATCCGGTTAGTATCCGGTATATATCTAAATATCCTGTATCTGTTGATCTGTTCACCTTCAATTCGCCCACCGCCCTACCATATCTGTTCACCGTGCGCCCGTGCCCATTCACAAACCGCTTGGATCCAGCTCGAGTGACTCGCGCATCGATTCTGGGCGGCCTCCTCCAGGCGGCCACGGCAGCCTCAAGTGGGCTCCTGGCAGCATCCGCAGCGTCCCTTGCTCTCCAGGCTGCGGCCTCCCATGCTCTCCTGGTGGCAGCGACTCGCGGGTTCCAGGCGGCGGCGGCGGTGACCCTCGGTCTCCAGGCGACGGTGGCAGCGACTGTTGCTACCCAAGGTCTCCAGCGGTGACTTGCGACCGACGACCCTCCAGTCCGGCTACCCATGGTCTCCATTTGAAGGTAAACCCTAATCTCTATTTTTGGTTTCCTAATCCCTAATCGCAAAAAGATCGAGCAATTATTCATGATTTATCTGTGTGATCTGGCTTCGATCCACCCAATACCTACAGTTTAGACCCGATTAACTAAATCCCTCACATCACATGTTATCATGCAAGATACATATTAGTTCTTCAAATATTTCATTTATTAATCATTCAACATCTGTATTCTGTTTAGGAATCATGACGGTGAATGGTTGTAAACCAGTGGTGGATCAAGGAACTTTTAACCTGTGGGTTAATAACAACTACAAAATAATGAATACCAATAAGGATAGTGTGTCCACAAAAAGCTATGGGGCCTTGCGCCTCCCTCTGTAACTGTTATAAACTGGACGGCCATATAAATTCTAATATTTACTTTATCTCTTATTTAGCAATAGCAATAGAGAGAGACTATAATTTACAAGTGATGTACTCTAATTAGGTAATTATATGGTTTGGATATACACTAATCCTGCCTACTGAAACCATAAAAAACTGCTTGCTAGAATGGTACAATTTCATTGCATAGAAAGATGATGCATTACTTGTGTTAAAATGTTTACTTTTATAGGTTCCATTTGACTTTGCTGTGAAAGATGTACTGGAACAGTTAAAGGCTGTTGCAAAAGGTGATATCAAAACACCCAATACTGTGAAGCGGAAGTTTGGCAATATCATTTTTGCTACTGTTACATTACCCCTAGCAGATATATTGGGCCTTCTCCAAAAGGTAACAATTATATGCTTAGCTCGATCTTCAAGATAGTTTGAATTGCAATGAGTCGTCCCTGGATACATGCTTGCTGTTTGGGGTATTCAGACTTCCAATTGTATGCTTGTAGCCATGGACTTACGCTTCTAGGTTTTGTCATTATCAGCGATCATGGATAATACCCCATTTTGACCACTTCTTGCACATTGCGTAAGCGTATAGCAGTTGGCGGAGAAGGACACTGATGTCAACAATTTTCTCAACGGCATAAAATTGGAGGATAACCATTAAGGGAACCATTCTATTTGATGCTTCAAGCACCATTCCTAGATTGATCAGATGGCCCATCTCTAGTGAATATACATAAATCTTTCCTCTGGATTGTTGTTTCATATTGTTAGCAAGTGGTGTTACTCTAAAGTCTGACAATAAGCAAATTGTCCTACATGATTCATTATTGAGCTGTGATGAGTTACTTCTTGATAAGCATTACTTCAATACTATTCTTATATTTGTATTATGATAAGCTCCTTTTACTGATTGAAATGGTATTTTAAAAGCTTAGTCCCTACTTTTGGACCAAACTGCACTCTACTATTCACACTTGCACTAATTTCATATGGGTCACTGCAATCTGCAGGCCCAGTAATCTTCCTACATGGTTTTTGCATATATTGTCACCATAAACTACATATGCATCATCGCGGTCAATATTTTGGTACCATTGATATAATATTAGCTAGGTTGTCTTAGGCCAAATTTATATATTCTCAATAAACTTAGAGCAAATTCATCGCTAGGATGAATACTCCTTTCTAATTATATGCGCTTGAGAGTTGACTTTTCTTGGTAAATTTAAACGATTGTGATATATGACTTGATGTGTGGATTATTTTGGTCGTGGGCTTTGAAAGTGCAATGCTTATGAAACTAATGCAAGAATGATTTTTAATTAACTTAATTCGAACAACATCAATCTTTGCACATTACCTGCTTTTCACATTTTTTAAATTTTAAAATAGTATTTTTATATTTTTGTATTTTTTAAATTTAAAATAGTATTTTTATATTTTTCGCATTTTTTAAAATTTAAAATAGTATTTTCGTTGGCCTTGGCGATGTAAATACCACGCCATGTGGACAAGCTATTGATGTGTCTGACGTGGTATGGCTATTTTTGTCGGCGACGTCATCAGGCACTGCAAAGTCTAGTTGACAGCTAGTATTTTCGTCGGCTGTCTTGGCCGACGAAAATACTGCTATTTTTGTTGGTGCTGATGAAAATTCGGTTATTTTCATCAATGTACTTTCATCGGCTTATTTTCGTCAGTTTGCCGATGAAAACATCTATTTTCGTCGGTTCTCGCCTTATTTTCGTCGGTTTTAGGCCGATGAAAATAATGTGGATTCGTGTAGTGTGTGTAAGAGATTCACGAACTTTTCAGGATTTCTTTATGCTTGACCTTTGGATCTAAAGTTTGTTTATCTTATCTAGGGGTAAAATTGCTTCAACTTCATGAGCACATGTCTCAGGTGAGCTATTCATTTTTCCTTACAGTAGCCCTATCATCTTGGTCCAGTGCTTCTATTAGCCTATGGTTCATGTATGCACTTATATTTGAACAATGTATGGTTTCAAATGAAGTGAAGCTGTTTCTTCCTAGATCTCGGTTACTGTTGAACAAAGTTCTAATTTTAGGACCTTTTTTCCTCTAAACACTTCCTGTATGTAGTGCTGCTAGTGCATACCCTACAATAGTCATGCTATCATTTTTTTTTGTTCGGTTCAGAAGCAGCAGATAAGAACATAAGTTAATCAACATGTTAATTTCATGCTTAAGTGATGCAACCATTGTTTCCTTCGTTTATTCATTCCTTGCATGCTTTGGTAAGATCAACTGAGTAGTTGTTTAGTTTAACTTGAGCTCATGGGCTTTGTCGAGTCCTTTAACCTGATTTGGTAGTATTTACAATATGGCAGCCTATAAAATTTTATCTTAGATTTGTTTATGCTCAAAAGAACAAACCGTGTTTTTATTCAATAGGAGGATACAATTTGTGCGGAGCGTCTGGTATCATGGCATGGTCAAGTCAAGCAAGTCTACAATGTGGAACAACCTATTCTCAAGTCACTAGTCAATAGATTAGTTCTGTTATCGCAATCTTAGTTGAGAAATTTAAAGTTTTCGTTTAGAGATTACTATGAAATTATTCTATTATTGGTCTCTTTTGCTTCATATTTGTACATACTTAAAAGATTGTTACAAATCCTCTTATATATGATTTGATGGCTATAATCGATATTTTTGTTCGTGCAATTTCTAATTTGAGTACATTTCTTTTCCAACAACGGTATATAAGCAAATATTATTGCAATATGCATTGACGTCTCGTTGCGAATAAATGAATTGCTATAGATATAGATCGTTGTTATATTTATTACAACGAAGTTATTTCATTGCAATACATCATATTGCCACGAAAATTATTTCGTTGCGAGCTCACTTATTGCCATGGATTATTTTTTGTTGCAACTACTGTCTAATGCAATGCCTAAACGCGTGGCAATAGAGACCTCTATTGCCACGGTATTAAGGTCATTGTGACTACTATCTAATGCAACGCATGAGAGCGTGACAATAGAGACTATTATTGCCACAACAATTGAGACTATTGCCGCATCAAACCGTCATTGCAACTACGGACTAATGCAACGTATATTCCCATTGCAATTAGCATTACAATTGCAACAAAATGTAAATCATGGCCCAAACTTTGGACCACGCAACTAATAGCCACGCCTGCCAACGATTGTGACATTATGGCTATTGGTACATATTGCAACGAAATGGGCCCTAGTGCAAATTTGTTTATGTCTATTGCATTTGTGCATTCATGATGGAAGAGGCGACCCATGCTGATGCGGGCCTCTGTGTTCACACGTAGTGAACACGAAAGTCCTACCTCGTAGTCCCATTCATCGAGGTGAATGGGGCGAGACAAGATAAAGTAGGCACCTTCCATCTACGGGATGGAAGGGGCGTGAGGGTGCACACCGATGGGTGGGCACTTTCGGCGATCTGCGTGCGTGCATGGAAATGAGCATTCATATGCATTGCATCTTTGATAATGAGTGTTGTGGCAAATGGTGTGTTATATGGATGGTGATTATGGAAATTGAAGGTTGAGTCGTGGACTCAACCCAAAAAGGGGAGATTGAATTGAATTTGATGAATTCGCACATTTCTTTGCCTTGCTAATTGTGTTGTATGAATAACGCGGAGTGAAGTCAAGTTATGAACTCAAAGTCAATTGATGAAATGGTTTGAAATTATATAGTATTGCGTATCCGCATGGGATATTATGTGAATGAAATACATGGTTGTGTTGTATTATATAGCATTGCACATATGCATGAAATATTATGTGAATGAAAGCATAAAAACATTTCATTGCATTGTGTATTGCGATTGATAAATGTTGAATGATGAGAATGGAAGGAACAGGTTGAGAGTTGAGTCGTGGGCTCATCCAGAATTGATTTCGAGGCATGGGTAAGGTTTTGTTACATTACCGAGGTGGTTGAGGTAAGTGGAGCTGCTACTACTCTGTTCTTTGGGCGTTTGATTAAGTAATGGTTATTTAAGCGATGAATTAATCATGCTCTTCGTTTTGGATCCTTTATGAATTCAACCGTTTCCTTTATTTACGGATGTCAATTTAAGGCGCTACTTGATGTCTTCTAATAGTTGCATTTTAGTCTAATGCCTTACTTTTTCTACTTGTTGCGCTTTCTTTGAGTCTTGGACTCACGCTTGTTTGCTTCTGTTTTAGGTACCTTGAAGCTGAATCACCGGGTTGGGGAGTAATAACACGTGCCTGCATTGCGGTCTCCGACAATTTATTTAACAAAGTCATCAAATCTGAATGTAATTAATGTGTTTGTAATTTATGGTTCATCGTAAGGAGATTTCTTAAATTCTGTAGGATGTGTGATTGCTTAACTAAGGACCTGCTAGAATGATATCATATTTGCTGCTATTGTTTCTTTTGACTATTGAGTGGATGCCCTCTTTTCTAGAGAGGTCATGCCGAAATTTTGTAAATTTCGGTGACTTAGCTTTAATCTGATTTAGAGAGGTTCAAGGTCGATTTCAATCTTTTAGTAATGGTAAAAGGTTTAATGTTTCATTCGTTGAGTTATTAGTTCAATTGGATTTCGTTGTCAAGTTTTATTTCTTGGGTCTTGATGGATAACACTTTGGACCAGCATGGTTCGGAGTGTTATAGCGTCATTAGGGTTTTGGGTAGCATTCATGGTGCGTTTGGCGCCGGGGTGTTACAACCGTAGTGATGACTGATGCACGGGATAGCTTTTACATATGGGCCTTTGTTGGTCGGGTAGAGCATAGTTAGCGGGAGGAAGTGGTATGTTGTTGTCATTGTTGATGATTTTTTAGGTATTCTTGGGTATTTTTCATGGTCTCGAAGGATGAGACTTTTTCTCACTTCAAGGGTTTGGTCAGTAGGTTGTCTCTTGAGCTCCTAGGTGCATTACGAGCTATACATAGTGATAATGGCATGGAGTTCAAGAATTTCTATTTTGAGAGTTTTTGTGTGGAGTCTGGATTGGAGCATAGTTCTCTTCTCCCTATGCACCTTAGCAAAATGGCGTAGTAGAAAGGAAGAACAAGACCCTGGTTGAGTTGGCCAGAACGATGCTAGATGAGTACAGTACTCCTAAGAAGTTTTGGGCCGAGGCTATAGCTACTGCTTGCCATGTTTCTAATCATGTTTTCTTGATATCACATTTGCATTGCACTTCTTATGAGTTTAGGTATGGGCGAAAGCCCAGTGTTTCTCATTTTTGCATATTTGGTTGCAAGTGTTTTATCTTGAAATATAATAACCTAGATAAGTTTGAGTCACATTTTTCTGATGGTATTTTCTAGGTTACTCGACTCCTTCTCGTAGCTATACGGTATGGAGTGTGATCTGAATAGGATCATAGAGACACGTGATGTGACCTTTGATGAGGCTAGCCGAGGGCTAGATCGATATTTTGGACTCTTCTTATCCCTCAAGAGACCATCTTTGTAGAGCATGAGGATGATGGAGATGATGGTGTTCGAGCTGATCCAATTCCCTCTACACCTGAGGTGCCTCCTATTTCTATTTCTACACCTTAGGAAGACCAGCCCTTGCCTTCGAACTCTCTTTCAGCAGGTGGCTCTATTCCTGCCTCTTCTGCTTAAGAGGTAGAGGCCACTTTTGTTGCTAGACCTCCTTGCCATATTCAGAAAATTCATCCACCTGATTCGATCATTAGTGATCTTTTTGAGCGAGTTGCCTCGTTTGTCCATTTTCGGCCTTCACTTAGCCTTTGTTGCCTCGTTTGAGCTGAATGATGTTTCTCATGCATTATCCGATGAGTCATGGATTAATGCAATGCATGAGGAGCTTGTTGAGCTCTCATCTGGTCATAATGTCATTGGGACCAAGTGGGTGTTAAAAAAAAGTAGAGTGAGGATGGGGTTATCATCGAAACAAGGTTAAACTACTTGCACAGAGCTTTACTCAGATTGAGGGTCTTGACTTTGAGGAGACTTTTTCCCCTGTAGCTAGACTAGAAGCTATCCGGATCCTACTTGCATTCTCTGCATCCCAAAGCTTCAAACTCTATCAAATGGATGTCAAGAGTGCATTCCTCAACGGCTATATTGAGGAAGAGGTTTATGTTAAGCAACCCCTAGGATTCGAGAATCCCAAATACCTAAACCATGTCTTCAAGCTTTCCAAAGCCTTATATTGTAATGATCCCTATTTTTACAAAGAATGCAAAAATAGAAATCTAATGTACTTGCAGTACTAGTCTGTGGATCAGTAGCTAGTACGCACATTTACAACAATTGGAATCACAACCATACATCAGATTATTAAAGCGAAAACTATTATACAAAGAAATCTTACAATCCAGAGAATATAGCAGCAAAAGAAGCAAAGCCTTATAGTGTGCTCATCCAACCCACAGGCAACTGACGAGATATAAATCCCTAGATAGATCACGTCAACAAAGATCCCGCATCCTGCGACGAAAGCAAACCTCTTCGGAGACTTTGCTAACTTAACACCTAAAAACAATAGATTAAGCAAGGGTGAGTAGTTTCGTACTCCGCAAGATTTAAAGGTGGTATTTGCAAATGCATAAATGCAGGCCAAGTCAAAGGAGGCTACTACAATTAATTTGCCTAAAGCGAAATTGAATTTGTAAATCAAGTTGTTTGCAAACGAAATTTGTAAGAGCAAGTTTGATTAATAACAAATAAGTAAAGCATAAGTAATACTCACAGTCCTCCATGATGTGAGTGACGAATAATCCAAATCATGAAATCCATCAATGTCGGCCCTTTGACATAAAGCATCAGTTACAAAACAAATGAAATGAAGCCCTTTTGAAAATAATAAAACATCTAACTCGCATCAGTTCACCAAGACTCCTATGACCGTGGGTACGGCTAATCGATTAGATTTATATTCTACAGAGATGTACAACTTTACCCACAAGTCATGACCTTTTCTTTTTGCCGCATGTTTCATGCACTTTCAGCGTGTGGCCAGAATGTTCATAACGAAAACCTTTACATTACCTAGGTTAACTTCGCACCAGCCTAGGACGTTAACCCATACTATGGCAAGAGAACTCAGAGCATAGAAATGTTAGAACTCTCCCATAGTACGGGGTACACCATTGCATTGGTAAGTAGAAACCCCTACAAGCAGACCTAGAAAGGAATGCCTGTGCTAGCTCCCGCCTTCCATAAATGCAAAGTTAAACCAGGTAACTTAATCGGTTTAAGGCTACCCCATTCCAACACTTGTGGTTTGTACGGATATTCTTGGATCATACAACACGATGTTTGGTCCTTAATCTGACACGGGCGATACTTCACCCTACACTACGTGCAATTCCCTTTGCACATCCGGCTATTGCCAATAATCACCCGCGTCAAAACCATAGTTTTATTTTGGGTTTTTAATCAAAATACTAGTAACCACCAGTGACATTTCCAACATTTTCAGGAAACAATTTTGATCTGATCATCAACCTTGTTGATTCTAAAGCATGGCTAAGCATGAATAATATGTAAGCGCATATACCCATGATGATATTAAGTAGTATCTATCCTTAATCTAGGGTTATCAAGGTTCGCACGTCATACTTATCGAGGAGGTTTCATGAGACAACAGGTATATCTATCAGCACCACAAAATAGCAAATTTACAGAAAGTAAACGCATGCATAAATTGGTTTGGTAAAACAAAAGAAAATTAAATGCTGGGATCAATATGATCAAAGGGGTGCTTGCCTTGCTTAATCTTTGTTTACGATGAAGACGGAATCGAAGATGATGAAGGCGATGACGGAATCAACAACGTCGGGTTCTACACGCCATTTAACAAGTAAAAGCAATAAGAAGCAAATAATAAACTTCAAATAGGGCAAAAAGAAAATAGATAGCAAAACAAATAAAGACTTTTCACAAGGAACAGGGGTTGCTCTTTATGAATTTATTAATTTTATTTTACAAATTCAAGATGCAAAAATTGGTTGGATTAATAGAATTAATCATTACTTGCAAGGTTCATTGATTTTACTATTCACAATATGCTTCTCGCAACCTTATTACTTACGGGTTTTGCTCTATTAGTATTTAGATTCAAAGCAATATTTTAATAAAACTCTAGCTACTAACAGATAACTCCCATTGCTAGAATATATATATATATATATAGGAAAATGGTTCCATACTCCTGGGTGTACGTACTCCCACCTTCAGTATACCATTTAAATGATGTTGTTATGCCTCTTTATCCTTTTGAGTATACTCTAATACTAATTATAAGATACTCTAAAGTGAGTTCCACGAAAAATTTCATTAAAGTACACCCTTTATAGCAATATTTGTTTATATATTCCATTTACATATGGAAAAGGGTATGTAGTAAAAAAATAAAGGGTTCTGATGAATTTTTTTCAACCATATTGCATTGAAGTATCTTAGAATTATTATTAGAGTATACCGAAAGTGATAAAGGAGTATAAAGCGTTCATTTAAGTGGTATATTAGAGGTGGGAGTATGTACTCCCAGGAGTACGAAAAAGGCTTCCTATATATATATATATAAACACATATATATAATGGCAAGCGTATAATTATACATGCAAGGATATGCATGCCAACCACACGATCTTAATCATACCTTATGTCATTACTATGCCTTATCACATTTTGCTCATTAGAAAATTTTAACAGCTTTATAGGCTTTTGCTGAATTCATTTGGTTCTGCATTTTTATTACTTTTCATTAAACCACATTTCCATTTATTCAAAATTTGTGCTTTAAACCCCATATATGCTATCTCTACTTGAAGGCTTATTAAACAAATAAAATGGTTTAACTTAGTGTAATGCCGCAAATCTCTTTTTGCTAGGGTTTTCGGCTGGTAATGATTCCACCTTCGTGATTCAAGGATTTGTATTCGAGGGAAAATATTTATCGTCGCGCTTTAGAAGCTTTTAATAAAAGGTTTTGGAAATTTCCCTAGTTTTCGGATGAGGTATCTTTCGAGCCGTTTTGTTTGGCGGTAAGTTGTCTTTTCTTGACAATCGTCATTTCGCGCCAAGAATTGAAATTGAATTGGTTCGCACTAAGGGTTTAAAGTTGGACTTTGGATTCTTGTTTTTTTTGGAGGGGTTTCATTTCTTTTTGTTCCTAGCCTTTTTGATGAGTGGCCCCCACTTGTTTGAGTAGAAAAAGGAAGATTTGAGGGAGGGAACCCTAGAAATAACCCCAGCCGACTCCTTCTCCAACCAGCCGCCATTTCCCTGCACCCCTTCCCCTGGCCGACTTCTCCCCTGCCCTTCCTGGCTGGCGCCCTGCTTTTCCCCTAGCCGGCGTCACCTCTCCAGCACCAGTCGGTTCCTCCCTGCGCCTCCAGCTCCCTGGCTCGGCGCCGCCCTGCGCCTCCCCCAGCAGCTAGGCCGGCGTCACCCTCCCCTCTGGCTTGGCGACCCCTGCCAGAGCTCCAGCGAGCCATGGCGTGTAACGCCCTCCTGCCCCTCTGGCGGCGGTGCCCCTCCCGGCAGAGTGGCAGCACACCGGCAATAGCGTGGCGGCTCTCCTCACCTCCCTCCTTCCTCCATGGATTGGTTTTGAGGTAAAACCCTAGGAATTTGGGGGTTTAATTGCATGCATGCTAGGTGTTTGATGAAATGCCTAGAAGGTTTAGGTTATAGTATCGCAGTGAGTTAAGTGTGCGGGGTTGAGGGATGGGCTTGAACTGCAAGATCGATGCATTTCTAAATTTATGTGTATAAATCCGATCACAACAGAGGGTATTAATCTGTTTCCTGAAATTCATAAGAGCAATTGATGGTAGGCTATGTGTTATTGAGTTAACCAATTTTTGTGGTTCGTTGTCCTAAGCTGTATTACTTATATGTGTTTTCAATTCAGACTTTCCCTACTCTTGGGAGGTCATGCTGATGTTGATACTTTAATATACCTATACCTAACACAGTATGATTTTCAGGCTGCATTGTTCATTTTATTGAGATATAGAATCTTGTCAATGATCTTGAATTGGAAGTTTATATGCTCCTGAGTAAGGTGTGTAGTTTTTGTGCAAGGTGATTTATTGGTGTAAAAGGATGTGCTTAGTCTTGAATGGTATGTTCAGACATGCTGTTTAGTTCTTGTGTTTAATTATCATAAATGTAGCCTAGAAGATGTAATTGATCTGCCATAAGCCAAAAAGGAATATATATATATATACATTTGTGTTTGAGCTTCTGTAATACCCTTCTTACCCTGGAAATGGTTGTGAATACTATGCTAGGACTTGATCCTTATTACTTTTTGTATGGCTCAATTCAAATGTGTGAGTTAAGAATTATTTACTGCCACTTGATTATGAGCATACAATTGTATATTAGCTTAATTTGTTAATGGTTATGCATAAGATCCCAAATTGAGAGAGTTGTCAGTGTGTTCTCCTATTATTAAGGTTTAAATATCCACTGTCTAGTGGGTTGCCTGGAGTTTCCATTAGTGGGAATTGGGACTGTTTTTTGGCAAAAGTTGAGATTTCGTCATACATTGAGGTTTTGAGTCGGACCTTGATCCATTCTTGTGCGTAACATTGTTTTCAGGAAGAGAGTATTCAGGGGTGGTCACGACCCCGCGTTGCCTCAAGCGTCAGTAAAGGCAAGTGCAATCTTTATATTGCTATTAGGGGGAATGAGTTGGATGCTCGTGTTACTACTAACTGCACACCAAGGTTTAATTTATGTTATGAATATTCCTAGGAACTTGCTCATATTATGCTTGCTATTAAGTTCACGAATTGGTGTTGCTTGTGGAATGGTATTCGAGCATGTGGATTCGATACATGACACAGAGTTGTAATGTTGTTGCATTCCCACATACATGTCACTTGCATTTATGCATTCATTACAGAAGAGGTGACCCATGTTGATGTGGGCCTCTGTACTCACACGTAGTGAGTACAAAAGTCCTACCTCGTAGTCCCATCCACGGATGGGAGCGAGTCAGTAAGAGTAGGCCCCGCCACGGGATGGTTGGGAATGGGACGGTGCACACCGACGGGTGTGCACTCAGCTATACCGGTATAGTCCAAAAGGTTGCATTTTTTAGCCTGAAAGCATAAAAGCATTGCATCGCATTGTGTTATAATTGATAAGTGCTACTTGATGAAAATGGAAGTGACAGGTTGAGGATTGAGTCGTGGACTCATCCAGAAATGATTATTAAGGCATCAGTAAGGTTACTTCATTTTTGAGTTGGTTGTGGTAAGTGGAGTTAGTTACTGCTTCTTGTCCCTCATGATTTCGGTTTAGTAATGACTAGATTAAATTCTAAAGTAAATGCAATTCAATTGAATTCATTTCTATTCATTACTGTTGCACCTTGCTGAGTCTTCGACTCACCCCTGTTGTGGTTTTTCTTTCTTTTAGGTAATTTCCCGAGATGCCAAGCGGGGACGGGAGTAGAAAGCACTTGTGGCACATCACCTAAACCTAATTAACTACCCTGGAACTAGTGGTTTAGGTTTTACTTTGTTGCTGTTTTGCAATTTTTTGTGATCTGAGCTAAGTGTAATAATTTATATCTGGTCGTCGCTTGCTGTGTTGATCTCAGTCATGCTCTGATCGTTGTCTTGGTGAGGTTTGGTAAGTATTTGGGAAAGGGTTGCTCTTTTATCGTGAGTCTGGTTGTGCTTGGAATGAAATTCTGATGGATGGTGGTAATTGTAGTTCCTTTGGATATGGAATGTTCTATATATATGCTTATATGCAATTTTGTGCTCTTTTGTCTGCTGAGTGGATGTCCTTAATTGAGGAGGTCTTTAGAAATTTTGTTTGTTTTAGGGTGTTTGTAGCATTCAGCGGCTCTGAAGGAGCCGGGGTGTTACACTTAGACATAATCATTCTCATATATTTGGGCTCTTCACAGCATGAGGATTTCAGAAAAATTCATTTTTCTTCATTTTGCCCAAAGTTAAAGTAACTATTTTCTTAGTACATTAATCCTACTTATTTAAGTTATACCCTTTTTAAACTATGTACATGCTATATTCCCTTAAGGTCCTATTAAACAACTGAAAGGACTTACTAAATTATAATTATTTTGCCTTTGCACATGAATGTGAAGTTCATTTATTTATTAGAACCTTAAATTAAAGTCACATTTGCTTTACCTTGACTAGACATCTACTTAATGAATGGTGCAAAACAATTCTTTACACAAATATTTTTACATATTAAACTCATCTCAGAATGGGGATTTTTCTAAAATTTATTTTTATCTATTTTGGCTACTGGTTAAATGCTATTTCCTTAATACATTAAGACCTTTTCTAAGTATTTCAATTTCTAAAAATCACACAGTTACTCCTTTTGAAATATTTTTGCATATTCTGAATCTACGAGAGTTTAGACGAATTTAGAAATTTATTTCACTCAATTTCGACTGCTAGTTCAACAGATATGGCTATTTGAATTTGGCTCGGGTTTGAAATTCTGGAAAATTGGAAAATACGTTTTCCAACTGGGAAAATGTCTTTTCGACTTTGGTGCCAACGTTTTCAAATCCGACCCACTGAGACTGACAGACCGGGCCCGCCTGCCAGTTACTCACACGCGATGGCGTTATAACACGCCAAAGGTGATGATGGGACCGAGTTAGCGACACGGCGAGCACGCGGTTCGCCTCGTCCTTTGGTGAGATAGCCTGCCAGTAGCGAATGGACAGATTTAGCTTCACCGTGACAAGACGCACTCAGTGGTGGTACCCATCCCACCAGAGAAGGCCGAAAAGGCGATCGCCACTGCGCGAGTGCGGCGGCGCCATGGCCGAGCAGGCGCGAGCTCAAATTCGGCCATCTTTTCACCGAACAGGCGCATGGCAAGCAACAGGGAGACGAGGCGAGCCTATTTCACCTTGGCTCAGGGTCGAAGAAGGGCTGGAGGAAGCTGTCCACGTGAGCTGCCGGAGCGGAAGAAGAAGACAGCGATGAGACCTGTTGTTGCTCAGAAAATGCAAAGTTGGGTCTTGATCAGTAATCTCTATCTCACGGTGAAGCTCAGAGAGGAATGGATTCAAAGAATTACCACTTGATTGACTGGAATTGATGCTTCCCCCCCTTTCGGTCTCTCTGTGAAATGGTGAGGAACGACGAAGAGAACGGGAGGAGGGCTACGGCACTGGCTTGGCAGATGAACGAGGAAGGAAGGGGGCTCATTGGTGATGCAATTGCGCTACTTATAGCTGTGGAAAGAAGGTTGCCAGTGGTCTGAGTGCACGCGCGGCCATCTCTGTGCAAGGCAGTGAGTTATGGCGGCGATGTTCCTCCAGTACGGCGTGGTATGGCGGTGAGTCTTCGTGGCAGCAATCGACGGCTCGGGCGGCGCTGCAAGGACACGGAGTAGTTGGCGAAGGCATGAGATGATTTGTCGATCGAAGCGAAGTTGGTTCACTCGGCAAACAGGGAAGGAAAAAGAAAGCGAAGCCAGAAGCTGACCCATGGGGCCAGGGACCACTAGTAGTGAGAGAAAGGCCTTCCAGCGATTGCCAGTGCACCTGTAACACCCCGGCACCCCACGTACCCTAAATGTTATACCCTCAAGCACCAATATTTCAAATCACCATGAAATGTTAGTGACGCAAGCTTAACATACTAGTAGGTTTGCCGAACTTAACTAAAAATTTCGGTAGCACCTTCCCTAAAAAAGGTGGCTATCCACTCAGCAGACAAGGTAGATAATTAATGTAACAACATAAGCAAGAAAACTAATATCAACAGTTAGCAATTATTAAACTTAACTACAAAACGAGGCTTACAATAATCAAAACTACAACACAATAACACAATGATTCCCCACTAGCTATCATTGGGAAACAGTATTCCAAACTAATCCTTTATCATGGTATGAAAGTGAGTGAGGTGAAGCTAAGTCCCATCCCGGCAAGACGTCCTCAGAGTACCTAAAACATTAAACAAAACAAGTGTGAGTCCAAGACTCAGCAAAGTATATCAAATAATAATTTCATAACCAATTAACGCATTTAAATCCACAACATGATTATAATTCTTATACAACTCAGCAAGTGCATAAAACAATTATATCAACACCATTTACCTCATTTACCTCATTGCTTATTTCACACACAAACCTCCTTAAACCTCTTGGGAGGAGTCCATGACTCTATCTCGAATCCACATATTTCTAATTAATACAATAATTATCATTAGCGATGCAATGCAACATGCATGCTCATGAATGCACCATTCTTTGCACATACCAGTATTGTCTAGTGCACACCCGTCGGTATGCACCCTCTCATTCCATTCCATCCCATGGAGGGGCCTACTCTTACTGTCTCGCTCCCATCCATCTCTGTGGATGGGACTACGAGGTAGGACTTTCGTACTCACTACGTGTGAGCACAGAGCCCACATCAGCATGGGACGCCTCTTCCATCATGAATGCACAAATGCAATTGATATAAATAAATTGCAAACTACATTCGTTTTTAACATTTGCATAGCCACAACCATTTCAAAATCTTTCAACATAACATACTCACAAATATACCGTTATGATTAGCGTACAAATTAGCATACATATTCATAATGATTAGTAAGAAATAAACATCCTAGTATCATATTAGTTGATACACTTGCCTTTACCCACTCGGAATGGAGTGGCAAGAAGTTGCAGCCACACCCGAGATCACCTTGTTTGCAATAACATATTCATGCATCTCAAAACAAAGCAATCATAACAATAAGCAGCATCAAACCTAGCCCTAAAAATTCAACAAGCTACCACTCGGACAGCTAGCCACTAAAACATGCATAACTTTTGCATAATTGATCCAAATTGAGTGAACCCAGCTTCTAATTAATCACAAGAGGATAATCTACAACTTTACTACTGCCATTTATTTAGCAAATACACCACAAATTCTCAGATTTGAAATGAACAGAGGTGACATGCACCTTCACTTGTTCTGGACAGTCAATATTAAAATAAGCATAACCTTTGAATGGCTAAACAAAAAATTGATTTATTCTACTCTAATTGACCACAAGAGGACAATTTACAATTATCACAAAGCCATTTATTCAGGAGATGCATCAATAATTCCCAAATCAGAAATGAACAGAGGTTACATGCATTAACTCTAGTTCTGAACAACGGGCATAGAAATGAGCATAACTTTCAATTGGCAAAGCAAAACATTGAATTCTTATGCTCTAAATGACTACAATAGAATAATCTATATTTATCATACAGCCATTGATTCTGGAGATGGATCACTCTGAATCACATAATGAAATCTGAACCTTCAGTAGCTTTAGATTTCAGGACAACAAACTTCAAAATGACATAACTATTGATTCTTGAACCCAACTCAAGCAAACAAGGATATTTTCTTAATCTACAGAAAATTTCCTAACTTTCTCTAGACAATCAAAAATTCTAATTCGACCTGCATCTAGTCTTAAACAGCAGGTCAACATTTAAGCTACCAACACAAGCATCATCAGGTCAGCCAGCACTAAAACAACCATATCTTTTGATTGGCTAAACGAAATTGAAGGATCGAGATGGTGAACAGAGGGGGGGTGAATGGTCGCAAATAAATTTTCCCCCAGAATACTCCAATTAAAACCTTGAAAAGATCACGCAAAGAAAACCGGTGCTCCTCAAATTCGCAAAACCCCGCAAAAACCGGAACGACTAGACAACTATGTGTATCTCTAGCTTACATGGATGAGATCCATAAAATATGTGAGGGATTATCAATCACAATCCTGGTTGTCAAGTGTCCAAAATAAAGAGGAATCAATTCAAATACTTCTTTTCTAAAAGAGATCAAGCCAAGACACAAAAGTCTCTTTTAGAAAAGCAAAAGCAGATATTTCCATAAGCTATCTTTAATTTGAACAGGAGTTTGGTGGGTCTCTGATGCTCAAGAAATTATGAGGAATTTTCTTCCTGTGAGAAGATGAGTCATGAAGAAGTCACCAAATTTCACTTCAAAATACCTTATAGAAAATTCATCAAAATCAAAACACTGAGACAATCGAAAACTTGAGCAGAGAGTTTGAGGCTCGGTTTTCACCTCATGGCGTCCAAACGGTGCATCAAGTGAACTCCAAAATTTTTCTACGGATGTATAAAGGAGTCCCGCACAAGCTCCAATAAGAATCACTCAAAAAGGATTTTTATAGATTGTTCTAAAAATAAAAAAACTAACTGCTGTGCGAAGAACAAGTTCTGGACAGAGTTAGAACTTGAAAGAAAAGACGATCTCTACTCAATCAAAGAGTGCAAAAGAGATGTAAAACCATATGAACACACTCAAAACATCTAAGATCAGCATTTAGAAGGAGGGGAGGCAAATCCAAATTGCATGAATGTAAATTACGCGAAAGTAAATGCTTAAAGTAAATGCTGAATTTAAATTGCGTAAAGTAAATGCTGAATTTAAATTGCGTAATTTAAATTCACAATAATGTAAAGAAATTTATTTGTATTTCCGGTGGGAAGGTTTACAAAGCCTCACTTCATGTGGGCAAAGCTCAAAGGAGCAACTCAAACCTTCAAGGGGAGGAGGCCACCCCTCCACCCCTATTTATACTACTCTTGGGCCACCTACCACCCTTGGATGAGGCCCTCAACCCTAGGACACTCATCTATGGACTAGGATTAACCCACTCACACAGCCATGCAAGGGCTAACCCAAAACCCACACACATACCGGGTTTTCTTGCATGGTTTTCAAAGCATACTACCTAGACCCGCTAACCTATCAACTATACCGCAATCCGACGACCCTCATTGATCCACGTGGCATCTAGCTAGCATCATCTCCTTTCCTTTTCTTCTTGACTTGCCCGGACTCCATCTCCGATCATCTTCCGGCGATCTCCCGATCGTTTGGACCTCCGACGCTCCTCGCCTAGTCCCGGTCATTCTCCGCCTCACCATGATCTAGCACCGTCGCCCTGCAACCATCAAAGACAAGGAAAAACCTTTCACATAGCAATGCCCACAAATATATTCAATGATTATCACAAAATCATTAATCATCCATAATTTCTCTCAATGTTCTGGTGCTACCGCCCATAGGCCAGTAGCACAGGAAAAGCAACCAACTCTCAAATTGCTTCAAATTGAAAAGCCAATTTAAATCAAACTCAATTTCGAATCAAACTAAGGTCAACTCTTGTCAATTACTTATCACACACAAGGATAGACCTCCACATGGTCTTTCAATCTCCCCTTTGGTGAGTATATTGATAAACACATGAAAAGGCATAAGTATTGAGTTTGAATAAGAGAGAAGAAAGCAATTTGAATGCAAAGCCAAACTTGATCAAAGAAATGGAAATAAAAAACATGACCAAGTTGGCAACTAGAAATACTTATGATCTATGAAAGATAGCAAAGATTTACAAAGATCATAAGAATTAAGATAAATCAAGATGCAAAATGATGCCTTTTCTACGATTTCTCCCCCTTTTGGCAATATAGGTATCAAGATGATATTTTCTTTTCTCCCCCTTTTTTTATTGTTTTTATGCAAGTAATGCAGCCTAACGGAGCTTTGAAGATTATCCATGTGACCAACAAGATAAGTTATGACACCAAGCTAAGTTATGGCAAAAATAGACTAAGCTAAGGCATGTCCAAGTGCAAATAAATATTTTGCAAGCAAAATTTAATTAAAACTATGTCATTTTTAGCAAGATTGAACACGAGCAACACTTGTCATTAGTTTCAAAACTAGAAGCAAAGCCGTTCAAAGGATCAAATAGAAAGCCTAGAGTTCAACCTACTCAACACTTTAGAGAATCTAGAAGTGCATACAAGGTCCTTCGAGCTTATTTTTGTTTCTTGTATGCAAATTTTTCTTTGAATCTTTGAAAGACATAGCGGGGTGCAAATGTTTGACATTATTTGCATTCTTTACCCACATATGTTTTTTTGCATTGTTTAAAGCAATTGACTCAAGCCATAATCGATCATCTCAAGAGAGACTCTTAAGAGAATGATCTTGGTCATACACAACACATTCCAAGTTCATCTCAAGTGCAATGAGAAGTCTTTGTGAATGTGAGGTGTTGAGTCTTATCTTGCAAAAAGAGTCAATTTTGTTTCACTTTCATTTTAGCATTTTCATTTTTAAGCTAGTGAAGGACTCAAGTATGGATCAAACAAGATTCACCCAAGTTGCTATAGGGACTCTAGAGAGTTCTAGAATTTCACAAATCATGGCAAATACACCTAGAAAAGAAACTTAGCAAGTAAACGCAACATGTTTTATCTAGTTTTTCTTTTAAAACTTATTTTTCAATTTTGCAAGCTTAGTAAGATAAATGAACTTGGACATATCTAAGCAAGTAATTTTCTTTATAATATAGCATGGTGTATAAAATGAAACATGGATCATTTGCATAATAGACAAAGCTCATAAAATGAAAATCAAGTCTATATGCAATGCATGAGACAGATTCTTAAACTCCCCCTCAACATGTGATTCAATTTTAAGCACAAATCTGGTTTAAGTTGAGTTATTAGCAAGATTAAGCTCAAGAATGGTCGAAAAGAACTCAATTAAAGCCAGAAACACAGAATGGAGGAAAGAAGTCAAGAAACTGCGAACTAGGTGGCTATAGAGTATAGAAAAGATGGTAGAGAACACTACGGCTCAGACTCGCCCTCATCTTCCCCAAAGACTAACATAGGAAAGCTGCCTCTAGATCCCAAACTAAGGAGTGCACACAGACCCTGTCTACCCAGGGGGGCCAACACCTGCTAGACTTATAAGACTGTGAGGGAACTCAACCTAGAGAGAAGAGAGAACAACTAATTAAGCATGATAGCAACCTAAAGCACAAGATGAGAGGTCCATGCAAAGCATGCCAGAAGTCTAAGTGAGGTGAACTCATAACTCTAAGGAATAAAACCCATAAGCACCCAGAGCAATACAAAAGAAAGGAAAAACTAAAATAAAATATAATATATAATATACAGATCAGCTCCCCCTCACAAAAAGCCATGAGGGCACACAACTCTAAGCTCACTCCTCAAGGCAACAAACCTAGAGCTATCCAAAGGCTTGGTAAAGATATCGGCCAACTGGTGGTCACTCTCCACAAACTGAAGCACTATGTCTCCTTTCTCCACATGGTCTCTAAGGAAGTGATATCAAATATCAATGTGCTTGGTCCGGGAGTGTTGCACTGGGTTCTTAGCAATGCAAATAGCAGAAGTGTTATCACAGAAAAGTGGGACACTCTCTATCTCTAACCCAAAGTCCCACAAGGTCGATCTCATCCAGAGCACTGCTCTACAAAGAATCGTCTGCAAAGAACATACTCAGCCTTAGTGGTGGACTGTGCGACTCCGGATTGTTTTCTTAGATGACCAAGAAACAAGAGAAGTGCCAATGAATTGGCAAGTGCCAAAAGTGCTCTTCCTATCTATCCTACAGCCAACAAAATCAATATC
Source organism: Guadua angustifolia (assembly GCA_036346375.1). Lineage (NCBI taxonomy): Eukaryota > Viridiplantae > Streptophyta > Magnoliopsida > Poales > Poaceae > Guadua > Guadua angustifolia. The sequence goes on from CM070501.1 coordinate 21,656,244, forward strand.
GGAAAAGACTCTAAGGGATAGACAAGAGGAAGAAGAGTACCAGATACTATAATCAATGGTAGCTCGAAGGTACCTGAAGATGCGCTTCACCGCCTGGCGATGAGAGACGTGAGGAAAAGCCTGAAAGCGAGCGCACATACACACAGCAAAGTGTATGTCCGACCGAGAGGCAGATAGATACAGAAGGAAGCCAATCATGCTCCGGAACTCCTTTTGAACACACTCTACTCCCCCTGAGGCACACTCCAAACTCTCACCTCACAAGAGATAGCTAGAAAGCTAGAGGAAAAGAGATAGGATCAAAAAACCACATGGTCTCTAAGGAGCAAGATGACTCAAGGTAAGAAGCCACCTGACTATGCTAGAAGCCCAATCAAAAGACTTTAGACAGATAGGACACAAGCTCTACCTATAAAAGAACCACAACCTCCTAAGAGACCCAGAAGAAGCCTAGGGAAGACAAGGGAACACTTAGCTACTATCTAAACCTGAAAACTGCTAAGACCCTAAAAGTAGGAAATTCACTTAGCAGACAAAAGAGCAGCAATCACATATATAATCACAATATACCATCTTAACAATATCACACACTAAATTCTAACCACAATCAGCAATATAAACATGACAACTAGTCCCACATCATCAAGAACCCATCACCATTATCAACATTTGAACAGGTACTTACCTACTGTAGTGTAGTGCAAGTAGTGGTAGCTGACTTGAAGGGGATCCAAAAAGCAGAGGGAGAAGACTTAGAGATAATCCTAGGATGATGGTCTTCTCCTCGCCAGAAAGTCTACACACATGCATTCAACAAATCTATGCTTTCGAAACTGGGGTTAGGCAAATCCAGTTCCTAGGCATGGATGGACAAGATACAAAGATGGTGTGGCAAACGATCATCTAGAGTATGAACATGATGCAAATGGTAATGTAAGATCATGAATCACAACCGAGCTAACAATAGCATCAAGATCCATATATTCATAGAAAGTAGTGAGAGCATACCCACATGATAAACAACAGCAAGGTGCATCATAGCAACATCATGCTGGCAGAAGAAGCTAAGCAAGGTGCATCACAACAACAAAATGCTAGCAGGGGTCATATAAAAGCCTATAAATACATGGATCAAGGTACTATCCTAAACATGGCAATGAGCATGTAAATGAAGAAATGCCACAATGAAACACAACAACATGCTACTAGATATATCATGAGAAAGATAAATGATGACAACCAAAGAGGATCACGCATAAAACAAGCCAATTAGCAACATCAAGATCCATATATCCATGGTCTCAATAACAACATTCATATGCTGCGAAAAGGCTCGACATTTCAAGGGCATACGCGGCTGAGCCAAACACAACCAGACCAACAAAAGGTCCTGGGGACACAGGCAGCATGGAAGTAAATGGTGACCATAGATACATAGACTAGAAGCTGCACATGGCAACACTCTATGCATGATGATGAATACATGCCATGAATAAAGAACACAAGCTCATGCAAAATAGGTATGAAGCATATGAGCATGAAGGGCAATAAAAGGTGATCATGAGCAATACAAGTCACAAAGAGGTAGCTAAATCATATAACTCTAATCTCATGAAAAGCACTCACATGTAGCATAAAGTCTGGCAAACAAGGTCTAAACAACAAAGCCAATCATGTGGCACAAACTCTGGCATCACAAGCCAAGACACAAAGCTAATCATGGATGTAATAGAAAATCAGGGTCATACAACCTAGATACTACTCATGATTATATAAAACAAATGATATATAGCACATGCCCACAATTAAAACAAATGCTCATACTAAATGAATAATAGCATGGACAGGATAAAACAAGAAAATCACATGCTGGGGAAAGGCACATGAATACAATATATAATACATGAAGCAAAAAATATGGCCAGGAAAAAACATGCTATGGCACAAAACAAGAAAGACAAAAACTAACCTAGCAATGTACATATAATACACATGGGAGCTAGAGCAATCACAACATGTCATGGAAGTGATGATCACAAGTATAAAGGGCATGAGGGTATGAGATAGCTCACCATGGAAGTGGAAGTGCCCAATGCTGTTATCATGAAGCTCAACACCTGTGGAGCTAAACACGAGGCAGACGAAGTTGAAAGTACATGCAGGTTAGCATGATGCACATGATGGTTATGCATGAAGATCAAACCCTCTAGAGACAAGCCGCAAAGGCTAACTCGGAATTCACATCGAGTGCCAACACTAAAAAGCGACAAAACTGATCCTAGAGGAGACTAGGAAAGACCAACATGAGCAACACACTTTCCTGCAACTCTTGCCGTGAGTGGGCACCTCGAGGAAAAACGAGGTCCACCACATGCACACGGCGAAGATGACACCTCGGGACAACTCTTGGACTAAGAATCGAACTAAGAAAGAACAAGTCCACAAGATAATCCAAATCCACTCCACTAGGTAGTAATCAAATCCTCATGCTAGCCTTGAGCGACTCATGCCATGAGAAAGGCAAAGAGCACCTAATAGCATCATCGCATAGACATGACACAAGGAATCAGCATAAGAGGGCAAACAACCACACAATGTCCATCATTCCCGCCAACAAAGTCAAGCACAATCAAAACAAGGAAATCACCTGGACAAGCAAACAAAACACCTAAACTACCCGGCAAGAACACCCAGAAGAAATTCAACTCCAAATATAAGGGTGAATACAAGGCAGAAGATGTAGAAAATAAGGCAATGCACATGTGAATGATGCTAACATGATAATCAATGTATACATAGCATCAATAGACAAGAATAAGCAAGCATAGCCTTAAAACTACTACCGTCATGAGCAGTTATTAACAATTAAGCACAGAACTAGGGCACAAGTATGAAAACAACAAGATATGGCTCGAGTTAAAGTTAACTGCACAATGGAGAGGGAGAATTCAAGCAATGCCTACTCATGATACAAGTAAAATTCTAGCCATTGACCTAGGCTATTGCCGACTACCAAAATAATGCAATCAAGCATATGTAGACAGGCAACACAAGTCATGTGGCAAGAATGGCATGATAGCAAAATTAATTTTCAACCTAGGCATGCAAGCATCAATATCTAAACATCATCAATGGTAGGCAAGGCATCAAGAATAACCAGTGGTAAAAGAGCAACCTATTATATCTATCAAGCACAAAAGGAAAAAGGTCGCTAGGTTCTCACCTCACTTACCATGACGATGCAGATGGTCCATAGGAGTCAATTACGATCAACCAAGAAAGCCACTCCACGATGGGCCATCAGTCACGATCAATCACAAGAAAACCATCGCCAAGCTTGGAACAGTACACACTAGTCGCCAGCTCTCGGATCGGTGAAGATCCCAAAAGAGAGCACCACCATAGCTCTGATACCAATTGAAGGATCGAGATGGCGAACAGAGGGGGGGGTGAATGGTCGCAAATAAATTTTCCCCCAGAATACTTCAACTAAAACCTTGAAAAGATAGCGCAAAGAAAACCGGTGCTACTCAAATTCGCAAAACCCGCAAAAACCGGAACGACTAGACAACTATGTGTATCCCTAGCTTACATGGATGAGATCCATAAAATATGTGAGGGATTATCAATCACAATCCTGGTTGTCAAGTGTCCAAAATAAAGAGGAATCAATTCAAATACTTCTTTTCTAAAAGAGATCAAGCCAAGACACAAAAGTCTCTTTTAGAAAAGCAAAAGCAGATATTTCCAGAAGCTGTCTTTAATATGAACAGGAGTTTGGTGGGTCTCTGTTATTGCTCAAGAAATTATGAGGAATTTTCTTCCTGTGAGAAGATGAGTCATTAAGAAGTCCACCAAATTTCACTTCAAATACCTTACAGAAAATTCATCAAAAATCAAAGAGCACAGACAGTCAGGAAACTTTGAGCAGGGAGTTTGAGGCTCGGTTTTCACCTCATGGCGTCCAAACGGTGCATCAAGTGAACTCCAAAATTTTTCTACAGATGTATAAAGGAGTCACGCACAAGATCCAAAAAGAATCACTCAAAACGGAGTTTCATAGATTTTTATAAAAATAAAAAACTAACTACTGCGCGAAGAACAAGTTCTGGACAGAGTTAGAACTTGAAAGAAAAGACGATCTCTACTCAATCAAAGAGTGCAAAAGAGATGTAAAACCATATGAACACACTCAAAACATCCAAGATCAGCATTTAGAAGGAGGGGAGGAAAATCCAAATTGCATGAATGTAAATTACGCGAAAGTAAATGCGTAAAGTAAATGCTGAATTTAAATTGCGTAAAGTAAAGACATAATGTAAATGCGGAATTTAAATTCACAATAATGTAAAGAAATTTCTTTGTATTTCTGGTGGGAAGGTTTACAAAACCTCACTTCATGTGGGCAAAGCTCAAAGGAGCAACTCAAACCTTCAAAGGGAGGAGGCCACCCCTCCACCCCTATTTATACTACTCTTGGGCCACCTACCACCCTTGGATGAGTCCCTCAACCCTAGGACACTCATCTAAGGGCTAGGATTAACCCACTCACACAGCCATGCAAGGGCTAACCCAAAACCCACACACATACCGGGTTTTCTTGCACGGTTTTCAAAGCATACTACCTAGACCCGCTAACTTATCAACTAGACCGCAATCCGACGACCCTCATTGATCCACGTGGCGTCTAGCTAGCACCATCTCCTTTTCTTGTCTTCTTGACTTGCCCAGACTCCATCTCTGATCATCTTCCGGCGATCTCCCAACCGTCTGGACCTCCGACGCTCCTCGCCTAGTTCCGGTCATCCTCCGCCTCACCATGATCTAGCACCGTCGCCCTGCAACCATCAAAGACAAGGAAAAACCTTTCACATAGCAACAAATATATTCAATGATTATCACAAAATCATTAATCATCCATAATTTCTCTCAATGTTCTGGTGCTACCGCCCCCAGGCCAGTAGCACAGGAAAAGCAACCAACTCTCAAATTGCTTCAAATCGAAAAGCCAATTTAAATCAAACTCAATTTCGAATCAAACCAAACTCAACTCTTGTCAATTACTCATCACACACAAGGATAGACCTCCACATGGTCTTTCAGAAATTTAGTTTTCTTGGTCTCAGATTAAAGAGAAAATGATGAGCTACAACTTCCTTAATAGCCAAATATTCAAAAAATGCTTTTAACCGGCTTAAAGCACAGCCCAAACAGCAGGAACAGTATAACCCAAAAACTGAAATCTTCCCTCCAAAACCTAGATCCACTTCCCCCCCCCAAAATCCTTAAAATCTCAACCCTAGAACACCCATACCAGCTAGATATCCCCATTAGCACAGCAAGCACACTCCCAAAACCACAAAATCCTCACCTCCTTGCACATGAGGAAGAAGAGGGGAAGAAAGTGTTCTTTGCTCACAATGGGGAGGTCGCCACTGGAGGAGGAGGAGCACCAAGGAGGAGGGTGCGGCGAGGAGGGGAGCAGGAGGGGCCTGCCCGTGAGGGAGGAGGCCTTGAGGAGGAGAGGGAGGGCTGTTGAGTGGGGAGGCAGGGAAGGGGTCGGGTGAGGGAGGGAGGAGGGAGGACGAAAAAGAAAAAAAGGGGTGGGTTGGGGAGAGAGAAAAAATTCATCTGCGACAAGAAAAATTTAGCTGCGACATTACAGCACAGAGTCAACACAATGGCCGGGCCCACACATCGGCGAGACGGGGTGGATTAGGTAGCAAGTCAACTCGAACAGCTTGGTATTTGCATTAAAACAATCATCAAATCACTGCCCAATTTATCAAGGATTTTTTATTAAGGTCTCCAGTCAATGTACCATCTGCAGTAAAATCTTTGAGTCAAAAAGTTCTGCAGAGAATTAATTAAAATTCTAACATTATTATCTGCTCAAAATCTCCAGTAGAATACACCGACAGTAGCCCCCGGATACACCGACAGTAGATATTCTTTGACCTGGGTGCGTTCCTAGACTGGTCCTATTCCTGTACATGCAACTGTATAGATTCTCTCTGCAACCGCCGCAACTCTTCAGGTCTTGTCGCCCCGTGCCATTTATGATCTTTTTGCGAATTGTCGGTTCGTGGGGGCGTGACTCCTCGCATCCTGAAGCCGGGCACGGCTTATAAATAGGCATGTTCACCCCACCACGATCCGCACTCCTGTCGCTTTCGTCTTCTTTGCTTCCTTTGTCTTCTTCGCAGTCACAGCATCAAAACAGTACTCAAACCGCATGGCTCCGCCGCTTGCCCCCTCGACAGTGGATGAGTCAAAGCTGGGGAATGCCCTTCGCCTGGCCCCTGAAGGGGCCCTCCGCCTTAGGGCGGGCACCGTCGCACCAAAGTGCAACCCAGGGGAGGTGATCACCTTTGTCTAGGCGCTGGCAGTGGGCCTGATGCCTCCCTACTCCGAGTTCTTCCTCACTGTCCTCCACTTCTACGAGATCCACCATCTTCATCTCACCCCCAACTCCATCCTCACCCTTTCCATCTTTGCACACTTCTGCGAAATGTTTGTGGGGGTGATGCCAAATCTTCCCCTCTTCTGGAACTTCTATACTCTCCGCGGCCTCACCGACGGTGGGGACGTGGGGAGTTGCCATTTTCGCCTCCGTGATGGCTCAGCCTCCCGCTACATCCCCCTCCAGATAAGGAGTGCCTAGAAGATGTGGAGGAGCGAGTGGCTGTACATCGCTGACGACAGCGGGCTCGACGTCCTGGAGTTGCCGTCCGCACTGGCAGCCACCATCGACAACTGGGGTTCCCCCGTCGAGGAGATAGTGGAACTCTGGTCCATGGTGGCCCGCATCGACCAGTTGCGGGCCTCCAAACTGATCGGGGTGCTGGTCGTCGGGGACTTCATGACCCGATGGATCAGCCCCCTGAGGCGACGCGTCAAGCTGGCCTGGCAGTACATTAGCAACGACGACGTGACCCACACGTACCCAGGCCGTAAGTCTTCGTCAATTTTTTGCTTGTATTGCTTTTGTGATCGCCAACAGTTGATTGATGTTTTGTGCCCTGTGCCAGGCGCTGGGAATTTGAGCGCCACTGGGGTCGAGGCCTGGATGACCAGGTTGCTCTCGCAAATGCCGAGTAGCCTAGTCTGCCCGGCCAAAGCCCGGTCGCTTTGCCAACTGCTGTCGATGGAGCGGCTTGCGATCATCACAAGCTTTCCTTCGATGGACTCCACCGAGAGGGCTACGATACCAGCCCGGGAACCCCTGATGATCAGGGGGAGTTCGGTTCGTGCTGATGACCGGGGCACAGGGAAACGGGCGGCCACCGCCTTCTCTTTGGGCCCGGACCCGAAGAGACCCTACGTCGCGGGCATCTCTTCTGCTCCCAACCCTTCCGTGCCGTTGAGCATGGTAGGGGTTGGGTCTTCTGCTGGCATCGCAGTGCCTTCCTCTAGGAAGGACGTTGCTCTGCCACCACCACCACCTCCGCCTCCAGCACCGACATCAGCGCCAATGGCGGTGCAAAGCATCGGGCCCAGGAGTGGGCTAGCGCTTTGTACTTCTTCCGTCCGCTTCGAGGGCACTTCTGCCACGTAAGTTTCTTCTCTCCTTTTCTTGGCGTATTCTTCCGCTTGCTGGAGCTAACTCTCCTTCATGGTGTCTTCAATGCGGACCCCCAAGGTGGTGCAGGTGGTTGAACGACCACACCGTCTGCCACCACTGGGGTCGCCGCCCTGCAGCTGCCATCTGCCTAGTCATCGGGCCAGACCAAAGCTGCTCACACCGAGGCGGTCTTCTCCTGCTCGGCCACTCCGTTTGCTCCCTCCGTGCTTGCCACCCGGCTCACTGGCCTGGCCGTCGAGTTAGCCGCGGTGACCTCCCTTCACGACAAGCAGATGGTGTCGTTGCGGGAGGAGCTGGCATCAACGAAGGCAGCGAAGACGCTGCTGGTGGCCTGAGCTAAATCCACCGAGGCGCGGGCGAAGGGTGCCGAGGAGAAATGTGACACGTTGCGCGCGGAGACGGGCCGCAATCTGCGCAACCTTGTCACCATGCTCCGCCCCGCATTTTGGAGTATGGTCAGCAGCTTGCGGCCACTGGGGGTGATGGTGAACAGCCTGCTGGAGGAGTCAGCGGCGCACTACGCTCATAGCATCACCCTTGTCGCTAAAGCCCTTGCCGGCCTTACTGTCGCCTTGGCGGACCGCTCTGCCCGGGAGGGGCGGGAAGTCGCGATCGCTAGAGCGGCCTTCGTCTTGATGTGTTGTGCCCGCCACGATGATTCCTTCGATCCCCTGGCGACCGTCACCAGGGTGGAGTGTGATCCTGCTCAAGCGCTGGTGTGGGTGCGCGAAGCAGCGGAGCATGTAGCTGGGTTGATGGAGGTGGTGCCTCCACCCGCCACCGAAGCAGAGGAAGAAACCGGGGAAGACGCCGACAATATTGAGGTTGCTGACGATTAGTTCGGGTGACTTCCTTCGCCATCCTCCTTCTTTTCTTTCTTCTGTGTAAGCATGTACATAGACTTTTCGACCATTTTGAATGAAAATACTTTGCTTTTACCAATTGCCTATTTTTACCTGTTGTTTTGCGTGTTCTTGCTCGTGATCGGTTTGATCCAGTGCCGGGCGACCAGCCCCCGAGCATTTTGCACAGACCCTTTGGGCTACTAGGTGGATCGATGTTTGGGAGTCTTTTCTGCAATCACATAGAAACGCTCCAAATATGAGCCAAGGTTAAGCCACGCCTACCGTTGAGGTCAGGTATGTTGCTACAGCTAGTTGTTGTAGCTAGATGCTCTGGATGAGATTGACCTTGCGGGACTTTGGGCTAGAGATAGAGAGTGTTCCACTTTTCTGTGATAGCACTTCTGCTATCTGCATTGCTAATAAGCTAGTGCAGCACTCTAGAACCAAGCACATTGATGTTAGATATGACTTTCTTCGAGACCATGTGGAGAAAGGAGATATAGTGCTTCAGTTTGTGGAGAGTGACCACCAGTTGGATGATATCTTTACCAAGCCTTTGGATAGCTCTAGGTTTGTTGCTTTAAGGAGTGAGCTTGCAGTTGTATGCCCTTGTGACCTATTGTGAGGGAGAGCTGGTTTGTATATTATGTATTATATATCTCCTTCCAGTTTTTCCTTTCTTTTGTTTTGCTCAGGTGTTTATTGGGTTTATTCTCTAGAGTTATGAGTTCACTTCACTTAGACTTCTGGCATGCTTTGTATGGACCTCTCATCTTGTATTTTAGGTTACTATCATGCTTAATTAGCTGTTCTCTCTTCTCTCTAGGTTGAGTTCCCTCACAGTCTTATAAGTCTAGCAGGTGTTGGGCTCCCTGGATAGACAGGGTCTGTGTGCACTCTTTAGTTTGTGATCTAGAGACAGTTTCTCTATATTAGTCATTGGGGAAGATGAGAGCGAGTCTGAGTTGTAGTGTTCTCTACTATCTTTTCTCTGCTCTATAGCCACTCAGTTTATAGTTTCTTGACTTCTTCTCCCTATTTTGTCTTTCTGGTTTCATTTGAGTTATTTAGATCTTCTTTGAGCTTAATATTGCTAATAACTCAACTTAAACCAGTTTTGTGCTTAAAACTGAATCACATCTTGAGGGGGAGTTTAAGAAACTGCTTCATGCATTGCATATAGAATTTATTTTCTATTTTATGGGATTTATCTATTATGCAAATGATATTTTCATGCTATACGCCATGCTAGTTTATTTTTAAAGAAATTGACTAACTTAGATATGTCCAAATTCATTTACCTTGCTAAGTTTGAAAAACTTGAAAAATAAGTTTTAAAAAACTTGATAAAACATGTTGCTTTTACTTGCTAAGTTTCTTCTCTAGGTGTATTTACCATGATTTGTGAAATCTTAGAGTTCTCTAGAGTCCCTATAGCAACTTGGGTGAAACTTGTGTAATCCATACTTGAGTCCTTCATTTGCTTTATCAATCAATGTGCTAAAATGAAAATTAAGTAAAATTAACTCTTTTTGTGCGCATTAGACTCAACACCTCATATTCACAAGACAATCTCTCATTGCACTTAGGATGAACTTGGAATATGTTATCCTTGAGATGATCGAATCTGGCTTGAGTCAACTGCTAATAAAAAATCAAACATATGTGGATAAAGAATGAAAATAATGTTACACATTTGCACTCCACTATGTCTTTCAAATTATTAAAGAAAAATTTGCTTCACATGGAAAATAAGCTCGAAGGACCTTGTATGTACTCCTAGATTCCCTAAAGTGTTGAGTAGATTGAACTCTAGGTTTTTCTTTTGATCCTTTGAATGGTTTTGCTTTTAGTTTTGAAACTAATGCTAAGTGTTTCTCATGTCAAATCTTGCTAATAATGACATTTTCAAAACAAAGCTTGCGAGCAAAGTTTCTTATTTGCACTTGGACATATCTTAGTTTAGAGAACTTTGAAATTGACTAGCTTGGTGTCATATCTTGTCTTCAAAATTATTTGCATAATTTTCAAAGCTCCATTAGGTTGCATTCCTTGCATATAAAACCAAAAAAAGGGAAGAAAAATGCCATCTTAATGCCTATATTGCCAAAAGGGGGAGAAATAATAGAAAAAGGCATCATTAAAAAAATACGAATGCATTTTGGTTCTTTTGATCTTGGTATAACTTTGCCAATTCTTGTGGATCACAAGAGCATTTGAACTTTTTATTAGATTTTAGAGTTTTTATGGAAAACTTGCTCTATCTTGAGTATAGATTAAAAATTTCTCTTGCCAACTTGGTCATGATTTCTTTTTCTTCCCTTTGAACTAAGTTTGGTTTTGCATTCAAATCGCTTTCTTCTTCTTCAAATTCAAAACTTATGCCTTTTTGTGTGTTTATCAATATGCTCATCAAGGAGGAGATTGAAGGACCATGAGGAGGTCTATTCATGTTTATCATGAGTAATTGACTGGATTTGAGCTTGGTTTGCTTTGGAACTGAGTTAAATTTGAATTGGATTTTCAATTTGGAGCAATTTAAGATTTGATTGCCTTTTCCGATGCTACTGGTCATGGTAGAGCGGTGCTACTGGCTGGGCGGTAGCACCGGATCTTCTGAGCATTCATATTTTAATTAAGGATTTTGTGATGATTATTGCATATCTTTTGGACATTGCTATGTGATGGGTTTTTCTTGTCTTTGATGGTTGTTGGACGACGGTGCTAGATCATGGTGAGGCGTAGGATGGCCGAGACTAGGCGAGGTGCGTCGGAGGTCCAAACGGTCGATGATCGCCGAAAGATGATCGGAGACGGAGTCTGGGCAAGCCAAGAAGACAAGGAAAGGTGATAATGCTAGCTAGATGCTGGGTGGATCGATGAGGGCCGTTGGATCGCAGTCTAGTTGATAGGTAGCGGGTCTAGGTAGTATGCTTTGAAAACCGTGAAAGAAAACCTATGATGTATGTGGGTTTTGGGTTAGCCCTTGCATGGCTGTGTGAGTGGGTTAATCCTAGCCCTTTGATGAGTGATTTAGGGTCAAGGGACTCATCCAAGGGTGGTAGGTGGTCCATGAGTAGTATAAATAGTAGGGGAGGGGTAGCCTCCTCTAGAAAGTTGTAGAGATTTTTGTGCTCCTTTGAGTTTTGCCTACTTTGTTGTGAGGCTTTGTAAACCTCCCCTTCCTGAAATGCAAATCATTTTCATTCATACTTGGACTTACATTATGCATTTACTTTATGTCTTAAATTCAGCATTTAAATTCAGGATTTAAATTCCTGCAATTTACTTTCTCGCAATTTGGATTTGCCTCCCCTCCTTTTAAATGCTGCTAATCTAGGATGTCTTGAGTGTGCTCATATGGTTTTATATCTCTCTTGCACCCTAGAATAGTCTAGAGATCAAGTTTTCTATCAAGTTGCAACTCTGTTCAGAACTTGTTCTTCACGTAGCAGTCAATATTTAATTTTTAGAAAAATCTAGAAAAATCATTTTTGAGTGATTCTTGTTGAAGAAGGTGCGCGACTCTCATATCCATCTGTGAAAAAATTGAGGAGTCCACTGGTTACATCGTTTGTACGCTATGAGGTGAATACCGAGCCCCAAACTTTCTACTCAAAGTTCCTGACAGTTTGTGGTGTTTTATTTTTCCTGATTTTTCTACGAGGTGATCTTTGGTGGAGTTCTTCATGACTTATTTTCTCATAGGAAAAAATTTCCAAAATTTCTAGAGCACAAGAAATCCACCAACCACCTGCTCTAAGTGAGGACAATTTCTAGAAAATCTGTTTTTGCTTTTCAAAAAGTGACTTTTGTGATTTGGCTTAATCTCCTTTCTAAAAACAAGGTTTGAATTGATTCCTTTTTGTTTGGACACTTGACAACCAGGTTTGTGATAAAAAAATCTCCACATATTTCATGGTTCTCATCCATGCAAGTTAGGGGTACACATAGTTGTCTAGTTGTTTGGGTTTTGGAGGATTGGTGAATTTGAGGAGCACCGGTCCAAATAAAAATCTTCAAAGCAGTTTTATATTATGATCCTTCACGATTTCTTTTGCATGATCTTTTCGAGGTCTTAGTTGGAGTATTTTGTGGGGAAAATTTTATTTTGCGACCATTCACCCTCTCTGTTCGCTATCTCGATCCTTCAACAACATATTAAATAAAGACTTGCGATAGAAAATAGGCATGGTTTATGGTTGTATGATTTCGGTTTCTCATGTTTTAGTCGATTATATATACATATATATTGTTAGAAGCTCCTAGGTTGAACGATGCAAGGTTTCTTTTATAGATTATCTATTCTTGTTTCACTTAATTCAAGAGGCTAAAATTATGTATTCTTATGTTTATAATTTTGAATTCAAGATGCTAAAATTATTTGGATTAATATAATTAAAAAAATCGTCTCTTTATTGAATGCTATGAATAGTACTTAGTTATTAATTGATTTTGTTTAATTAGTTGGGTTTGTTAGTTTATGTTGTTGGACTTTATTTTCATGGTTTTTGAGAAGGTTCTGGTGATACAAATATCTTAATCATTGATCTCTCATTTATTATTAAGTTCATCTATTCATATTATGGATTTCAAGGATCATAATACTTAGGGTTGTTTTGCTAGCAGGATTCAGATGAAAATAAAGTTGTAATGAGAATATTTTTCTAGATCATGGTAGTCCTTATCCTAAAGAGCATTTCTACATTGATCTTTATAGTAATTGTATTTAGATGAGATATTTTTGTTCATTCTTAAAATAGCTTAAATGGTATTAAAGTTTATGTTATAAGGAATCCGATTTCGTTTTAGATTTGCGACTGCACTTTACATGATTATTCCATCATTTTTCTAGTATTAGTGGGTTATGACTCTAGAAGTGTTTTAAAACTGGTTTCGCATCATTTTGCTTTTATCCGAGATAGTTTATATGCATATGAAGAATAAAGTCTTTTATGATCTTATTTCAAATTAGTTCCTTTTGCCGACTAACATGATGATCTTGACTTTAAGAATATGTTGAGATGAGCTTTACATGAACTTAACATTTAATTATGTCATTTTATTTGCTTATACCTAAATCTTTAGGTATTTATATCTAGTACATGAAAGCATATTTTAATTAAGAGGCTACGTGCAAGTCATGACATATTATAATGATTTTAAATAAGACCATATGGAATTTTTAGGAACTAGTTCCTCATATATCAACATCTACTTATGACATTTGATTCATACTTGTCTATTTACATTCTGGTTCATTAAATATACTCTACATGGAAGTACATTATTGGTCAAAGATCTAAGTACGGATTATAACTTATTATAATTATTTTCATTGCATTACATAATCTGGTCCTAAAGAGTTTTCCTTTTACTTTGGCACACTTTTATTATTTTCATGGCATTAGATAATCTGGTCCTAAAGAGTTTTTCCTTTTACTTTTGCAAACTTTTATAGACTTTATCTATATACTAATTTCTTATTCATATGCTATATATACTTAAAGCAAGATCAATTAAAACTTGATTCCAATTTAAACAAATATGAGATATTTTCACATAAATAGGGTATTATGATATTACTAAGGCAAGAATTATTTTTACCATTATTTGAATTTACATGATCCAAGTTTTCAGCTATTTTTATTTCTATGCATTGAAAACTAACTATTTTTCAAATTTGATACCAACTAGATTTAAATCTAAATATTTTTGCGAAATGGAGTACCTTATGTGTTAGTATTTTCGAAAATTACTTTCATGATTTTAGGAGTAGTGATTTATGTACTTGTAATAGTAACCATACTAAGGCCTTCTTTAAGTTTTAATCCACATGATTCAAAATGAGTTTGAAAATTAAATATTTTTACACAAATAAGCTTTTCATAGTCTCAGGGACATATGAAAATTATTTCATATTTTTAGGAATCATATTTTTCATATTTGCAATAGTGGCCATATTTAGCTTTCTTGCAAATTTAAATTCAATTAATTTAAACTGAGATGCAAAGTTAAATATTTTTGCATATCCTAAAATACATGATTTTAGATGAATTTATAAATTGTTTTTACTAAAATTGGATAAAAAATGCTGAAATTACTACTTTATGGATTTTGGTCGGTTAGTAATTCCAATTAAATGAGAGAATACACTTTCTTATTTATGGAAAATGCCTTTCGGCTGAGCTCTCTAGTTTAGAGTTTTGCCGCGCCAACTGACCATGGGGTCCCACGATGTAGCAAGAGGAAACAGAGAGGTGGCTAGGGCATGGCGCCGGCGAGAGCTCGTCGATGATCTTGGTTGGCTAAGGGCACAGAGAGCATGAGGGCTTTCCTATTCAGCAAAGGTTGGGTTCAAACGTCGCCGGGGATGGCCGGAACAGGGCTCCCACCGGGGTCCTACGGTGAAAATAGTGGGGTTTGGCCGGAGAAGAAGATGAATTAGTTTGAGCTTGCATGGGTAGAGTATTAAGCATTAGGGAGTAATAGAGGTTCCATTTTGCTGGTTATAGGGTTCGAAACTTCACGGAGAGCTCCGCCATTGATCGGCCGAACCGGGGAAGAAGAACGATGGCGGCGTTTTGGTTTGAGCGGGCT
The DNA here is from genome assembly GCA_036346375.1 of Guadua angustifolia. Classification (NCBI taxonomy): domain Eukaryota; kingdom Viridiplantae; phylum Streptophyta; class Magnoliopsida; order Poales; family Poaceae; genus Guadua; species Guadua angustifolia. Next base: position 21,671,274 of record CM070501.1, read on the forward strand.
GCAACTAGTGGTTGGGGTGGGGTCAGGACTTCACCAAGATGATCGAGACTTCGATTAATTAGAAAATGGCTCACCGAATTACCCGATTAGGCTTGCCACAGTCACGGAGGTTTTTAGCGATAATGGCGATTTGGTGTTGCTTGAGTTCGGCGGAGTAGAATCGGTTTTGAAGGAGTTGATGGAGATCGATGAGGTCGAGTGTGGCTTAAATAGACAGATGAATTGATTGCACTGGGTTTGAACTCGACTTGGTTACGTGGCGGTTCTTGGCCTTCGCCTGATGTGAAGATTAACGAGGCACCAAAATTGCGAGAGAACAACACCGTGGCGGTTGCTTGGCGGATAAGATTGGTCAATCGCTTTGTCATGTCAACTCTATTGGTCAATCGCTGTCGTGACAGAAAAGCAGCGGCAATGGCGAGTAGGAATTTGGTAGCAAGGAAGGAGGAGGCGAGTGGTTGTGTTTCATGGGCATCAAGGTAGATAAGAGGATGAGGTCACCGGATTGCATCACGATGAGGCAAGTTTTGGCGTTCAATTTGTTGCCGTGGTAGTGTAATTGGCTTCCACTTCTTGTTGTGGCAAACCGACGGGCAAGATGGTGCGGTACGGCTGAATTAGTGCCAGATTTTTTGTCGTGGCAGCCAAATGGCGATAACGGCGGCCATTTGTATTGCCATGGCGGGTCGGCGACAACGAGGCAGCGTCGGGCTGAATCGAGAGGGAAGAAGGCAAGGCCAGGGGCAAGGTTTTCGAGTGCCAAAACGTGGAGATGAGATGGCTATAGCTAAGGCTTGGATGGTGACATTCTTTGGTGTCGAGCAACAATTCTTGATAGTTGTAGCTTCACTTCTTTGCTAGATCAATGGCAGTGGCAATGCAGCAGAGGGCTTGCATCTTTGGTGCTCTCTGCAGGGAGTGAACGAGGGCAAGCTGTGACTACGGTGGGGTCTTCTCTGAGGACGAAACCTTTGTTTCATTGAAGGGATACAAAAGCGCCTTATCGATCATCGGCAATGATCTTGAGCTTTAAATGATCATTAAGTCTTGATGGGAAGTTTTTAATAATTTTTTTCAGTGATCCTTGGATAATGTAACTTTTTGTAGAGGTTATTAGGACTATAGTAGTCTCCTATAAAAATTTCACCTTCATATATTTTATATTTAATTTATAAAATTTCTAACATTGAGATTTTCAACTTTTACTTTTTTAAAATTTTAAATTCATTAAAATTATATATATATATATATATATATATATATACCACACACACACACACAAATTTCCCTCCAACACTTCTAGATGGGAAATACTACTTAGTCAATCTGGTTCTCGTCATCGTTGTAAATACCTTCTGACCAGTGAGTCCTCGCTCAAACTGGCTCTGTCTGGGTCATCCTCCAGCTCCTAGCCATCATGATAGCCCTCCGACATGTCGTAGCTATCGTCGTCGTCATCATCGAAGGAGGAGAATGTTGGCAGTGGACACTTCTGCCGATGATGACACTTGAGGTGGAGTGAGCGGCATTGCCCGAGGCGGCGGGCGACGAACTGGCTGATGGATTCATTGGTATAGCGCCAGCATGGCACCACAGCTATTGCCGTAGGGGTCTACATTGAGGTGAAGACTGTGGCAGTGGCGGAGAGTTAGTCGGCGGTACTAGAGGTCAAGGCAGTGGTGGTGGTGGTGGCAGAGTCATTGTTGGAGGCTGGACGGCATAGCCGACAGAGGAGGGAATGTCTTTTTTGTTGCTCACGGCAACGTTGGAGGAGGGGATGTGGAATGTTATCGATCGATCGAGTATATATCATCATAGAAGTGTAATTAACTATCTGCATAAGGGAAATGAAACGCTAGGAACACAGTCTTTAAAGTGGAATTTGAATAGATGGTTTAATTCTCTCAGAACATAAAACATCAACTCGAAACACTGCGCCTATCTTGGAAAGACGAAGGGCTTTGGGAATATCACAGATCTAGTTTGGTGCTGAATGGATTTGATGATGCGCCTAATGTAGGAGGAAACAGGTGCGGTCCAAGAGGGCTTAGTAAAAGGCCTCAGAGCCGATACACCATCACGGTGGTCGATCAGCATGATGGGGCCTCTACTGCGCCTCCAAATGCCGTGGCAACTTTTTGGACCATGTACGGGATCATTAGGTGTGAAAGGGTTCCTATCACTTATCTATCATAGAAGATGCCAACAGATGTGAAGCGCGATAACCTGGTGATAGAAATATTTATGTCGTTCAAGCTTTCACAAGATACTATGCCTGCACTGCGACGGTATACATTGCTAGTGGTGAGAAATGTGTGGAAGAACTTTAAGAGCGTCCTCATCACTAATTGCGTCAATAAGAAAATGACTCCGTTCTAGAAGTACGGGTTCATTTCTAAAGACGTTTGGGGACAATTTGTTGAGTTGAAGATGATGGAAGAGTTCACACTTCAAAGTGCGGCGCACAAGACCGTCCAATCAAAAAACACACACCCACACAAACTCGGCTCAACTGGGTATGCGGGCAAGATCGTGCAATGGACGAGGGAGGATGACGAGGCAGACCAAAAAGAGGTCACACCTCTGTTTGCCTCGATCGTGACCCGCATGCCCGAAACTGTGTAAGAGCGAGGTCATGTCTTACTTCTTTAGGTGGTATGTCGTTTGCAAACCCTGCGGATGAGGAAGTATCCCAACGCCTAATATCATTGAGCATGAAATCTTCCTAAGACTCTTTCACTTTAGACAAAGAGAAAGATATACTCTCCACGGCATTGGGAAACAAGGAGCACCTGGGTCGCACCCAAGGCCTAGGTGTTTTCGTTCTGTGAAAAATGGGATTCCCACATGACTCAGACAAGTACCAGAGTAAGAAGAGAAGCAAAGTCGAGTGTGAGAAACGACTAGTAGCTCTGATTGATGAAAGGGTTGAGAAAAGGCTCAGAGCATAGTTCGATAGTCAGCTATGAAGCCTTGGGGAAAGGATGGAGCAAAGGTGGTTGCGGAGGGGCAGGAACGAAACATGCAAGCCCAAAAAGCACAGGAAGCACAGGCAGAGTTCAACCCAACCAACCGTCAGAGCAGTTGCGCGTTAGCTCCTAAGACGGACGTGGATGAAGCCAGATTTCCTCCTAACGATACCTGGGTAACATGTCTACAATGCTTCTTAGATAGACTTTACTTTAATGTTGGACGTGTTAGCTAATTACTTGTATACACTTATGTAGGTGGTCACGCCGTGCAATCTACAAGTGAGACTTGCCAATGACTCTGTTCCCTTGCAGGCTTCCTGGGGACAAGCGTACGCATCCGGTGTAGGGGTGTTAGTGCACGGTTGTACTTTAGAGCCAGATTATGCGAAGGTCTATATCGATGGTGTATATGAAATTTTCAAAGCCATCACGCTTGACATGCCTCCAAACGATGAGATCGTCACACTAGGGGATACCATCGGCACATTCATCCACACTACAAAAGGACACCCCTTTTTGCAACGCATATATGCGTTGCTAGAAGTCCGTATATGCGTTGCTAGGGTCTATACCAACGCATAATTATGCGTTGCCTATGCTGCCGTTGCTAGGGGCTATTACAGCGCTTATATATGCGTTGAAAACCCTATTAATAACCGTTGCTAAATTGCAATGGATATTTATGGACTCACAACAACGCTTACATGTGTTTGTGCCGCCCATGGGCACTTACCTCTAAAGCTTGTTGCAACATTTAGATTCGAATTGTGGCAACGCTTATATGCGTTGCAAGAAATTAACCATTGGAAAAAAATAATTAATATTTATTTGAAGCCAAATAAATATATACAGGATCTTGCATGTGCATTTGAAACTTTTCGAGATCATCCAAGGCACACACATAGGAAATAAGCGTAAATCAGTCTATATTAAAACAAATATTCACATTATAGAGTAGCATCCACAAATTAATTCATCACATAATCTGTGTTCAAACATTTTTGCTGTGATAGCAAGATATATACAAAGGAATCCTCTTAAATCAAAGTCATGACAGATCTTGATCCAAAGTAAATGAGAAGCAAAGCATTAATTTCAATGGAAGCCCTCACATCCTCAAGTAGTCATCTTCTTTGGTCCCAAACTGAAAACAAAATGGAAAGAAAATATTTAGGGCAAGTCAATCGGAACCAACATTAATTATTTTCAAGGTACTATATTCAAACTGAGAGGAAGTGTAAAAGTTAGAAACAAGCAAAGTTAGAAACATCACCTTGTGGTCAAATAAAACAAAATCCCCGTGTTGCTATTCATCTGATGGGATCAAATAGTTGTTTCAATCTGCAAATGCAATTGGAATACTTTAATTCAATGCAATAGTTAGGAAAACAATGCCCTGTTAAGTATCATGATAGAACATACACAACTTGAAGGCCATGCTATAGGACTGCTGCCTACGTCTCCAATAACCTCGAAGTTGTTGTATGGTCGTATTAGTGGTTCATCAGCCACAACAATAAGACCGACACGCACCATCCAACATTCTTTACCAAACTGAACACCTCCAACTTTATGTTTTGGGTCACAACCAAGTATTGTGCCTAAGGCAACCTTCTTAGTTTGATTCCTCCACTCTTCAATATAACGTGAGTGCCAACCTAATCCACATGTCCAAGTATATGAATAAATATATGCATAGTATTAACATAGTTATGGCAAGCAAGATCAAGTGTACCATTATTGAGTTGTGAGCTGGCGCTCTCGGTTGTACCAGTGATGTTTGAACAAAAGAATGTAATCAATAAAAGTAGGCTATAGAAACAAGATGTAGAGTCCAAGCTGAAATCCTGCACTATATACAACTTGGTTGTGGCAAAGTAATGTAACCTAAAACAGGTTATTAGAAAGCAGGACTCTGACCAACAAATGTTCAAAAGAGTATCAAGTTCTGAATTTTTACTGCCTAGTGGAATGATTAGATATCCAAACAACCTTGTCAAAATCTATTCCTATCTTATATTCCAACCATTCTCGAAGTCTAAATGAAATTCATTCAAATAGTCTAAATGAAATTGGAAAAGAGCAATTAAAACATTACGAACAGACTGGATCACATTTATCACCTTGGCTGCATTAGTATAGTTACTTTTGTCGAATCTATTATCAGTGGGGATCTGGATTTGTTTTGCTTGTTATTAAATAATAATGAGTAGGATATGTGATAAGCATAGTTACATATAAATGATTTATGTACTGGAAATGGCATAAAAGCGACCTTCAGCGATGTTGAAACTCTACTAGCTTGTAGTGTTTGTCCTCGTGGATTTGCTTGCTTGATCTGCACTTAAACAATACACAATTACATTAGTGAACATGAGTTAGGTGTGCATGATCAATCGGATTACTAATGGTCCTGTTCTGCTGCTTGTTGCTCCATTGCAATGCTACGTGGCGATAGCTCCATTGCATAGATAAGCTACAGTTTGGAGAGCTGCAAGGCCAGCAGTGTGGAGCAACATTACTTTGCCGAAACAAGCACACATGCCCAATATGTTGGCTACAACAGATTATAAACATAATCAACATGCACATCCCTTTTCAGCATTCACATGAAGCATTCTATTAATATCTTGCTCCAAATGAGCGAGAGATTGAAGTATTTGAATCTAGGCGAAGTAGAAATGGAAAGAAATTCAATGCCTTTGTTTGGTTTTGCACTATCACCTTGGATTCATTAGTACACTTGTTTTTGTGAAATCTAATATCGATTCACGATCTATTTTGGTTTGGCCCAAAGATTAGATAATAATAATAGTCAATATTTATGTATATACCATGTCTTGATAGCATAGGAATGATGTATGTCTTGAAAGAGATGATAAATTGACCTTTTGTATAGTAGAAACTCTTTTGATGCATTGTAATTTTCCTTGGGCATATGATGCCTCCACTGCACTAAACAACATACGGTTGCAATGGGAGGCTTCTAGCATTTAACGATGTTGAGTACGGTGTACGAACCTTATCATGAGTTCTAGTATTTTTTAAGTGTGGCTGCAGTGCCTCGCACTCATCATCCTCGCTTTGATCCCTCTGTAGTGATATAGAAAAATTAGTAGCTTCACAAACTTAAAACTGGTATGAAATGAATGTTAACGTATTAATACCGATGTGTAATTTAGTTCATCAAGCATCCTAAATTCTTCAGTACGAAGATCACCATATACTCTCTGATGTTAGGAAACAAAATATTAATTTGAATCAGATATGTAAAACTGTAAAATTGCATTACACATATTTCCTATAGAGATGCATACTTTCCGTTTCATAGTAGTCTGAACATCTCTGGGAGTCAACAATGAATCATCTAAACATCCCTGTGAGTCGACAATGAATCATCTAAAAATTGGTATATACAAATAATACAAACATAATATATTCTTTTTCATCCATGTTGAGTTAGGTGTGCGAACCTTATCTGCGATGACGATAATATTTGTATTGTGGTACAGATCCTCGTACTAAATCATTATCACTTTGCTCCCTCTCGTAATGAATAAGAAAAATTAATAGGTTGATAAAATTAAAGCACGTCTAAAAATCATGGTAATGCAATCCTACCATTGTGTCATTCACTTCGTCAACCATCCTAAATTCTTGCCTTTTATGGTCAGCATATAGTCGCTGTTGATAAATACAAGAATATAAAATAGAATCAGCTATTACAATTATAATGTTGCAAAAAAAAGTTTTGTTAATTTTCCATATAGATCCATACTTTGTGTTTCGAATTGGGCACATCAACACAAAATCCATCTCTTGGTGTCGACAAATCATCATCTAAACAACCCTGTGATAGCACGAAAATATTTTAGTACAGAAAATGCTAACTGAAGAAGTTCTTCAAATGTACATGTGGCTTTTGTTTCTGTTCCAAGCTTCTTGTCTTATGTTGCAACTCTTGTATAGTAGCATCTTGATTCTGCAAACGATGTTCGAGCTTTTCGATTTGTAGTCTGAGAGATACTACATCTTCACTTGATGTTGCATCCAACGAAGTCAAATTCAGATGCTTTAGACGCCTTGACGTTGGGTGGTCGAAAACTTGATTTGGATTTGGAACAAGGCCAAAACCATGTACATGCCCATGCTTCTCTTCTCCTAATATTTGATTTAGTGCATCTCCCTTCCATGCATCCTTTCCTTGACTAGTGTCAGCTAAGTCCGGTTGTTGTGCTAAAAGCTCCTTCAAATCACCCTTGCAAAAGAAGTAAAGTACTGATTAATTTATATAGAAATAGTACTGTAAATAATAGAAGAATTGAGCCTTTCACAAAAAGAATACCACATGCGCATTTGTGTTCTTCTCCCTATTACTCTGGTGTGTATGGATATACAAAACAACCCTGTGAGGGTATTTCTTTGCAGGATCTTTGTCCCTCTGTTGAAGAAGTAAACTAATGAGTATCAATGAGGAAAAGACTTAATATCGTTGTATGAAATATGGATGCACCAAGGTGTACACAACTATAATTCTAAAAGAATTACCAACTCCTCTCTGTTTCGAGCGAAACTCTTTGTTCCAGCTGTATGGGTTGACTTCTTTTTTGTACAGTTTATCCTATTTGTCTAACTTATATCCTACCATAGAAATAGGGTTCAATGTTTATGGTAGAAGTGTGTCTCGAACCGTGAGTCTGTGACTGCATCTTTTGGGCAGCTATATTCAGAAATTGTATGGTAGCTGTGTGCCTCGACTCTGTAATGGTATTTGCTATATTTTAGCAGACTATATCTGCGAGAAATGAATGGTGATCTTCTATATGAATTCATTATCTATGTATTGCCTCTATTCATATATTGTGTATGTCCATGCATTGCCAATATATTGTCCATATATATTACTTGTCCACAACAGGAGATGATATTCACGACTAATCTTGATTCATTTACCTAATCTAGAAAATGAACACCAATTTTCATGTGCATCTGGACAGACCAACACTTCTATAACCAAACCAAAAATATTTTTAGATCAAAAGGACATCAACAAAAGATGTCCCAGCTCCAGTAATGAAGCTGAAAGGAAACTTTCAGTTAGGTTCTTACACTTTCTTTGCCTTCAGCAATCATATGCTAACATCAAGCAGAAATTCTAGAAAGTAAAGAAAACTCCAGAGCCTTAGCACTTCAGGTAACACGCAAAACATAACATGATCATCGGGTAACACGCATAGCTGAACATAGCTCTTTCGGGATCTAGCACTTCCAAGACAAAAGCAGAACACGCCAACATCACCCCAAAACATTGAGATGTCCCGATCTATTTCACGCCATCCAACGAGTTCTTGATGAACTCTTCACGCAACTTCAAATCCACCAAAGCGCTAGCATCCCGAGCTTGCCTTGTTAACCAATCACCCTTGTCAATGAACCCTTGTCAATTAAACTTGGGTCACGACAAAATCCAAGCCGATGCCGGCTAGCACTCAATTCTCGGCATCTTACAATGACTTCACCACAGAATGTACTCATTGCGATTATTAATCAACTTCATTATCAATCAAAAATAGAAATAGCTCATACAAGGAGATACTGATTGTACATGCAAGAACAGAAAACTGAATTACCAAATGATCATTACCAAATGTTCATCTTCTGAATTACCAAATGTTCATTACCAAATGTTCATCTTATGTGTAGTTTCAGAGGACAGTAATGTTCAGCTAAGACTTTTTCAAGAACAGAAAACTAAAATTACAAACACTTGATGCTGAATTGTTGTAAAGAGTAAAATAAGAACAACAATAGGATGCGCATCCAAGGCTTGTGGTGAAGTCGATCAACCATTCTGAAGGATGCCGGCTTGCTCTGCCTCTTCTTCCCTGTCTGAAACTGAACATGAAGGTTGTCTGACACTTTGCCAAGATTTACAAAGAGAATCTTTTGTGTTGAACAATAAAATATGTTTAATGTCATGATTCAAAGAAATATTCCAACTCAATTGATGAGGGTTTATTGTTCCAAAAAAAATCAAACACAACTCACCTGTAATTTTAGTTCTCATCTTGATCAGAACTTGGATTAGGATCTATTGTTGCTGCATCTATAGTAATTCCTTCTACATCTCGTCTAGTCCATGAATGACTATCGTATACATTATCAAAAAGTTCTCCAACTGTACTGACATGATAAGGTTCACATTCTACTTCATTCCAATCCTCTCCCATGTCAAATACATCTCTAGGCTTCATCTTCAAGGTGACTGACCACCCTTGGTTTATATGGTCTTTGATATAGAAAATTTGGTCAACTTGATTGGCAAATACAAAAGGTTCATCCTCAATCTTATCACCTTTGTGAATTTGATGGGAGAAATTCACAAGTGTTAAGCCATACTTATCTGTTTGCACTCCCTTTCCTCGTGTGACATCAACCCATTCACATTTAAACAGTACAACTAAAAATCTTCCATAATAGTCTATCTCAATTATATCAAGTATCCGACCATAGTACATAATATCTCCAAGTATAGGGTTACTATCACCTGCTGAAGAATAACTTGACGTCTTTGCATTAACAACAACTCCACTATTTTGAGTCGCCTTATCATACCGTTTGGCTCTAAATCTGAATCCACGAATGTTAAATGCTCTATGTCTTCTTGCCGCATCCAATGGCCCTCGAGCCAACCATCTAATGTCATCATCGATGCTGTTGCTACCATTTTTTTGCTCCAACTGCATGATTTGTATCCACCCAATATATATATTTATGTATATAAGCCAAAATTTTCTTTGCAACAGAAAAAACAAATCAGGATACCTACATGTTCTCTAAACCAATTGGGAAATTCTTTATTTTGCATTTGTTCAATTGCTTTCGGAGTTAGGCGACGGTCACGTCTCTTCCTTTTGAGATGAGCAGCATGTTCCCTAAAATGAGAATTGACATGTAATTAGTTTAAAGACAGTACATAAATTACAGAAATAAGCAGCAACACTTACTTCATGTATGGAATCATAGCTTCATAGTTGAATAGTACATATCTATGTGATTGCAATTTCTCTAGATCGGTTAAAATGAAATTTGATGGTTTTCCCAACGGTTTCCCTACAGGAGGAAACAAAGACGAATCTTGTCCAAATAAGTTCGACTCAGTATGATTCAGACTATCATCATTCCTTGATGGTTTATTATGCTTCGTGGAGAAACCTTCTAGGTACCTAGAACAAAACACCATACACTCATCTGCCAAAAATGAATTTGCCATTGAAGCTTCTGGATACGCTTTGTTGCGAACATATGATTTTAATTTCCCTAGGTACCTGCAGCACATGTAAAATCATCGATTTATTAGGTTGTATAAATATAAGATTCAGAGGATGAAGCTTGTACTAGTTAGAATCAGTACCTCTCAATAAAATACATCCATCGATAATTAACTGGTCCAGCAATCTTACATTCAGCTGCTAGATGGACTACTAAATGAACCATAACCGTAAAAAATCCAGGAGGAAAAATAATCTCCATTTTGCACAGAGTCATTTTAATTGATTGTTCCAAATGGTCGAACTCATCAACATGAAGCACTTTTGAACATATTCCTCGAAAATAAGCAGACAACTCAAATATTACCGCTATGATATCATCTGGAAGAATACCCCTCGAGCAATAGGCATGAGTTCTTTGCATCAAGACATAACGATCATGTGTTTTGAGACCAACAATTTTCCTTCAAAAACATTAACACATTTTGATATATTTCTACAATAACCATCAGGAACTTTTATGTCTCTAAGAACTTTACAGAATGCTTGTCTCTCACTTTTGGACATAGCAAATCTTGTTGGTGGCAAGTACAACTTTCCTGAAGGTTTTTCTTGTGGGTGGAGGTCCTCTCTGATGTTCATCTCTACGAGATCTAAATGAGCTTGGAGATTATCTTTTGTCTTTCCATCTAAACCTGATAGTGTACCATAACAATTTTCAAACACATTCTTCTCTATATGCATCACATCAAGATTGTATCTAAGAATATTATCGTCCCAATAAGGCAATGTGAACAGACTACTTCTTGACTTGTAAGTTTTGAATTCTTGAAATTACCAAGCGCAATGATCTCGAGCAAAATCGGACGATCGTAGTACGTTATAGGCTCTGTTCCAAGCTCTATCGTTCCATCAAATGAATTTGCATCCAAACGATAAGGATGATCAAGAGGCGAAATCGACGATGACCCATAAAACAAGATTTAAGACCGTGCTTGAGACGTTTTGACCATGCATTTTCACCACAGGCGGGCATGCAAATTCTCCATGAACCATATGAGAAGCAAGCATTCCTAAGCTCGGTAGATCACTTATGGTCATTAGCACGGCCCCTCGCAAAGTAAAACTTTCATCTCTCGATGCATCATATGTGGACATGCCATTCTGAAATAAATCTTTTAGGTCCTCCAAAAGTGGTTGAAGGAACACATGAATTCGATCTCCAGGACTTCTAGGACCAGGAATCATTAAGGACAACATAATATAATGATCTTTCATGCAAAACCATGGAGGTAGGTTATATACTACCAAAACAACAGGCCAACAGCTGTGTGTAGAGCTCAACATCCCAAATGGATTAAACCCATCAGTAGCCAACCCAAATCGAATATTACGAGACTCTGATGCAAATTCTGGGAACTTTTCATCAAACCTCTTCCATGCCGGTGAATCAGCTGGATGTCGTAGTGCACCGTCCTTAGTGCGCTCTTCATCATGCCATCTTAGGAGAGGTGCTGTTTCTTTGCACATAAACAGTCTTTCCAGCCTCTCTTTAATAGGAAAGTATTGTAATACTTTGCTAGGTGTTGCTTTCCTTCGTTCCTTCTTTGTTAATATGGACTCAGGTTTCTTATCCTTCCACCTTGAAGCCTTATAGGTTGGGCAAAAATCATCATCTTTTTTTTCCTTCCAATATAGTTGGCAGTTATTTGGGCATGCATGAATATTTTCATAGCCCAGGCCAAATTTGGAAATAACTTTCTTAGCCTCATAAAAATTCTTGGGCAGCTCCTTTCCATTTGGAATAGCCATATCAGAAATCTCAAGTAGATCACCAAAAGATTTATCGACCATTTGTTCATGGATTTTATATTAAGCGAAGCACCAATAAAGTTAGTGTGTCAATTCACAACTTGTCCATAAAGGCTTTTTGAATCTTCTACCGGTTTATAAAACTTTTGTGCTTCTAATTTTGATCCTTTGGCAGGTGCATTGCCATCAGTCATAGGTATGTCATCATACATATGCCCAAATGCATCATGAATCGATTGCCCGATATTAACTTGCCTTTGATCACTATGACAATTTGGTTCTGATTATGAGTGTGTTGCCTTTGAGTATCACCTGAAAATCCCATTGATCATAATTCTCAAGTATCCCATTGCACACCAAATGCGCATATATCTCATCCCTTGCTAGTACAATAGTGTGCACGCATATACGACATGGGCAATAAATCTTGGTGCCTTCAGGCTTATCTTTAAATGCAAATTCAACAAACCCTTCTACACCAAAACATATCGAAAGCGAACCTTTACGACAAGTAGAAAAGAAGCTTGATCATTCCCAAATCCATTGTCAAACTATACAAATAAATCAGTTATTAGTTCTACTATAAAAATAACACCTGCAACCTATTTTTTAATCTTATCATTGCACAGATCTCACATTAGTTATATTTTATTTTTTTACATTATTACATATATTTTGCTTATTTTTCTTCATCAACCTTTTCTAAGGTCAGGGACAGGGAGTCATTGTGGATACATTTTTCAAGATGGCAGTGGTTTAGTTCAAAGATGAGTTGTTTTACCTATGTTGTTCTACCCTGATTAAATATTACTAGAATTACATGTGTAGAGACTGATAGATGAACAAATGTTGAATCATTATAAAAATGACTTGCTCAATGTCAAAGCATATATTGTAGAACATTTGTAAACTGTATTAATACAAATATGTTTTTCTGTAAGTTTGCAGATTAAAAGGACATGGTTAGAGTATACCAGATTAATACGGTTACTTATTTGCCTGCATCATATTTTATTTTTTAAACTAAACATCTGCACAGCACTGTAAAAATTGTTGTACTTCATCACAGTACATCTCTGATTAAGAAAGGATTTAACACATTATTCGAGGCAAAACATAACCTTTCATTGATGAAATTAGATTCAAACTCATAACTCTGTATAGTACATTTTGTATGTTCATGTGCTTGCAAAGAGAATTGAAGGTTGAAATTTATAACTTGCAATCCAATTGATAAATATCGAATGTATACAAAATGTAAAAGCAGCCTATGATGCAACACATGATGGGGCTGTAGGCCATGTATTGGACCTTAATTCGTTTTTTCAGTCAAGCAGCAATATTAGCATATTAGACACCCACCTGGGAGGATATTTAGGAGTGCACAAATTTAGTAGAGAAGTGTTTACACGAAGAAACTCTCAGTACAAAGAGAAGAAAGCAAGAACCAATACAGCAAAAAGGAAACGACAGGAAGTAGAGCAGGTCCTCACCCTGGTTCCTGCGATGCGATCAACAGAAGGAGGAGACGACACAGTCACCAGGCACAGGGATGATGCGGCCGCCGGGCACTGGGAGGAGGACGAGGATGCACTGACCGGGGGGTAGGAGGCGCCGCCGACCGGATCGGGAGGAGGAGGCGCAGGCGCCGCTCTTGATGAGGGGGACCAACAGAAGGGGCTGGATCGGGAGAACACAAGCATGCTGACTCACCGCGGACGACCAATCTCTGAAGCCGACGCGTATGCTGGAGGCTGCTGTAAGCCTGGAGTCTTTGGGCTGTGAGGGACACGCCTCTCGTTCGTAGATTCAATAAATAAACAACGTTCAAATCCTAAGCGCAAACGCCTCGCAGCTTGGTTGGTTATCACGTTGTGCCATTAAGCGATAGATATCGGGTTCGAGCTCCAGCTCGCTCTCTTTCTATCACAATTATTTTGTTGCCCATGGTCCAAAAAAAACAAGTGTTCATCTGGTGGAAAACAAAGGTCTTCGGATCGGCCGAAAAAAATTTAATTGTTGCCCATGGTCCAGCCGAAAACAAGGGTACATGCCGGTGGAAAACAAAGGTCTACGGATTCAGTCGAAAAAATTAAAAAAATCTACGGATGATTCTTGCAACACTTGATAAACGTTGCCAGTGGTTGCTTAGCTCTACGGATGATGCTCGCAACGCTTTGCAAGCGTTACTACCTCGTTATTTGCAACGGATAAAATCATGCGTTGCTATGTATCCGTTGTTAAAGGGGTGTTCCTGTTGTAGTGCCAATAGCCCAAGAAGGACATCTCTTTTGATGCCCACCCAGGAGCACCGAAACTAGAAGCAGTACCGAAGCGACATGATGTGCCGGAGTTACCAGCACTACTAGAGCCATATGATGCACCAAATGAGCCCACCAAATCAGCTACCGTGTTCCGTCAGGCACAGACCGTTACTGCAGTTCGAGCCCAGTCGGCTCCTGTAAAGACGACATTTGGTAGAAAGGGAGGCGGAGATAAGGGCAAATCGAAAGGGACCACGTTAGCACGTGACTTTCCGTTTGCCCCATTGGTGCAGTTGTCGGTGTACTTTACACCGGGGTACCCTCTTCGCCGTAAAAGTAGTAGGCCCAGGAAGTGGCCTGGCCTGGTTTGAAGCCCATGTGGCCCCGACGACGATCTGGCGGTTCATACCTTTCGCCGGGTGAGTGGCCTACGTGGCACCCGATGGGCAGCTGGCGAAAGCACGCCCGCCACGGGCGAAGCCCACGTGGCCCCGGTGAGCGATCTGGCGGTTCACATACGCACGCCGAGTGAGCGACCTCGTGGCACCCGATGGCGCTTGGCGAAACACGCCACCCACCGGGCGAAGCCCACGTGGCCCCCGGCAAACAACTTGGCGGTTCGCATACCTTTCATGGGCGGCGGCATGCGTGGCGATCGACGAAACAGCGGTATGGGTCCCTCTTGTCAAGTCCCAAAGGCGACCAAAGGAATGAGAGGATGGCTTCGCCTGGAAGTCTCCCTCCCCTGGCACCTTGTGTCAGGGCCATTAATTGTGAAGGAGCTAGCTTTCGACACGACGACAGTTTATCCCTCTAACATCTCTCACCAACCTGTCGTAGAAGCGTCCTGTCCCGGGTGGACCGAGCGAGGCCCCTCAACGACGTTGTATAGAGTTCGAAGGACAAGGCCACGGAGACATGCTTAATAAATGCGTCGTAGGTCGACGTGGGAGCTGGAATGATGGATGTAATTAATGTGTTGAAGATAAGTATTGCACCACCTTCTCTCCTGCCCAAGGTGGCCCGTCTATATATGGACGCCCTGGTGCATGGAGAAAAGGGGGAGTTGGTCGGCTAGAGCAAAAATAGCATAGAGATGCAAACACTAAGGAAGACCATTGTAAACATTTCTTTAGCAAAGAATCAGCAGGACGTAAGGCTGTTACCCGCACCGGGGGCCTGAACCTGGGTAAATCATTGTGTCCACTAGTTCATCGACACCCGGAGATCCCCGCCGAGAGACATTAGGGTTTCCGACCATGAAGATGGCCTCTACCGAACCATAAATTCCGTTTAGGGGGTATACACTCTGTAGGTGGAATCCTGTCAGGTAAAATACGCCGACAACAGTAATTCAAGCTGAGGTAATTGTTCATATCGGATGAGTGTAAGGAGACACTTACATTAGCCTACATTAGATTGTAAGATTGGTACATGAAACAAGACAACAAGCTGGTGGCACAACGGACACCGAGTATCTCGGTGAGCTTCAAGGAGGAGTATTTCTTACACTGGTTTTCAGATGGCGTCTTTGTAGTTGGCTTCACTGACTTGTTCGATCTGTACAATCACAAAGCGCTCGACGTCTCACTCATAAGATGCTGGACTATGTAAGTGTGTGCAATCACCGTCTACATTTCTAACGACCAATAAATGTCATATATATATTCATTGATTTTGTATATGTAGATACAAGATCATGGAAGCAATAGCAAGGAAAGAACCGGTGGGTTTCGCCGACCCACACATGGTGTCCAAGCAAACCATAGATGAAAATAAACAAGTCATTCATGAGTACGTGGAAAAAGTAATGCTGACTCATTCGAACAAAAAAATTCATATTTTTACTCTACAATCCGGGGTAAGTGCTTCGTCCATATGCTATACTTGTTGATTTGTACTATATATCACACCTCTAAGTAAGGTTCAGTGACCATGACGACACACCTGTATAGGTATCACTGGGTTCTACTCGTAATTATACCGAGATAGAACCAGATAATTTACTTTGATTCTAAAAAACAGCACTCATGACTTAAAACCTATCAAAGTTTTACTCGACACATCATTTCGTGTCTACAAAATTAGGGGAGGGCCACACCAAAAGAGCTCAGCCACTCTAACGCATACTTATAAGTTTCTGGTATCTAATAGTACACAATAATCATTCACACTTCATAATAATACCTTTGGAACTAATTAACCTATTATGTTTTGGCAGTGCCACCAGCAGCCAAAGGGCACTGACCTATGTGGATTCTATATTTGCCACAACATAGCACTCCTCATTGGTTCGCAGAAGACCAATGTTATAGAGGTCTGTCAATCTTGTAACAATTGTCTCCACTTATCAATTTATATACACGCAAGACTTTACTCTTCTCATCGATAGGCTCAGCAATGTGCTAAATCTGTATTGGAACAAGCTAATCTGCTAAATACTTGAGGGCATATCTCTGTTCCTTCTTGTTGCATGAGATCTTAAATTCAAAGGACAGATGCTACTTAGGGCTCAACGAATGCATTGTGAATTTGTTAATTACCATGCATTCAGATTAATTTGTGAACCTTGTGCTGTGAATGTCATTTGTACATCTGAATCCAATTGGTTAGTATATATGTGAGTTGATTTCTGAAATGAATACTGATTTCAGAAATGGATACGTTGTACATATATTGTAATGTACGATCTGAGTTGATTTATGAAATAGATGCGTTGTATATTGTGTAACATCTGAATGGAATTCATTTTTTAAATGTATGCCATTATAATATACTAGTGATGCTGTGTACTATCTTTTGTTTCAGAGGACATAGCTAGCAATTCTTGAGGCTAGCCAATAAATTAAAATTTAGTAAAAAATAAAAAATTAACATCACAGACGGTTCTAAAGAAGAACCGTCTGTGAAGAGGCACACATCACAGAAGGTTCCACAACGGCACCGTATATGATGAGGACATCATCACAGACGGTTTCATATTAGAATCGTCTGTAGAACCATATGTGAAGAGATCCACATCACAGATGGTTCTTAAGTGGAATCGTTTGAGATAATACCACATCACATACGGTTCCAATTTGGAACCGTCTGTGATGAGTTTTTTTACAGATAGTTGAAAAACTGTCTGTAATGATTCTTTGTTATCACTGACATTTAGATACTGACGGTTTACAAAATCGTCTGTAATATGATTTATGAACTGTCTGTCTGTGATGTAGGAATGTACAGTAGTGTAGCTAAGTTCGGCCTGACAGCGATTGCGGTGCGTACCTGCAGTACACGACGGCGCAGTGGGTAGCCACGGCGACACATGCTTAGTGCTGTCGAGCGGCACACGAGGTGGCGTGGAGGCTTTTAGCGTGCAGATGAGACGATTTGGACTGCGGGATTGTGAAATTGCAGGATTCTGTCGAGGATGGTGTGTGTCATGCTTGTGATTAGTGGTAGCGGGAAAAGACAAAACTATAAAGTCCATTTGAAACATAGGAAACAAAAAGAGAAATTTTAGGGTGTATTATACCAGTAGTATATGGTAGATAGCAGAAATTAGATCTAATCATTGATTTGTGAAGGATATTCTTCCTACTCTACTACTAGAAAAAGTATGAATAAATACCAGTTAATCTGATTCATTGCATAAAAAGAATGAATGATCCATGTTAAATTTAGTGAACCATAAAAGAGCTAGTCGAAAAACCGTAGGAATTGGACTGTTGTGTCTAGTGAAATCTCACAGGAAAAGAAAACATAGGATTTGGGTATGTTTGGATGTTCATAGGAAGAAAAACAAGTGGATTTAGAGAGAGGTTGCTTTGGTTGAGAGAAAGGAAGATTTCTAGGAGGTTAGACCTTGTGTTTGTTTTGCTCCAAAATTCCTTTAGAACAAGCAGGGTGGCTTGCACATTTGCAGGCTAGATTTCTTTTAATGTTTATAGTATCAAATGATGTAACTTATATATACTGACTTCTTTAACAATGCAGACACCCACCACTCGTTGTCGCGGCTTTTGGCTCCTTTGTTTTTAGCCTTTCTTTTCAATGACTCATGTGAGTAGTGCGATGTTGTTTTCATCTCTAATGTAATAACTCTGCCTATCACTTACCAGTAAGGTAATATCTTCTTGCATAACAGATCGACACTATTCCACTCATGTGTGGTCTTCTCTAATAACAGCTGTGATCTCCACATTTTAATTTTTAATTGTATTCAAAATTTTAGTTATTTTCATTGGAGTTCATATATAAATTAAACTGCTAATTCTATTTTATTTATTTCAGATTTTAGTTATTTAAGAATTTTACTTTGGAATTAGTATAAAATCAAATTACAAAATTCTTTTCAATTTTTATTGCAAATGTTTAGTTGTTTTTATAGAATTTTTATACAGATCCAATTGATGATTTTCAATCTGAATTAGTTATTTAAGGATTTTTTACTTTAGAATTCATATCAAAATAAAATTTCTAATTTTATTTTATTTTAAACCAAAATTGTTTTACTTTTGTTGAATTTGTATAAAAATGAAATTGCAAATTTTCATTTAATTTTTATGATGGAATATATATATATATATATATATATATATATATATATATATATATATATATATATATATATATATATATAGGATTTTACATAGAAATTTGTTTGGAAATCAAATCATCAAATTTTATTTTAATTTCTATCGTGAATTTACTTACCTTTGGTTGTAATTCTCATGAAAATGAAATCGATGGTTTTTGTTTATTTGTATTACAAATTATATTTCTTACTAATTTTACTCAATAATTCATATAGAAATAATTTGCTAATTTAATTTTTATTCCAAATTTTATTTTATTTTGTTGGGAATTTGTATGAAAATCCTATTTCTATTTTTGTTTTATTTTTATTCTATATTAAATTTATTTAGGCGCTTTATGTAGAGATTTATATGGAATCAACTTTTATTTTATATCATTTTTATTTAGAATTTCAGTTAATTTTGTATACTATATGACACTAAGAATTTTTCTTTTAATCTAGAACATTATAATTTGGACCACCAAGATTAATAGGGTAGATTTTTGTCTTTTTTTTGATTAATGTGGAAATTTCTAGCTTGAGAGCAAACGTGATAGTTTCTTTTGTATGTGCTTTTGTCGTTCAAATATAAATCAAGATGTTAATTTTATTTAATTTATTTTAAATTTTACTTTGGAATTTGTATAGAAATGACATTGCAAATTTTCTTTCATTTTTATTCCTGATTTTAAATTTGTTTTAAAATTTTATATAGGTCCAATTTTTTATTTTTATTAAGTTTTACACCAAATTATTTATTTAGGGTTTTTCTTTACAATTCATATCGATATCAACTATCTAATTTTCTTCAACTTTTATTCAAAATCTTAGTTATTTTTTGTTGAATTCAGTATAGAAATCAATGGCTAATTTTACTTTAATTTTTATGGTGAATTATATTTATTTATGTAATTTATTTAGAAATAGTATGGAAATTAAATTGGTGGTTTTATTATATTTTCTATTCTATATTTATTTATCTTTGGTTGTAATTCTTACGTAAAACAAATTGGCATTTTTGTTTATTTGTATAACAAATTATATTTGCGTGTTGTTGGATCATACATGACGAGAGTATTTGTTTATATAGTTTTAGGTTGGACTCATATAAAAATCCAATTAGTATTTTTAATTTCAGTTTTATTCTAAATTAAACTATTTGGGAATTTTACATTGGAGTTCGTATGAAATCAAATTGCTAATTTTATTTTTTATTCCAAATTTCAGTTTGAGGTTGGTATTCGTATACTAATCTAATTACTAATTTTAAGTTAATTTTTGTCCTACATTTTATTTTTATTTTGTTGTTCATGTGGAAATCAAATTTCTTATTTTATTTTATTTTATTTTTACTTCAAATTTTGGCTTTTTCAATGTATCTAATGTGGATTCTTTCTTTTAATCCTGTGGAAATCAAATTCCTATTTTTTATTTTTATTTCAAAATTTATTTTTTGGTTAGAATTAGCTTACGATCTAAATACTAATTTTCATTTAATTGTTACTCAAATTTTAGTTTTATTTTGATGTTAGTATGGTAATCGATTCTTGACTATATTTTATTTTTTATTCCTAATTTTTGTAAATTCTATTCCAAATTTCACTTTTATTTTTCTGTTTGTGTGGAAATCGGATTACTAATTATCTTTATTTTTTTCCAACGTTTTAGTTTTTATTGTATTTTACATGGACTCTTTCTTTTAATAGTATGGAAATGAAATTTCTATTTTTATTCCAAATTTCAGTTATTTCTTTATTGTACATGACACAAACACTTTATTTTAATCTAGAATATTATATTTTGGACCTGCTATGATCAACGCTGTATATATTCTTTTTTTCCTCCAATTAATGTGGAAATTTCTAGCCTCGAGAGTGAACAATTTTGATGTTAGTATGGAAATGAAATTGCTAATTTTATTTTATTTTTACTGTGGATTTTAGTTTTTTATTGTAATTGACTTGACTCTTTCTTTTAATCCTATGGCAATGAAATTCCTATTTTTTATTTTATATTCTGAATTTTAGTTTTATTTTGATGTTCATATGAAAATTAGATTAATAACTATCTTTTATTTTTTATTCCAAATTTCAGTTTTATTTTCTTGTTCATATAAAATCAGACTACTATTTATCTTTATTTTTTCCAAATTTTAATTTTTATTGTACCTTACATGGACTCTTTCTTTTAATAGTACAACAAGCAATCATATTTCTATTTTTATTTTTTATTCTAAATTTCAGCTATTTCGTATTATATATATGACATGAACTATTTCTTATAATCTAGATGTTATAATCTGGATCTATCATGATCAACAGTCGATTAATGTGAAAATTTTTAACCTTGAGAGTAAACATGATACCTTTTTTATCTCTACTTTAATATTATAATATATAAATCAGTACATAGGAAGTTCGTAGAAAACCTAAGGGTTAGTTCCTTTGTTCGAAGTGACGACATAGGAAAAGTTTCCATAGGATTGTTTGTACAAAATTCCTCTAAAAATCCTTTATTTCAATAGAATGACTTTAGCTCGGATATCCAATATTTTCGGACACGTTGCAACATTTTTTCTCTACAGATATAATATTTTTTTCTAAACACTTCCATGAACGAGAAAGCGTAAAACAAGGAATGTTGCTT
This sequence comes from Guadua angustifolia, assembly GCA_036346375.1. Lineage (NCBI taxonomy): Eukaryota > Viridiplantae > Streptophyta > Magnoliopsida > Poales > Poaceae > Guadua > Guadua angustifolia. The sequence continues at coordinate 21,692,806 of CM070501.1, forward strand.
TAATTAATTAGATGAAAGTCAATCCACTAAGGTAGTAAATCATAGCTCTGATCCTGCCTGCCTCCTCACTTAGAAGCCGTTTTTGCTCCGATGGTTTACGCCGCCCAGAGTTGCATCAGCCCTGACGCACAAACCCACCACAGCTTTGCGCGCGCGCGGGTACTTATCTTGAAGGCACGACGTGCTGCTTTCTCACACGCACCACCAAGAAATCAAGAACGAAGCAGCCAAGCACCGAGCGCCGGCCATGTCGTCCGTCCCGGTCGCGACGTCGCCGTCGTCGAAGCGCATCATCCTGGTGCACGGCACGGGCCACGGAGGGTGGTGCTGGTACAGGGTCGCCACGCTGCTGCGCGCCGCGGGCCACCGCGTGGACGCGCCGGACCTCGTGGCCTCGGGCGCCGACGATCGCCGGCTGCGGGACGCGCCAATGTTCGAGGACTACACGCGGCCGCTGCTCGACGCGCTCCGCGAGCTCCCGGAGGGCGAGAGGGCGGTGCTGGTGGGCCACAGCTTCGGCGGCTTGAGCGTCGCGCTCGCCGCCGAGGAGTTCCCGGAGAAGGTCGCGGCAGCCGTGTTCGTCACCGCGTTCATGCCGGACTGCACCAACCCGCGAACCCACGTCCTCGAGAAGGTAATCGCATTCCACCTTCCGGCGTTATAGCGATCTGCATGGATGCGAGGGACAACCAGATTTATTATCTCGTACTAGTTACTACCTCAAAACCAAATCGAATTGACCAACCATTACTGATCGACAAACCATTGACATAAGTTTTCTTTTTCCATAAGCACCTAGAATCAGTTTTAGATTGGATGGACACCGTGATGGATCCAAACCACGTTCCTCCTTCCATATTCTTCGGGCCGGTATTCCTGCAGAAGAAGCTCTACCACCTGAGCCCACCAGAGGCACGTACTAGACATCTACTAGTTTAGTTACTCGTAATCGATTATTTATCCATCTCCTTAATTATCAAATTTAATGGAACTAATTCCCAGCAATTGTCTCATTTCACAATATAATACTATAGGATTACACATTGGGACAGAGCCTGGTCCGGGTGGGCTCCATATACGTGGCTGACCTGCAGAGACAGCCGCCGTTCAGCGAGGGCCGGTACGGATCGGTGAGCAAGGTGTACGTGGTCGTCAAGAAGGACCTGGGCATCGTCGAGGAGCACCAGCGTTGGATGGTCGCCAACTTCCCGGTGACGGAGGTGAGGGAGATGGCCGGCGCCGACCACATGGCCATGCTCTCCGCGCCGGACGAGCTGGCGGGGCACCTCGCCGACGTCGCAAACGCCTACGCATAATTGACTGGTCGGGCGTCGCATGGATGGTTCATGTTTTTTGAACATGAATTGGACTCTTGTTGATTAAGACCCGATTAATTGAGCGTCGTGTGAGTAATTTGATCACATGTTGTGAGAAAATGGATTGAAGTTTTTTTTTGTTCAGGTGAATGGAATTTAAAGTTTGCCATTGTTCCAAATAATGAAAAACAAATAGGACGAAAAACAAGGATTTTCCAAGACAGGAATTTTAGTGAAAACTCTTTCGATAAAAACCACGACGTATAAAAACTATATCACTAGCTATATAAGGGGTGTCTGCAATGAAACTCGTCTTCTATCCTATGAATTATGGGGTATATTTATAAGGCCTACAAAGGAGACTCGGTGGGCGAGTAGAACTCCATATTTATAATGTATACAAAACTGAAATGAATTTGGATCACAAACTCAATAATCTCCACCTCAAGCCAAATTACTCCTATAGCCAAAAACAAAATACAAATCTCCTCGAAACAAATCGGCATGACCACTTTGTGTACTGAAAGGCAAAGAACTAATTAGTGAAAACAACTAAGTCGAAGCAAAGCTCACACTTAGTATACTACCACAAGGTTAGTAAACAATCCTCTCAGGCAAAGCTCAGTAAACAATCCTCTCATGCAAACTGTAACATCCTGAAAATTTTGAAATAGTAAAAGTGCAAGTTTTAAATTTGAATATAAATATTTTTGAGTTTTCTTGATGTTATATGTTTTAATTGGATTTGCTTGTATTTTTGTATTGTGAAAAAATCAAACAAAAGAGAAATAGAGAATAAGAAATGGAAAAAGGTAAAATGGTAAAATTAAAAATTCAAAAAATTTACCATTTAAACCCTAAGCCAACAGGAAAATCATTTTAGCCAACAAATAAAATTTTTAAGAATAGGAATGGGATTAAATAATTGAAAAGATAACTACTTTGACTAAAAACAGTACATAGTCAGATTTAATGTAAAATTTACAGACCTTATCTAGATCTAAGAAAATTACCAAAGTAACCTCAATGCAGTAGCTACTGTTAGTAAAAATCTCAGAAATTTAACAAGTCACATATGGCTCCTAAAACTTCAAAATCAGAACCATGAAAAATCTGCAAAATAGAGTGTCAGAATTTTTATAAAATAATTAATCAAGATATTAAACTGAAAATTTTATGATAGTATCCTTAGCTTAACCATAATGCTTAAAAAAAGTTTCAAAAATAAATTGCTTCATTTGTTCACTTAAATAAATTAAAATTCGAAATGAGAATTCTGGACAGTGCACAGTGTCAGAATTTTCATTATTTATCCGTAGGGTATTTTGATCCCAAATTTCTAAAGATCAAAAACTACCAGAATACTCTAGTATAAAATTTTCAGAAAATTTTGGCTGTGAATGACAGTCGAATTAATACAAGTACTAACTTGTCCGGGCTGATTTATCCCTTTGACTCGTCTTCTATCTCTACCATGTGGGCCCAAGCGTGCAACGACTCCGTCCATTGGCATGTAACGGAGATACGCTCAATCTCACTGCACCGTGGACCTAGTCCCACCCGTCAGTTGACCGTCCCGTTCTTCTTTCCTCTCCTTCAGTCGGAACCCTTGTTGCTCTCTCTGCTCTCTCTCACGCCTTCTTCAGTGAATCGCTGTACTAGTGGCACCGCCCACGCAATCGCTTTGCAGCCACGTTCAATCTTGGGAATCTCACACTCTGTCTCGAGATCTCTGTGTCATACCGTCGCAATTAAGCGCCGTGCCACCCCGCCATTTTTGAATAGGATGAAGCCGAGCAAGCGCGTGCGTTCAAATCCTGTGGAGCGATTTTTTGCGACTTATAAATACCCCATATAAATCACAATTGAGACCCATCCTTTCTTAGATAATTTCTGAGCCAAGTCCTCTGGCCAATCTCCTTACTCGTTGTATTTGTCTCAAAACCCCGAAAGGGGGAAGAAGTTGGAATAAGCCGAATTGGTAAGAATCCTTCAAAAAGATTTCACTCAAAGCGTCACAGTACGGTTTAGTGCACTGATCAAGCCTCAATTTCACCTTTTCTTACCCACAATAGTGCCTCATTGCCTTGCTTCTTCCTCACGGCTGGCGATCATTGGCTGCCACCTCTAGCACGTTTCCACCCACATTTACAGGTAAGATGAAGCCTCTAGGGTCCACCGGTGCTCATGCCATGCTTGCCTGCTAGAAATATGGCTGCCGGTGAGCTTTTGCTCGATCGGTCATGGTCGTTCCCGCATCTCTCCGATGGCGACCCACTTTCCGACCATTTCTGGTTGAATGGATACCACCACTAGATGCGCAAGGCTCTCCTGAAGCTAATGGCGCTATCCATTCCGCCTCTCTAGCGCTAATTCGCCAACGACGAGCTAAAGAACCGAGCTCCTCTGTGTTGTGTCACTGGCAAATGGGCCAAAGCTATTAGCCTCTTGAGCCCAGCCGAGTCGCTGACCAACGGGTCCCACATGTCAGCCAAGCCCAGTCAGGACTGACACGTGGGACCGCTTGGTCAATGCCTCGTCACTCCCACGCACACGCACTAGCGAGCGGGCCTGGTCTGTGCTGTCGCATGCTTGTCGCTGACCCGTGGGGACCCAACGTCAGTCAGACCTAGCCAGATTCAAATCGACACGCGCCAAAAAGCTAAAGATGCTTTCTGAAATGGAAAGCGTATTTTGCCGCTTTTGGTTATTTTCAAAAACCGATTTAATATAAATAGCTATAACTTTTGAACCATAAGTCCTAATTGAATGAAACAAGTTTCTAAAATCTAGTAGTTTCAAAATATGTAAAAATATTTTGAAAAGATTCATTGTGTGAATTTTAATAATAAAAATACATAGGTATTGTTTTAATACACTAAGAAAATGATTATTTCAACTTTAGTCAAAATAAAGAAAAATAAATTTTATTAGAATCCTCATGCTGAGGGAAGTTCAAATATATAAAAATATTTGTGTTTCAAGTTAATTTACTTCATTTGCTGAATAGATGTGTATTCAAGGTAAAATGAATACTGCTTTAATTTAATACTTCAAGAAATGGATATGCCGCATATTCATGAATAATATGATAAAATTGGGCCTGGCATATTCAAAAAGAATATCTAAGACTTATTTTAGAGTTAATGATCAAATAAGTGTTAATAAGGAATAGAGGCAGGATGAGTTTTTAGGCATGAGTGCTTATATGCATGTATGTGTGTATATATATATATATGTATGTATTTACATTCATGCCTTCACACACACATATATATGAGTATATATATATGTATTGGAGTAAAGATTAGCTTTTAAATAGCTAGAAGTCTAATAAAATATTACTTTGAATCTGAATCCTAATTAAAGGAAAGAAATTGCTTTATGCTCAAATGATGATCATATCATTATAGCCTTAAATCATTTTTGCATCTTGAATTCGAGAATAGAAATAAAAGAATACATAATTTTAGCTTCTTGAATTGATAAAATGAAACTAATTAATTCACAAAAGCAACCCCTATTCTGTATGGAGAGTTTGTTTATTTTTACTATCTATTTTTTTGCCCGTTTTGGGTTGCTAATTGCTATTTATTTCCTGTTACGCAATGTGTAGACACCGACATTCTAGAGGAGAAAGAAGATCTTGTCACATATCCCGACTTTGATCCTGACAACGAAGAGCAAGGCAACCACCTCCTTGACCACGCCGAACCTAATAATTTATCTACAATATGTTGATTTTGTCAATGTATTATGCATACGCGTAATTCACTATAGAGTTGCTATTTTGGGTAGAAATAGAAGTTATTCCTGTAAACTGTGGCTTAACTTGCGTGGACAAGTGAACCTTGTAACCTTAGTATGGTTTAGACATAAATAATATCATTTTGAGTATAATCGCTAGCGTAATACAACTGCTTAGCCATGCTTAATTCGGATTTGTTCATTTCCAAAACTATTTAAATGAATGGTTATCATTTGGAAAAGGTTACTGGTGATTTATTAAAAACCCAAAATAAAACTATGGTTTTGACGTGGGTGATTATTGGCAATAGCCGAGTGTACAAAGGGAAATGCACGTAGTGTAGGGTGAAGCATCGCTTGTGTCGAATTAAGGGCCAAGTAATGTGACGCTATTGATCCAAGAATTCCATGCAATCACGAGCGGGTATGGGACGGCCCAAACCAATTAAGTTATTTAGATATGTCTTTACACTTTGGTAGGCGGGAGCTAGTATAAGCATTCCACTTAGGTCTACTTGTGAGGGGCTTCCACACCTCGGTATGGGTAAATGCATACCGATGCTGTAACACCCCGACGCCAACGCGCCTCGGATGCTACCAAAACCCTGGTTCACTAGCGACACCCTTTGGACCCACACATGTCCGAAGGGATTACCGACACACGATAATCTCCACAACAAAATCACTTGAACTGAGAATTTCCGAAGAAGGCATAAAAAAAACCTAACATCTATACGAACTTGACTGCAATCAACCGCTAAACTCTAAAACCATTTTAAAGCTAAGTCACTGAAATTTACAAAATTTCGGCATGACCTCCCTAGAAACTAGGACATCCACTCAGCAGACAAAAAAAACATTACAGGTATAAGATATCATTCTAGCAGGTCCTTAGTTAACCAATCACGCATTCTATAGGAAATTAATAAACTCCACCACATAATTATTACAGACATGAGAATTTATTAAACATAACCGCAAACAACCTTTTACAAAAATTGTGCATGAGCTAGAATATAACTATAATTGAGATGATGGAATAATGGTGATGCAACGTGATTGTGTTACTACCCCATCCATGCATGCCGCTTCAAAACACCTACAAACATGAAATAACAAGCGTGAGTTTAAACTCAGCAAGTACCGAGAATAATAAACCCAATTTATCGTAAGTAAAATACAAACTTAACTATAAGAGCAAGTAATGCAAATAAAACAATATCCGGACAATAAGCATTCATACCCATTTAAAGTAATAACTTGACCATACCAAAAATTACTGCAATCAAGCCATCATCTTGATGATAAAACCAATCAACGTAAAAGAGGCATCACGTGGCTATAAGTCACTACGTTTATCGACTCAACCACCTCCTTTTTGCAACTCAAACTATTTTTATCACTTTTAGCTGAGTTCACAACTCGACTCCCCTCCACAATATTCATGCAACATAATTTGCACGGCGATGAAATGCGCTAACTCATCGAATTCGGTTCAACCTTCCTTTACCTTTACCGCAACCCACACTTGCAATGCTATGCAAAGCGATATGTTTCCATGCTCACATGCACTTTTCAACGAGTATACATTTCTCGATCACATTCTCATTTATGCAATGCAATGCAATGCATCATGCCTCTTTGTATAGCACATACTGGTATTGCCGAGCACCACCCGTCGATCGTGCCCTCAAACCCAACCATCCTGTGGAAGGGCCTGCAAACAGACTTGCCCGCTACCCGATGGCGGGTCCTCACGCTACACCGCTCCCATCCACGCCAATGGATGGGACTACGGGTAGGATCTCGAGCACTCCGGATTAGTCATATATTCCATATGACTTTCTCACCGACCTGGCTCGATGCACTTTTCATGAATGCACTTATGCAAATGCCATTCCCCACCTTCTTATGCATATTCTCCACATTCATAACTTTATGATCACAATTAACTTCTATACTCTTATAAATACCATACTCGCAAACTATGGCCACAATCCAGCCATTCTCATGATTTCAACATCCATATTAGCCTAACCATACAAATGAACATCATCAAGGTATAGTCACACCACATGCAAGATCAAACATGGCAATATCAATGTAACACACGGATAACAGTAGTATTGCGAAACATAAAGGCCTCCCTAAGCCCAACCACCACAATACACTTGCCACAATCAATAGAAATTAGCCCTGAACAGATAAATAGTAACGAATAACTCAATTAGGCACTCAGTTCGGTGTACTTACATCCAATCCCTTAACCATTTAATCATCATAAGCATTTGCATACCCGGAACCATTTTCTAGTTATAGCCAAGCAAGTCTTACCTCTTGCGTGCTCATCGGCAATTGAGTACGCTAAAAGCAAACACTCAATTAATCATCCTAGCCACGATCTAGGGAATGCACTTGCCTTAAACCTTGGGAAGTGGAGTGGCGCGCGAAGAAGAGGCCACTCCTCCTGAAAATCAGAAATCAAGCACAGATACAAATTACCGACCAATCAACCAATCAATCGCAACACAGAACCCTTGCGCATCTAAATCCCCATGGTAGCTTTACTCAACAATGACTAGGGATAATACACCAACCTAAGCATACTTTGATTACCAATATAGATATTTCGGCTAAGCAAGCCCTAAGAATTCATATTCTTCAGATCAATCAAATGTATTTGTATATATATTTGAGCCTAGTAATAAAACATGCCAGAACATAAGCATTCATGCAACACTCCAATGAAATATTTCAAATAAGCAGAATAGTAAGAGTTACTCTTTTTCAGTTTAGACCTTTTAACAAAATGATGATTTTCTTTAAAGGTAGCCTTTATGCCTCTTTAGAAGTAGCTTCTATCTATAAATTGGAGGAATAACTTAGTCACTCTTGCTCTCCTCTATAACTAAATTTACCAAAGAAGGGTATAGTGACCAGTATTTCGATTTCACATGACCAATGGAGGAATCAAGACAGGGATCACACAAAGTAATAATAACACATCATTCACTATTCTAGGATTTTAAATACTATCATTCGTTCAGCAGTAATTATCATACGCTAGGACAAAATCCCACACTACAATCTTAACAACAAAAGAACTCAGAATACATACATGCAATTAAAAACTTAGTGCTTCTAGCTTACTCAACAGAGATAAGGTTAAATCACATCTCTTAAGCTGCTACTAATGAACAACTCGCATTACAGGAGATCTACATGACACTTGAAGCTCCTAGCAGCCCACAAATCTCGAAATTAAATAGAAAACAAATATATAGTATCCTCATGTCCCACATAGTATCAAACATGAGCAAATGTAGAGACATGCCCTTGAGAGCAATTCATCAAACACATGGCATGCACACAATTTAAACCCCCAGAATCTCTAGGGTTGTTACCTCAGATTTTGTACTCATGGAGGAAGGGAGGTGGAGCAACCGAGATAGCGCTGCCTTGAGGACACACTGCCGGCCGGAGGATGGCTCACCGCCGGCCAGGGATGCCGGAGCAGCCAAGGCCCACGGGTGCATCTGCTCGGTTTGCTGCTGCTGGCTGAGGAAGAAGAGCCAGGGCAACGCCAGAGGAGAAAGAGGCTGCGGACAGGCACCATCAGGGCGCCGACCAGCCAGAGAGGCGGCGGCCAGGCCGGTACTCTGCTGCTGCCACGGCGATGGGGAAAAGGCGCCGAGTCGGGGGGAGAGCTGGGGGGACGCCGTCACCGACCTGGAGGTGGAGGGAGCAGCAGGCTTCGCCGGCCGATCGGGAGGAGGCGCAAAGGAGCCGGCCTGGAGGAGGAAGCTGGGATCGGCATTGCAGGGAGAAAGCAGGAGGAGCTTGGTCTGGGCGCCTGACCCAAAAAAGAGTTGGGGGATATCTTCACGCTTATAATGAGCACTTTGTCCATCATGAGTCCATGAGTTGCCAGATTAGCTACAACAACATGCAACAACACTCCTTGTATTTTCTTTTATTTGCACCTAGTGTACACAGGAAAGAGTTTATTCCGAGATCATGATTCAACAGCTCAGATATGACATATAATATACTCAGATACAATCCCGACTGAAGGTACAAAGGTTAGGGCGAGGTTTCGCGATATTACAGATGCAACGGTGTACGCCTTGTCATGAAACAGAAGCGGTGTGTTGGGTGTTGTGAATTGGATCCACATCTTGGGTGAGTGTTTCTATTTTTATGGTGAGGGCTCAACGTCCCAGGCAGGTTCAAAGCCATGTCTAGGTAACTGTAACACCCCGGAGCTCAAAAGCGCCACGGATGCTACCAACACTCTAAACTTTTACTATCGGCTTAGAAACTAAGCCACCGAAATTTACAAAATTTCGGCATGACCTCTCTAGACAGGAGGACATCCACTCAGCAGACAGAAAACAATAGCAATTGTGATATCATTCTAACAGATCCTTAGTTAATTAATCGCACCTCCAATAGAAACTAATAATCTCCACCACACAAAACATTACAAGACAGAAACTCATTAAACATAACCGCGAACAGCCCTTTACAGTAATTGAATCGAGCTATTTATATCAGAACTATACATCAACATAATGGAGAGGTGATGATGCAAAACGTGATTGTGCTACTACCCCCTTCCATGCATGTCGGTTTCAAGGTACCTGCAACAACACAACCAACAAGTGTGAGTCGATGACTCGACAAAAGTACACGAGAGTAACAACTCCAAATTATCGTAAGTAAATCAAGAGCGTAACCATAAGAACAAGTAGTACAAATGAAGCAACATCCAGACAATACAAATTTATACCCATTTAAGACAATAACTTGACCATACCAACATTTTCAAAACCAAGACATCAACTTGATAATAGAACCATTCAACACCCAAGAAGCATCATTTGACTCTAAGTCACAACGTAATTAGCAAGGCAAAGAAATGCACTCAATCATCAAATTCAAATCAATCTCTCGACATACTATCACCACACCATTCATTATGAAAATGCAATGCACATGATTGCTCATTTCCATGCACATGAATGCTCATTGCCATGCTGCGTCACGCAGTCTTGAAAGTGCCCACCCGTCGGTGTGCACCCTCACGTACCTTCCATCCCGTAGATGGAAGGTGCCTACTCTTCTTGTCTCGCTCCCATTCACCTCGATGAGTGGGACTACGAGGTAGGACTTTCGTGTTCACTACGTGTGAACACAGAGGCCCTGTCGAGCAGGTCGCCTCTTCCATTATGAATGCACAAATGCAATTTTCATGAATGAAATGCAAACTTTTCATTTAATGCCAACACTAACATACCATAACCACATACATACACATAGCCAATTCTCACATTCATAACCATAACTTCACACATACATAAACATAGCCCAAATTCTCACATTCATAACCATAACTACACACATACATAAACATACCCCAAATTCTCACATTCATAACCATAACTACACACATACATAAACATAGCCCAAATTCTCACATTCATAACCATCTAATCTATTCACGCACATACTCAATTCCATTTCCCGGATGGGGCACAATTAAGTCACAGTATCCACATACCCCATACTACGCTACTCACGGGAATGTTAACAAAGGTACAGTAAACTTACCAGGATTAAGGCTTACTAGGGACCCCTCGAACCCATTAGTTAATCACGCCCTCGAAGGGACGATCACCAACATAACTCATACTTACGAAAATCAATGGAAATTAGCCATGAACAGCTAAATAACAATGAACAACTCAATCAAGCACACAACTCGATGTACTTGCCTTTTACCGGAAGGAGTGGAGTGGCGCGAGGAAAATGCTATGCACTCCCGAAATTACTTCACCTGAAACAACCATCGCAAAACGCTTTACAACTATACTCTTTCAACAAGGCGCTACGCCTCCAATAGGCCCAAAAGGTTTATGCTACCAAACCATTTATTTCGCTAAGAAGATGCAATCAGTCAACAAATAATATATAAACAACAACAGCTCCCCACTCAGCCAATCCCTTCAAACATTCAAGAACTGTGACGATAAGCAATCTACCAGGTTACGAGTAACAACAAGTTCAACCATTGTTATCTACAAATCTTTCATAAACCATAGTAGCAACAGTTTCGCTTAAAACAATAGGATACACAATCCTCTCACCACATTCAGGTTCAACTAGATGGATTGCATCCATGCATGATAACTAATAAGGCTAATTTTAAGTCACACTTTATTGTATCTTATCCTAGTTAGGAAGAGAAGCATTTGTAGTATTCCAACAGTTCCTATAGCAATTAGTAACCGTAAAAAGAAATAAAGCAAATTTTCATTGTCATCAAGGACCACCGGTCGTCGATTAGCAAAAATATTATAATCTAATTAATACTATTGGGTCCATGGAACAAAATATCACACCCAATAGAACATCCTCAAACAATTACAACAATAGGTGCAAATGAGAGCTACTTCATTCTTTGTCTTAGAAGGAGTTCACATAGAAGTTAACTAGCTCTTAAAACTTTTGTTCATGCCTTATGCCAGAAGACAAAAAGCCGCATCTGAGATTAACATAGTAATCATGACTCTACGCTATTGGCTTTTACGAAATGACAATTAACAAATGACTATAGAATAGACAAGTGCTAGACCTTTAACAAGCATTGACCGCAAGTCACAAATATAGGCAAGAAAAGTAATGTCGATTGGCATTCTTGAAATCCACTTGGCCTCCATTCCCGATCTAGACCAACCACTTGCGATAAATTGAATGAGAACAACCACTTTTGAGTCAAATTCATCTAGGCACAAAATAACAACTAAATAGCCAAAGGCCCAGCATCCATCACCGAAAATTTGCAACCCTGCTAATATATAGATGATAAGCTCCTCACACAAATCATAGAAATTGGGGCAACACAAATTGAAACATGCACAAGCATTTCATCTCATGAAAACCTAGTTGGGCATTACATCAAACACCCTATATGCAAGTTAGTTTCCCCCCAAAACTTATACCTCCAACCTTGCTCATGGTGCTTGGAGGAAGGAGGAAGTGGGGAGAAGCCGAGGCGCCGACCACCATTGCAGCTCCGGCCGCCGAGCTACTGGTCAGCAGATGGCGCAGATCGTGAGCTCGACAACCCGGGAGAAGCGCCGGGGCTGGGCAATGCGGCGGAGGCTAGGCAGCAGCCAGCAGGCAGGATCGGCAACACCGACCGGACTGGGCTGCAGCAGAGCGACGCCAGCAGGCTTGGAGCAAAGCGATGACCGGAGGTCAAGGCGGGACTCGAGCGAGGAGTGGTCGCAGAGGAGCTCGGCCGGAGGCGTCTTGGCAGGGAACAGCAGGACGGCTCTTGGCGAGGATTCGCGAAGCGTTGGCCCTCAAGCCGGATCCGGCAGAGCGGCAGTGCCAGCAGACTTCGAGGAAGGGCAAGCCTTCGGCAGGGAGCAAGAGCTGGGGACACAACCCAAGGCGCAGGAGGTCAGAACAAAAGGAACGGAGGAGGCGCCTGCTGCTTGAAAAAAATCGGCAAGGCTGGCTTGGGAGGAACAATGTCAGCCACACAAATCCAAGAGAGAGAGAAAATGGGTGGAGGAGTAGGTAGAGAGGGGAAAAATTCCCAAAAGACCCCTCCCAAATCCACAAATTTTAGCCCTAATCCTCCCAGGTGGACCAACCACCTCTGAGATTAACTGCTAGACGGCCCTGGGCCAGACGGCAGAAGGCCCAGGAATTTGAAGTGAGGCTTCGCGATATTACACTCTCCCCCCCTTTAAGGAATTCGACCCCGAATTCAAAGAATACCAACTATACAAATCAAAGACACAGAGGTCTTAAAACCCTTCACCAACTCAAAACACTCACGCCAAACTCTAACAGCTGCAAACGATAAACAAAAACCTCAAATCCAACGACTAACAGCATGATTTGCCTTAGCTCAAATAGGTGCAACTTCTCACGCAAGAACCCAGTCAAAGTCAATCAATAGGTCAAAATCCCAAAGGACCACTGCCCAAGGTAAATGCTTACTATAAAACATTGCACCTTCAAATTATGAAATCCTTCACTACAACCAACTGAACCCAAAGTTCAGTCACACGATAGGAATGGTAACATTAATACCATCAACTTCCAAGTAGTTCACTAATAAGGGTTAAGCAAACACTTCCAAGGAACCACATCAAAATATAATCCTCAATTATTATCCACCCAAAATCCATCGATTCTCTTTAGTAAAACTAACCACTCTCATCTCTTTCAAATAATGCGAGAAAATACACACCAAGGAAACTCAACTTCATGAGAAATACTGCATTGAACTTTTACAGCTGCAATTCCAATGACCACAGGAAACTCAATTCTCTTTAATAGACTCAACTCTATACCATCAGCTTCCATATCCTGTAACTCAAGCTAGAACACAAAGGAAATACCACTCTCTTTAAACCACATGGACCACGCACAAAATCTTGAACACAAAGCATTAGAACCTACCTGAGAGAGGATCTTGATAGAGCCCAATCATCTCTCAAAATCTTCTCCCAAGGCCAAATTTGCAAAAGAAGTCTTAATTCTCGAACATCATAGAAACCTTTAACACTTTCAAATCGATACAATAAAATTTGCCTCGGGGAGGACTCCAATTGAAAGAGAAACCCCACGCAAAATGCTGACAGGAGTTCTCACAAGAACCAAAAGACAACTCAGCTTACTATAATCAAGACAAAGCCTCTCACGCTAACCAAAATCAACATCGCGAAAGAGAGGACAAAATTCTAGGTCACCCATCCACTCACAAAAAAATCACCAAACTTTTCTCCCAAGAAGACGAGAACTTAATCCCAACAAAACCGCTTATGAAATCCTCATAAAATAACTCGGCTCCCACGCTAAAACACGATCCACCTTACATTTTCCAAACGTAAATCCCAGGTCATCAATCGGGCCATCTCTCTTAACCAAAGCGAAAAATTAACGTGGTTCGATGAAATAAAATATTCAATTCCATCAACCGATTACTCCCAAGACAATTCTTACATCCTCATTTTAAATCCTCGAGTCAAAGGAAGGTTCATCTCAAATCCCACCACTTCTAGTACTCCAATGCTCTAGCCATTAAATGTTTCAATTTCACCCAATCCTAATAAGTACCACAGGTTTTAACGGAAGTTACAAAACCCAATCTTCCTTTACTTTCCTCCTCCTATTCATATATCCACCACTAGTCATTTTCCATAGATAACTCCCAAATAGACATTTTCCCAAGACAAAACCCATCATTCATACAACCATTCTATATATATTCATTCTTTAATTTCACATCGCATTTTGTTGATCCACAATTTAATTGACCCATAAGCAACATAAACCAACAACTCTCATGTCTTTACGCCAATATACTCTAGTACTTTACATCAACACCTTGCTATAACAAATTCATCCATAGAAGATTCTAGACCTTCTCAATCATGATCAATACTAGACTTACCGGAACGCACATCTCGCACTTCCAATAAATTTTCATGATTCACCACCATTGGAATAACTCTAATCAACTTTTCACTTTAAGATCACCTACCATTCCAATTAGTCATTCTGTACCACACAATAAAATTTGGGTGCCTTTATATACTCAACAACTCACGCTAACAGAATCAGCAACCCTCCTTATCTGAAGGCTCAATTACTCATCATACACTTAACGCCTTGAACATCCTCGTGCCACGAACTCAACCTTTGAGGAAAATCCACGATTATTAAGTATGAGCAACAACAAAAATCATCTCTCTTTCCAGAAAAACCCAATCATAAACCACAAGAGAATTCGGCTCCCGAATTCCCAAACTCTGACGGGAAACAACTCCTTAAACAAATCTCCAGACTTACAACTCCCAGGAAGGAAAAGGGATGCATGGGAAAACCAAATGATCAACTAAATCCTTCTTGATAAAACCTTAACACCAAAGATCCACACGATTTTTGATTTGCACCGAGGAAGCTTCAAGAGGCTCCTTAAATGGAGAGAACAACAACTACAATGGTTTTCAACACAAGGCAACCCACAAGAATCAACAAGAACCCACGAATTCAATGAAACCAAACACAACAGTAAAAGCAATCCAAAGGGATTCATCATGAAGCTTTGCTCTTTAAACCCAAACATAGAAGGCAAAAGAAACCAACCTTTCCGCCTTACCCTCTAAATTGCTCCATGAAATCGACGAATCAAGAATGAGAGGTTCCCCAAACAGCAAGGGGTGGCACCAACCAGCCACACCCACAAGCAAAACCCACAACTCGGCCAAAGGAACAAGGTCGAAACCTTCCGGCTCCACCAATAACATGAACATAAGGGTAATGATCCCAACAGTCCTTTCATGGTCAAAGCAATATGCAAGATAAATTTAGCATTCAACATCTGGGCGCAATGCAATGATACCCATCCCTTCCTACTGTGCACCTGAGTGTGTCAAGTTTTAAATTAATGAACCATGCTATTCCAGATTTTAAGATTATTGCCCTGAGGCCAAATTTTTAGAAGTAGATACTTATGCCATGTTTCTAATTCCACACAGCAACTTTTAGTTTACCCTAGAGTAAATTACTAAATTCACATACCACGGACCTAAAGCCGCTCGATACCAAGCTGTAACACCCGAGCTCAAAAGCGCCACGGATGCTACCAACACTCTAAACTTTTACTATCGGCTTAGAAACTAAGCCACGAAATTACAAAATTTCGCATGACCTCTAGACAGGAGGACATCCACTCGTGAGACGAAAACAATAGCAATTGTGATATCATTCTAACAGATCCTTAGTTAATCAATCGCACCTCCAATAGAAACTAATAATCTCCACCACACAAAACATTACAAGATGAAACTCATTAAACATAACCGCTGATGACCTTTACGATAATTGAATCGAGCTATTTATATCGAACTATACATCAACATAATGGAGAGGTGATGATGCAAAACGTGATTGTGCTACTACCCCCTTCCATGCATGTCGGTTTCAAGGTACCTGCAACAACACAACCAACAAGTGTGAGTCGATGACTCAGCAAAGTACACGAGAGTAACAACTCCAATTTATCGTAAGTAAATCAAAGAGCGTAACCATAAGAACAAGTAGTACAAATAAAGCAACATCCAGACAATACAAATTTATACCCATTTAAGACAATAACTTGACCATACCAACATTTTCAAAACCAAGACATCAACTTGATAATAGAACCATTCAACACCCAAGAAGCATCATTTGACTCTAAGTCACAACGTAATTAGCAAGGCAAAGAAATGCACTCAATCATCAAATTCAAATCAATCTCTCCTGACATACTATCACCACACCATTCATTATGAAAAATGCAATGCACATGATTGCTCATTTCCATGCACATGAATGCTCATTGCCATGCACGTACCGGTACTGCCGAGTGCCCACCCGTCGGTGTGCACCCTCACGTACCTTCCATCCCGTAGATGGAAGGTGCCTACTCTTACTGTCTCGCTCCCATTCACCTCGATGAGTGGGACTACGAGGTAGGACTTTCGAGTTCACTACGTGTGAACACAGAGGCCCGCATCAGAATGGGTCGCCTCTTCCATTATGAATGCACAAATGCAATTTTCATGAATGAAATGCAAACTTTTCATTTAATGCCAACACTAACATACCATAACCACATACATACACATAGCCAATTCTCACATTCATAACCATAACTTCACACATACATAAACATAGCCCAAATTCTCACATTCATAACCATAACTACACACATACATAAACATACCCCAAATTCTCACATTCATAACCATAACTACACACATACATAAACATAGCCCAAATTCTCACATTCATAACCATCTAATCTATTCACGCACATACTCAATTCCATTTCCCAGATGGGGCACAATTAAGTACGAGTATCCACATACCCCATACTCGCTACTCACAGGAATGTTAACAAAGGTACAATAAACTTACCAGGATTAATGCTTACTAGGGACCCCTCGAACCCATTAGTTAATCACGCCCTCGAAGGGACGATCACCAACATAACTCATACTTACGAAAATCAATGGAAATTAGCCATGAACAGCTAAATAACAATGAACAACTCAATCAAGCACACAACTCGATGTACTTGCCTTTTACCGGAAGGATTGGAGTGGCGCGAGGAAAATGCTATGCACTCCCGAAATTACTTCACCTGAAACAACCATCGCAAAACGCTTTACAACTATACTCTTTCAACAAGGCGCTACGCCTCCAATAGGCCCAAAAGGTTTATGCTACCAAACCATTTATTTCGCTAAGAAGATGCAATCAGTCAACAAATAATATATAAACAACAACAGCTCCCCACTCAGCCAATCCCTTCAAACATTCAAGAACTGTGACGATAAGCAATCTACCAGGTTACGAGTAACAACAAGTTCAACCATTGTTATCTACAAATCTTTCATAAACCATAGTAGCAATTTAAGCTTAAAACAATAGGATACACAATCCTCTCACCACATTCAGTTCAACTAGATGGATTGCATCCATGCATGATAACTAATAAGGCTAATTTTAAGTCACACTTTATTGTATCTTATCCTAGTTAGGAAGAGAAGCATTTGTAGTATTCCAACAGTTCCTATAGCAATTAGTAACCAGAAAAAGAAATAAAGCAAATTTTCATTGTCATCAAGGACCACTGGTCAGGATTAGCAAAAATATTATAATCTAATTAATACTATTGGGTCCATGGAACAAAATATCACACCCAATAGAACATCCTCAAACAATTACAACAATAGGTGCAAATGAGAGCTACTTCATTCTTTGTCTTAGAAGGAGTTCACATAGAAGTTAACTAGCTCTTAAAAACTTTTGTTCATGCCTTATGCCAGAAGACAAAAAGCCGCATCTGAGATTAACATAGTAATCATGACTCTACGCTATTGGCTTTTACGAAATGACAATTAACAAATGACTATAGAATAGACAAGTGCTAGACCTTTAACAAGCATTGACCGCAAGTCACAAATATAGGCAAGAAAAGTAATGTCGATTGGCATTCTTGAAATCCACTTGGCCTCCATTCCCAGTCTAGACCAACCACTTGCAGTAAATTGAATGAGAACAACCACTTTTGAGTCAAATTCATCTAGGCACAAAATAACAACTAAATAGCCAAAGGCCCAAAGATCCATCAAGAAAATTTGCAACCACGCTAATATATAGATGATAAGCTCCTCACACAAATCATAGAAATTGGGGCAACACAAATTGAAACATGCACAAGCATTTCATCTCATGAAAACCTAGTTGGGCATTACATCAAACACCCTATATGCAAGTTAGTTTCCCCCAAAACTTATACCTCCAACCTTGCTCATGGTCGCTTGGAGGAAGGAGGAAGTGGGGAGAAGCCGAGGAGGCGCCGACCACCGGCTTGCAGCTCCGCCACGAGTTCTTTGGCTGCAGATGGCGCAGATCGGCAGCTCGACAACCCGGGAGGAAGCGCCAGGCTGGCAACGCCCGGACGCTAGGCGGCGCCGCAGGTGGATCGGCAACACCGACCGGACTGGCTGCTGCAGCAGATGGCGGGCTTGGAGCAAAGCGACGACCGGAGGCGGGCGAGGACTCGAGCCGAGTGGTCGCAGAGGAGCTTCGGCGGGAGGCGTCTTTGGCGAAACGGCGAGGACGGCAGCTCTTGGCGAGGATTCGAGGAAGCGTTGGCCCTCGGCCGGATCCGGCAGAGCGGCAGTGCCGGCAGACTTGGGAGGAAGGGCAAGCCTTGGCAGGAGCAAGAGCTGGGGACACACCCAAGGCGCAGGAGGTCGAACAAAAGGAACGGAGGAGGCGCTTTGCTTGAAAAAAAATCGGCAAGGTGGCTTGGGAGGAACAATGTCACCACACAAATCAAGAGAGAGAAAATGGGTGGAGGAGTAGGTAGAGAGGGGAAAAATTCCCAAAAGACCCCTCCCAAATCCACAAATTTTAGCCCTAATCCTCCCAGGTGGACCAACAACCTCTGAGATTAACTGCTAGACGGCCCTGGGCCAGACGGCAGAAGGCCCAGGAATTTGAAGTGAGGCTTCGCGATATTACAGTAAAGTAACGGTTATGTATGAACTCCTTGCCGACACATCAAAGGAAGTGTGTCGTATGGCCTAGCAAAAAGTTTGATCATTCCTTGTAGGTAAAATTTACACCTCTACAGAGTGAAAATATAATTGATTAGCCGTGCCCGCGGTCATGGGCACTTGGTGAAGTCATTCCAATGTTAGATTTTGATATTTTTAAAAATAGGTCTTGGTTTGGAACTATTTTGACAACCTTCTTTTAAGTCAAAGGATCGACATTTATGGATTTTACAGTCGAAATGACTGTGTTGTGGAACATTCATACTTGCTTATGATTACAAAAATTTGTAGCAGTTTTATGAATTCCGGTTTGCAATCTATTATGATCATATGTTTACACTCTTTTATGCAACTACAAAATAACTTAGAGCTTGTCCTTTATTTAAACCTACATGTTTATTTATATGCATCTGTGAACCATTATAAGTCTTGTTGAGTACCAATGTACTCAACCTTGCTATCTACGTTGTCTCAGAAGACGAAGCCTTCGGCATGCTGGATGATTCGTACTTTCAAGCAGGTCACGGGGACTTTGACGATGATTTCTTCTAGGGTTACCCTAGTCAAATGCCTGAGGGTTGTACGGGCATGCCACGAGGCTTTTGTATTTTTATATTGACTCTTTTCCATTGTATTATATTGTTATGTAAGGAGCTCTATATAATTAATTTCCGTTGCAGGCTATGTATATCTTGTGTGTGGTTGTGATATTAATGTTGAAAACATGTGAATGCTAGCCACTGATCATGGGACTAGTACAATAATCATATGGAGGATTCTGTTCCTTGGAACGGGGTCTCACACAAACAACTTCTTTGCAAGCTTTAGAAATAACAATATACTCAACTTCTGTAGTAGATAAGAAAATGATAGCTTGCAAACTTTCTTTTTAGTTAACAGCATATCCTCCAACAGTGAATACACAAACAACAAGAGAACTTCTCTTACCCAAATCTCTACCAAAATCTAAAATTCACATGACCAACAAGTTAATCTCTACTTTTTTTCAAATTGTAAACAAGTATCAGAAGTGACTCACAAATACTTGAAAATCCATTGAACTACCTTTCAATGCACTTTTTTAGGATTTTTCATGTATCTACTAACAACACTGAATGATTGAGATAAATCATGGTGAGAACATATCATAGCATAAATAAGTAAACCAACTACAATGTCAAATGGAACTCTATATATGTACTCAATTTTATCATCTGGTTACAAACATGACACTAAATAAAATCTGAAATGTGCAACTGATGGAGTACTTACCGGTTTGGCATTATGCATGCTGAGACGATGATTGGACTTTATTAATATATCCTTTCTGACTAGGTTATAATTTTCCAAATTATCTATTTCTGGTAGTTATCATACTAAGGATTTTTTTGCTACACCAAGATCTATCATCTCAAATTCACTACATAATTGTGCGTTTAAATAGTTGAAGCAAATTTTACTCAAATAGTGGTGCACCAAGATCTATATGTTGATAGCAATATTTATCATAAAAGAGTCAAATCTCTTCACTACTACAGAACAGTACATCACTGCCGGCTCCGAAACACCATCACTGTTGGTTATGGGAGCCAACAGTGATTGGTCGACAGTGATACTTGGAATTATCACTACCAGCTCAGGAATCGGTAGTGATAAGAGCTATCACTGTTGGTTCGTTGTACAGCCGACAGTGATATTGGACTATCTCTGCTGGCTCACATCGAAATCCGGCAGTGATATGTGTGTGTGTGTGTGTGTGTGTCACTACCAGTTCAAAATAGAAACCGGCAATGATATACATATATCACTGTCGATTCTTGGACGAATCGGCAGTGACAAGCCATGCACTAAATGTTTTTATTGCATATTTTTTCTACATTATATATTTTTATACAATATTTTTCTACAATATGTTAATGTAAAGCATCGTTATATTAATATGGTAGAACAATATAGTATATAAAGCGTCGTTAAATGATAATTCAAATATATTAAAGCATCACAATATTTGGTTTTTACAATAGTCTGTTTACAAATATAGTGTGACTACATCCCATTCACTTTGATTTTTCAACGACTCCAGTAGAATTAAAGTTGCTCGTGGAACTCACCGTTTGGATTGCACGAAAGTTAATTAATGATGATATATGTTAAATGAAAGAAAAGTAGGCATCAATGTGTAATTATATACCATGGCTTCGTTATAGCCGACATTCTCTGTGACAATTGAATGTATTTTTGTACATACATAGTATGCACATAAATGGTTTCCTGGGTCCTGTCTCATGCATGGAAAGTCAGTTATTATTTCAAAATCTTTCTTGTAGGGACGATGCCAAACACTTTTCTTGCAATATCGTGCGAATGCCTTGTGAATAATTTTAAATAGTAATTAAACTTAAATGCAATAGAATGGAATATTACTAGAGCAATAACGCAATGATTGAGTTTACCTATTCAGCATGTTCCAAAAGTCTTGATACAGATTAGTTGGTTTTCTCCTTGAGTCCAAGACAAAAATCCTGCTAGCATCTAACTCGATGACGAGGAGGACCCAGTGAAACCTGCACATATATGTCAACATAGCCCATTAGTCCCACATTATGTTACGCAAAAATAGTAAAATGATATTAGAAGTAGGGAAATACGTACTTAAAGTTGAAGGGTAAAAGTATGGAGGTTTTGTATTGCAGCTTCAAAAAAGTATTAAATAAATAGTCTTCAAGATACTGTGGAGACTGCTTCACAATTTTCTCATTGGCAAGCCCCAGATCGATAAATGATAACTTATCATTGTTATTTCTTCTACATGTCTGTACTCCCATTCTACATAAGAAAGAAGTTAGACATGCAATTAAATGGTACAAGAATGTACAATAATATACATACAGACTTACAAAGTCCACAATCTGAGTATATTCACATCCAGGGCATCTTACTAGTACAACATATACAATTCCACAAAATACACCCAGAAGATGTTATCCCCATTGTGAAAATCCGATTCTGTGCATCTGATTGGGAATGCCTCCATACCATCATTGGACAACCACTGCATGTACCACTAATGGATGCACCGCAGTTGTGTTGTTAGGTGGTCTAAATGAGCTAGTTCAACCAGCAGTTTCCCTAGAAATAACTTCCACCTTAGACTTTACTCATGAGCACGATCTCGTTGAGTGGCATCTCCTTGAGCTTCCGATCTCAACGCGTCAGCACTAGCCGCCTTTAAGTATTACTTTCTGGAGATGCGCTCGTAGTATGACATTTCGCAAGGTTCGAAAGCCTGCCCTGTCTTTTAGACTTTTCCCATACTCAAGAAGAACTTCTGCGCGTTAGCATCAACTTTAGTCTTCTCAGGTGATGGCACCTTTTTGAAGTGAGATGTTACACAGGCGCTTATTTTCTTTTTCTGTTCTTCTTCAGTCATCTCAGCTGGTAATTTCTTCTGAGGCTGTGCTGGCTTCATAGGTGACCGAGATTTGCTAGACGACGGTGCAGACTTCCGAGCTGGTGTTGGTGTTCGATTCTTTTTAGATGCTGGTGGAGGAGTTGGACTTTTCCTGGGTGGTGTTGACGGAGGATTTGGACTTTCCCTGAGTGGTGCCAGTAGAGGTGTTGGACTTTTTCTATTGAAGGGAACACGTAGGCTACGCTAGCCGAAAACAAAATTTTCTACGCATTCAACCAGGATACATGCGAGTAGTAGATCATGGATCATTACCCTTGGAGCACGTTAGCAGTGGAAGAAGGGTGGGTGAAGCGTTCCCGCGTACTCCAAAGTATAGTAGTAGATGCCGGAGTTGATCGTCTCCTCCTCGCGATTGCGCACGCAAGGCTATAGAGGAAGTAGACGTTCTCGCCAAACAACGCCGAGGCAGATGCAACGATGCCTCTACGGTATCCACACGTCCAGGGGTGGAACGCCGTGCGCCGGTGTGCTAGCACCGCGCGCGCGACGGCTAGGGTTTTGGCAGGGGAAGGGGGTCGATGGCTAGGGTTTCGTGGTGGAAAAACCTCCTTTTTTGCAGCACCACCCCACGCCCCTTTATATAGAGCGCACGCTAATGGGCCTTCTATGATAGAAGCCCATTAAGAACCTCGTCCCCGCAGATCCACATCCGCGAAACCCACTAATGGATCCTAATCCATTTTGGCATGTTCCAACCCGTTAAGTGTGCGACCCGTTAGGTTCATGCGCAAACGGCCATGGCCTTGGAAACCTCTTTTCCAGACCATCAGACAACAGTGGTTCCTAGCAGGACATGTTGTCCCCCGAATGCATAGAGTGATCGTAACGGCTGAACCTTGACATACTCATATACCGATCCTTTTGCCACGCGATACTAGTCAAGCTCAAGGCAAGATACGTGTCATCCTTATGGTAGCTCGACCCATTCACTCGTCAATGTAATGGATATAATTCATGATTAACACTTTAATCACTTTGGCATGGCCATGCACTTTTCCTTATCCATGCACACCGAGGGGCCGAGAGATATCTCTCCCGTTATCAAGGAGGGGCAAATTCCATCTTGATCTCTTATATCTCACGTCATGTTTCATGGCATACCCGTAAGCTACCTTTATAACTCCCCTGCTACGGAGAAGCATTTGATAGCCCCAAAGTATACAATTACACATGCTGAGAATCAATAAGAATCTCAGGTCAAAGGATTGTATAGGTATACCACTCAAGACTACACCCTGATGGCACTTCTAAGATAACAATTTTATCAGTGTCTTGGAGCGGATCTATCCAACCCCATGTTCTCTAACATGTGCCCACATTATTGATTTGATGTCTCCATATCTATGGTATGTGAAACATTACTATCAATCAATACATGTGCGGGTCAGATCACTATTATCCCACATAATGATATGTGACCAGGGATCGTTTAGAATAGCATCATATAACCAATGTGTTTCACAATTAAGTCATACTCAATGAACAAAGGAGTGACATTTATTCATGGAACTTATAAGTACATGAACATAGACGTATGATATAATCATCTCACATGATCGCCTCTAGGGCATATCACCAACATCTATGTGGTGGCGACAAGGGCGAGAGGTCTCTGTGTGAAGAGTGCGGCTGATCATCATCATAATTGTCTTTGTCATCCTCATCGTCCGAGCCGAACTTAATCAAGCTCTTGCGCCACGCGAGGAAGCCATGCACGTTTTCTCCAAGTTTGTTTTTTTCCATCCTTGCTAGGGATCTATACCTCTATTTTGCGGTATTGGTGGACTACACTATCCACTTCGACCCTGGCGAATCCTGGTGGTATCGGGCGGCAGTGCAAAACCTGTGAGGAGCCACATGGCCAAGCCCTGCCATCGGCCACATTGATGGTAATGCCATGTGCGGACAAATGCAGCTTGCACGGTGTCAGTTCTCTGAAGTCATCCACTGAAAAATGGAGTCTATGCTCTTCGGGAATCCCTGTGGACGCGCAGCTGCTCTTATGAGCATCGTGACTAAAGATCCGAGGGCTGTCATCGGGTGGCGGTCGTGAGCTGAGAGCTTTTTGTACTGCTTGCTCCACAACCTTATCCAGCTTCGCTCTCTGTTCCGCTAACGCTCTCACCATAGCATCGTTTATTTGACGATCTAGTTGATCTTGTCTTATTCTCTTCGGACGCTTGTACAACGGTGTGTCAGCTGGGAAGCCTTCTTTCCACGGCACCAAACCATCTCCTCGGGTGCAACCAGGTGCTCCTTGTTACCTAGGGCTATAGTTAGCTTGTCATTCTCCCTTCGTGGCCTGAAAAAGCCTTAGGAAGACTGCACTAAGCATCTGTTATTTTGCGCAACACTTCTTAGGCTCTATCGCTTCTGAAGCTTAAGTTGCCATCATCCGAGATACAAGCCCCCCTCCCAAGCAACCAGTGCTTCGATCGTTCGCTCAACTCAGCCGTTGCAAGAATGATGCCCTTGTGAGTTAGTTCTTCGCACCTATCCCATGCGGGTATTTTCTTCACGTAGCCACCATTGCCTAGTGTGTGAGGGTACATATTCTTATCCGTGTTAGCCTTGTTCTTCTGACTCACTATCTAGGCTTCCTCAGAATTCTTGTACACCACAAAGTCCTCCCAAAACTCCCTTATCTTTGGGTACATGTCAAAATTTAGCGTTTCATTCTTCTTCATATAGTTCTTATTTAGTGTCGTCTTCCAATTCTTCCACGCTGTGCACATGATTTATAGTGCAATTTCTTTGCAACCAACTCAGACCTTGGGGGAACTGGAATACTTCTTTAGCTTATCCCACAACAAGTCCTTCAGGTCATTGAGAACCACCTACTGGTCACCTCGACAGCCATTCCATGATCTATAGTTTGTGGGCACATAATCCCTAGCAAGAACTCCGCATGCTGTTCTGTATGGCCCCAATGATAACTCAGGTATAGCAGGTTCCCCGACTGCTGAGAGCCTACTATATTGTAAAGTCCCTTAGGCATCTTGCTCGGACCACGTTCTATGCACCGCCTTTGTTCATCAGACGTCTAAGCCTACAATTTGATCTTCTTATTAGTAGTCTGACCCTACAATATTTTAGAAATTACAATGTACTAATACTTTACCTCACCTATGTTAGTGGCGTCAGGTTGCTCCATGGCAGTGGTGCCAGGTTGTTCCATATCAATATCCTGTAAGTTCAGGTAGTACGTTGGGCTACCCATTCCTACTTCATCTATATTTGAGGGCCCAACTCCCTCTGGCACTTGTCCCTAATTAGAGGCCATTCTTAGCAAGTTTATCAGAAATTTCAAATTAAAACATATACACATACAATGGTATCGAAGAAAGACACAACAAGGAAATGAAGATAGATGTAACGAGTGAACATAGACGTAAAAGCATATGAGCCTAAGTATAGCCGCATTGCCGGCTAGACTATTCTTCTACTTGTGATGTCGAACTTATGAATTCAAACAATGAATACGATGGCATAGACACATGATACTGATTTTTACAGTTGTTTTTGAGACTGCGATATATATATGTCGCTCTCTTTATACACATACATATTTATACACATATATTAGAAAAAGCGCAATTTCATGGAGCATCAGGCCTTATACACACATATATACATCTTTCAAGAACAACATCCTATGCACTGAATCCCTGAGTCTAATCTTCAAAAGTATTAGCATATACAACCTCAGTCTAATATTAATATATCAAGATCAATCATCTGAACCTTGAAAACCAAACCACATATTAATGCAGATCGTAAGAAATCAGATCAGAGACATGATAACATAATTCTTAACCCACTCCTTCATTCACTCTGTCCCTAAAATTCAAAACTCTAACATTTACCCCAGTGCCAAGATGCATATTCCAATATTAGTTACACTTTCGGTTGGGTGTCAACTTATTCATTTATGCATCCATTAAGATCCAGAGAAGCATCTCGCACTGACCATCAAAATTAATACTCATATCACACAAAACTCAACATGAATCACAGCTTAAATATATTGTACAGAAGAATGAATAGGTATATTTTGATCATTCAAAGAATAGCATTTTATTCGCCAGAGCACAAATGTAAGGGGAAACATTATTCGTCCACATAAAATCCTGTGCGGCCTTCTACCTTCAGCGGCAGCGGCAGCGAACGGAGGCGCCGGAGGTCGGAGGCGACGGCGGGGATGGCCGAGGTGGCGGGGAGCCGAGGTAGCAGGGATGGCTGAGGCGGTGGGCCGGTCCAAGGGGAGGTCATGGCGGCCGGAGGCGAGGCTAAGGCGGGGAGCTCCTAGGCAAGGCCACGGCGGTGGTTAGAGGGGAGGTGACGATGGTCCGAGGCAAGGCGAGGCGGCGGTGGGGAGATCCGAGGTAAGGTGGCAACGGCGGTCCGAGAGGGGGCGAGGCGAGGCGGCGGCGGGGAGCTCTGAGGCAACGGCGGTGTAACTGAGAGGAGGGCTCGAGCTAGGTTAGTGTAACTGAGGAGGAGGCGCGGGCTTTGAATTTATAGGGGTGGACTATCATTGTCGGCTTGCCAAAACAACCTAAGAAGGATACCTATCATCCGCTTGGTCCAAGAATAGAGTGGCAAGAATACAACTTATCACTACCGACCAGTCCGTAAACCGGCAGTAATACTATAATATCACTACCGGGTGGATCTCCACCCAGCAGTGATAGTACTTATCATCGCGGTTCAATCTCGAACCAAATATCTTCGAATATCACTTTGGCGTAGAGATCTACCCGGTAGTGATAGTGCTTATCACTGCCAGTTGATTCTAGCAACCGGCAATAATAAGCTCTTATCACTACCGGAAGAATGAGCAACCGGCAGTGATAAGCTAGTCTCTGGCCAGTTAAGTGAAACTTTCAATTTGATCCAAATTTTTTGAAAATTTTTAGAGACATCTAATATTTTATTTAAATATTTCCCTAAATGTTGATCAAGTTCTAAAATTATAAAAATCCAGATTGCTAACTGTTTTAATAGTTTTAATATTTCAAAAATCAAATAGTGCTTGCAAATTTCACACAAATGCAGCCAAATTCACACAAATCCAAATGCAGTCAAATTCACAAAAATCCAAATGTAGTTAAAGATTTGACCTCAAATCTTCAACCACACTTTTCTTCGAGCTGCCAAAGAACAGAGTGAACCAGTTTGAAGCATAACCTCAATTTCCATTATTCCATATATTACATCAATTGTTACATATGAGAAAATAAACATATCGTTCATACAAAAGAAAGTATACATTTCATTACTACAACTAAGCTACGATTCGACCTTCGTTATGATCGTGGCGTATGTACGTAGCTTCATCACTCTCTTCGATGAGACTTAGGTCAACGTCCTCTCCGAAAGGGGGAAGCTTATCGAATTGGTTGTACTCTTCCTTGTCAACAACATTCTCAACTCCCACAATCCTTCTTTTTCCTTGAATAATCACGTGGCACTCCTTGTTAGTCGGGTCAGTTACAAAGAAGATTTGTGTAACAGAATTAGCAAGTACGAAGGGTTCTTCTTTGTACCCGTTGAGTTTGAGATCCACAGTAGTGATACCGTACTTATCGATATTCATGCCCCCTGGAAGTCTGACCCACTAGCACCGAAAGAGAGGGACCTTCAAAGGTCCATAGTCAAGCTCCCAAATCTCTTCTATGAATCCATAGTAGGTTTGCCTATTTCCATTGCTGTCATAGGCATCTATACTGGATATCATTGCTTTTGGTTGGTGCTCATTTTATCTTGCGCTCTAGTATAAAATGTAAAGCCTTTTATGTCGTATCTTTAGAATGTCTAAATTGTAGTTGATGGTCCTTGAGCCAACACTTTCAATTGAGTGCAGTTTGTCTCCGTATGCATCATGTGTCTACGCAACCAATCACCGAAGTTATCTTTGCGCTATCTCGCGAGCCAAACCTCTAACCTCCCTGGGTTTGTTCTGGATAGCATGTTCTTGTGCATGTTGACATACGGGGCCACCACAACTAATTATCCCAAAACTGCGAAATGTGCTTATATAAATGAAGCTAGATTGCTAGTATGTAGTAATTTCTCGCCTAGTGTCCCTTTTCCCTGTAGCCTCCCCTCATGCCGAGATACAGGCACACCAATCGGTTTGAGATCCATATAATCAACGCAGAACTCAATGACCTCCTCAGTTCCCCAACCATCAGCAATGCAGCCTTCCGGTTGATGTCGGTTACGAACATATTTCTTTATAACCCCCATGAACCTCTCGAAAGGGTACATCTGATGTAGAAACATGGGACCAAGAATCCGTATCTCTTTCACAATGTGAATAATGAGATGAACTATAATATCAAAAAAAGATGGAGGGAAACACATCTCAACCCTGCACAGAGTGTGGACCATGTCTTCCTGCAGCTTATCTAGTTTTAATGGATCGATGGCCTTCTGTGAAATCGCGTTGAAGAATGAACACAACTTTATAATTGAGTCTCAGACTTTCTCTGGCAAAACACCCCTAATTGCAATTGGAAGCATCTGTATCATCATCACGTGGCAATCGTGAGACTTCATACCAATTAATTTTAAGTCTTTCATTGAGACTAGTCTCTTTATGTTAGCAGAGTAACCAGAGTGTAGCAGGCTGCAGGAAGGTACTTCTTACCTGTATCCATTTCTTTGTGATGCAGCTCCTTCCTGAGTTTCATATCTTCAAAGTCCATCCGTACTTGGAGTGTGTCTTTTGTTTTGCCAGGTATGTCCAGTAAGATACCAAGCAAGCTGTCACACACGTTCTTCTCTATGTGCGTGACATCGATTGTGTGTCGAATTTCCAAGTGTTGTCAAAAAGGTAAGACCCAAAATATTGATCTCTTTTTTCACAAAGGAGCCTTATCCCGCGAACTCGGGATAGATGTACTGCCGACTCCCTTTCCGTGAATAATTGTAAGATCCTTTACAGCCATAATATCTATTTCCTAGTGTGATTCTTCAGAGCTAAGGCAGTCTCCTTTGTCCCATTAAAAACTCTCTTATTATTGCAATATGGGTGATCCTTGCGGAGGAACCTACGATGCCGCATGTAAGCTATTTTTCGGTAGTTCTTCAGCCACACGGCTAGCTGTATCATCCAAGCACTGGACGCATCCGTTGAAGCCTTTTGTCATCTAGCTCGACAGGTTGCCATGAGCAGGGTAATCACTAATGGTTACAAACAACAATGCCCGTAGGATAAAGTTCTCTCTTTTATACTCAACCCATACCCGTATATACACCATCGTTCCACAATATTAGAAGATCTTCAACCAATGGTTTAAGGTACAAATCGATATTGTTGCTAGGTTGTCTGGGCCCTTGGATCAGTAGTGGTATCATAATGTACTTTCGCTTCATACAAAGCCAATGAGGAAGGTTGTAGATACATAAAGTCACCGGCCAAGTGCTATAACAACTACTCATGTTGCCGAAAGGATTCATCCCATCCGTACTCAACCTGAATATTCTATTCCTCACATCATATGCAAAATGCTTATTATATTTTCTGTTGATGTTCCTTCATTGCACAGAATCAACAGGGTGTCTGAGCATGCCGTCCTTCTTACGCTCTTCGGCGTGCCATCGTAGTAATTGGGTATGCCTTTTGTTCGTAAACAATCGTTTCAAACAGGGGATTATAGGGAAATACCACACCACCTTACGGGGAGACCTCTTCTTCTTACGCTTCACCCCAACATCATCGTTCTCGATATCATCGTCGTTGCCCTTATACCACTTTACTTTGCAAACAACACAGACATCCAAGTCTGCAAACTCATTGCGATACAATATGCAATCGTTTGGACATACGTGTATTCTTTGTACTTCCAGTCCCAACAGACAGACAACCTGCTTGGCCTGGTACATAGTTGCAGGCAACACGTTACTCTCTAGAAGCAAGTCCCCCAAGAGACATAACAGCTTAGTAAAGCTCTTATTGAACCAACCATTGCTTGCCTTCAACTGCAGTAGTTAAAGCACAATATACAGCTTTTTGTGCTCCTCCTTGCAGCCCGGGTACAATGGTGTTGTAGAGTCCTCTACCATACGCTAGAACTTTTGTAACTCTCTTTCACTCATGAAGTCCCTCCCCCCATCATGCAATATTTGATCTAGATCATCTTCGTAACTATGAACGAACGTATCTTCGACTGATGTCATATCGTTGTCTCTGTTATCTTCATCAATATATTGCCCTTCATGTACAATCTCATCTTCACCGTGCTCGGTCCAACAGGTGTAGCTTGCCTTGAAACCCCTTCGAAGCAAGTGTGCACGTATCGACTCTATGTTAGAAAACAGCTTCTCATTTTTGCAATCAACGCATGGACAACACATATAGTCCGCCAGATTCTTCGACTTGTGTGCCGCAACTGCATTTAGAAAACAAGTCACACCATTAAAGAACTCTAGGTCGCGACGGTCCGTGTCATATATCCACCTTTGGTCCATCTACAATTAATTATATAGAACTAAATTTCAGTATATCAATAAATGATCACAAAATAATTTATTCTTTACATTAGTCATGCAGTGCTAATTAAGTAAATCAATAAACATATTATAAGCATATAACTACAAATAACAATATAATTGTAATGATTAGATTTTAAAATCCATCTAGCAATTTTGACTATATTAGAATACATCAAACTTTTTTTCACTATTTAAATATCCATCTATAATTTTTAATTATTTAGAAGATTTATTCATTTCATTTTGTTATGTAGTGCTATTAAATTAAATTAATATACATAAAATAAGCATATAATTGAATATAAGGATATATTTCTAAATAATTATGTATCTTGCAATTTTCACTATTGTATAATCCATTTGCCATTTTTCATTATTTAAATATTCATCTAGCAATTCTAACTATTTAAAATTCTTCTAGTAATTTTCACTATTTAAAATTCCATATAACAATTTTTCATTATTTAAAATAATTACAATTAGACATAATGGTCCATCTAGCAATTTTATTATTTAAAATCCACTACATCACTAAAATGGATAAGAATTATAATTTATTCAATAATTTAGTTAGATCAAAATTTGAGCACTACCGACCTAAAATGTTCGCACCATACAACAAGAATTATCAACATCTAGAGCAATCTATAAAGTAAAATTTAACTACAAATATAACATAGATCAAGTCACTAACCTCGAAGAGAAATACGAGACGGATTTTAATACAATTTTTTAGCAGCAACTCAACAAGATAATAACTACCGAACAAAACAGAGCTCCTTTCTATTCTGCTCGGTCGGGGAAGGTGTCGGTCGGGTCAGCTATATAAAGAGCTTATCACTACCTGCTCTGCACAAAACCGGCAGTGATAAGGTCATATTACGTTGGAAAATTCGATTGCGTGGGAAAATACTTATCATTGCCGGTTCTAGAGTAAAGCCGGTAGTGAAAATTCCGATATCACTATTGGTTTTAAGTAGAACTGGCAATGATACTTCACTACCAGTTTTGGGTATAAACCGGTAGTGATATTGTGTTATCACAGCCAGTTGTTTTCTCGAACCAGTAGTGATATGTTTCCCGCATGGCCGAACTTTCGAACCGGCTGTGATATGTTATCACTGATGGCTCTAGCCTAACCGGCAGTGATATGCCAGCAAGGATTGCCTATTCTATAGTAGTATGCTTGCACCACTGTTTGGGCGATTGCTTCAAACCATAAAGAAATTTCTTCAACAAGCGAAGCTAAGCAATCGAAGAATCAATGGAGTCCATTTGCCCTCTGACCTCCTCCACTACTACCTAGTCTGAGTCTGGTACTCGTCAATACGAGAGAAGTGGCTCACCATATCAGACTGGATCCCAGCAAGACTATTCATCATATCATGTCTCAAGCTCTCAAAGAGTTGCTCCTGAGGAGCCTGCTGAGCTGCCTGTGGGTGCTCCTAAACCTCTAGGTCTTCCCTCACTGCGAGGTCATTGGTGATGATCGACTTGTTTGACTGATGATTTGAGGAGCTGCCTCACGAGGCCTGTAAGGCTTATGAACACTCCCACATCCTCCTTGGTATCCAGTGACTCTTTTCATAATCATCATTATGAATGGAGCAAAGTAGATCTGTTTATCTCTATCGCAGGCAGATGAGGCCATTTCTCGGATCATGAAGTCAACCACATCAAATTTATGTTTATACATTACTTTGTTCATGATATTCCATGCATAGCCTCTTATCTCATCCAGATTCCCGCTTTTTGGGTGAATGGTAACCCTTATTATTATGTTGATAAGGCTCGATGAGGGGAGAAGATGCGCCATTTTACCTGGGCACTTGACTGGAGCAGCTGGATCATAAAATTCAAATTGTTTGGCAAGGGGAAGTACTCTGTCACTGAATTTTTGGATAACCACTGAGGTAAACCCCCCATGCCTCCTGAATCTGCTCCTTGGTGACCGTGTACACTACGGCCTTAGTCATCCAAGTGATAGAATCAAAGGTCTTAGGGATGTGCAGTCTATAGCATAAAACTGTCTAACCATATTATCATCATAGTCACATTGTCTGCTCACAAAATCTGCTAATCCTGCACCTTGAAACAATTCGAGAACACTAAAAACAAAGCAATTTTTCTTATGTGATCCTAATTTACCCACTTATGGTCCCCAAATTCCTTGTGCATATAAATTTCACAATGGACCTTTTGTTGAAATAAGGTTCTAAACTTATCCTCAGTTGCACTTCTAGGCAATAAGTAATGATTTGCTTGTCTTAAAGAAAAGTATGTGTCACCTTTGATTGACTTTAAATCAGCATCAAGGTCAAAATCATCAAGATTTTCTTCTTCAGAACTTTCATCAACTTCCATGGACCTTGATTCATCTTCTGTACTAGACTTTGAAACAGGTTGTTTTCCCTTGGTTTTCCTTGAGCTGCCATCAACATCCTACTGATTCTTTTGTCTTATCTCGGCAAGCCTTTCTGAAATTGGTTGCTCATCTTCATTTAAGCTTGTGGGGGGTGCACGTCGACCTTTGTTTGCTATTACCTTCTTGTAACAACCGCCGTCTCTAACTTTAGGCATGATTTCTGAATACAGATGATTTGCAAGGAGTAAGTTCAAGGATATATGCCTTAGGTAAGGATTAACATTGCAAAATGTGAGATCTTTGCTCAATTCAACAAAGAATCCCAAGCTACCGCCATGCCGATCCGAGAGCAAGACTTGATCTTGATGCGTGCTACCGCCATGGAGGTCCCAGAGAGTCGGCTTGGCAAAGCATACAAACAAGCAGAGACTGTAGCATCGACGCGAGGGTTCAACCCTAAATATCCATAAGATTTGCAGCTTGATTAAAAGAGGAGAATGGAATGGCTTTAGATGACATTGTTTGATTCCATAATACTCTAATGAACCACAAATGTCATCAAAGAGAGCACACAATTTCAACATTTCACAAGAACCCTAGAAGGAAATAAAAAGCAACCTAGGGCAAGATAGAACCAACGATTTGGAAGGAGAAATGTACCTTGGAGATGAGAAACAAATGAAGAACACGAAGAGAAAGAGAGATTTGCAGTCTCTGCAGGAATTTCAAAGATATTTGAGTGGAGAACAAGAAGAAGAGAGTGAGGAGAGAGAGTAAACTGGGTCGGTCTGAAGATGAAAGGGGAAGTTCTTGCACTAGGCTTGGTTTAACCCCCAAAACCTGATAAATCCGATGCTACTGCAATTTAGCTTATAGCACCGGCCTCCGGTGCTATCGCCCATGTAAGGGCGATGCTACGAACCCGATAACTGACAAAGTTGAAATTGGAGAAAAGGCAAAATGCATGGAGGAGAAGTTT
The DNA here is from genome assembly GCA_036346375.1 of Guadua angustifolia. Taxonomy (NCBI): domain Eukaryota; kingdom Viridiplantae; phylum Streptophyta; class Magnoliopsida; order Poales; family Poaceae; genus Guadua; species Guadua angustifolia. The sequence continues at coordinate 21,727,331 of CM070501.1, forward strand.
ATAAAATAACAAAAATTTATGGAAAACATATATGAGTATTCAAAATTTATACACCAACCAAGAAATTTATTTTACAAACATTATTACATGAAATAGGTCCCTTTTTGATTCAAGGTCATTAATTTTTGAAAAAGGACTTAACTAGCTAAAATGAAGTTCACTTGCATGTATGAGCTAATGAAAATCTTTTGGTAAACTAGAAACTATGTGATTCTAGTTCCAAAAATGAAAACTCACAAAGTGCATTAGATTTGATCAATATAGATCATTGTTTTGATTAAGGGTATTTTGATGAAAACAAGGATTTTGTCAAGAGTCTCTTTATTTTATTTTCAATATAGAGAGAGTATACTAGCATAAGTATTTCAAGAGATGACACTTATATAATAATACATTAGAAATGAGGTTTCAAGGAAATTTGCACTTTGCAAAACCCAAAATAGACTATTTTCAAATATTTTGACCTTAAGAGGTCTAGAATCACATTTTGAAGAATAATAGCACTAATTTAGTATTTTCACATTTAGGGGATGTAGTATATTCATGAAGGAGATAATACTCCCCCTTGATGTGTATTTTATCTAGAAGAGTAAGAATCAACCAAAACCAACAAACACCAAAATAAGGAAGTCAATTAAGATGTTGTGATACTGCAAAGCCTCATCTCCTTTCTTTTACGTGTGGCTACCATTCTTCCCTTGGCTAGATATTTTTCCCCAAGCCAGTCAAGTGCCCCTCCAGCCCGAGTTCATCCCGTGCGCCCCCAGCCTTTAGGTTCTTCCTCCCCTTTTTGCTGGTTGTTGCTTCCTGGTGCCGATGCCTCCAGCCCCAGCCGATCGGCCGCCTGCTCCAGCTCCCAGCCAGTGCCGCCTCTCAGTTGCCCTGTCGTGCTCCTCTTCAGTCCCATCCGAAGCAGCAGCAGCGCCCTGGCTTCTCTTTGCTCCGGCGTTGCCCTCTGCCATCCTAGGCCGACGTCTCCTCTTGACTCCGTGGCAATAGCAAAGAATTACCGCCGCCTCCTTCCCTTCCACAGGTGCCGCTCCGGCTCTAGCCGAAACCTGCAGCCAAGAAGAAGAGATCCAACCGGCACTTCCTCCTCCTTCCTCTCCCTTCTTATGGTAAGTGGAGGTGGGGGTCTAGCTTGTGGATGCGTGGTTGTAGTTAAGGTGTTTGAGGAAATGCCTTACATGCTGAGCCGTAGTACTTATGATTGTATGTTACATTTCCCAAGATGATTAAACTTGCTTGATTATCAAAAATGGATTCTTTAGTGGTTTGGGTGTGCTGATATTTGCCAAAGAGAGAGTTTACGCACGTATACTTGCTACTGTCAACTGAAAGAAAATAGGATTACTTGGACATGTACTCCTGTTATTAGTTTTAACTTTTAGATTCTTCCCATAGTAATTTCCTAAGTTGTTTGCAATGCCAATTGGAATATATAAATACATGTTAATGCTTTGGTTATTCATTGAATGTGTAAGACTCCAAATTTGTAAAGATGTTGGAATTTTCCTTTCATCAAAAATATGTGCAGTTAGGAATGACTCATATACTGGACTTTTGTGATTGGTTAGCATGACATGGAAATTAACTTCTAGGCCGTTGTTGTTATGGATATATATGTATGCATAGCCTGACATGTTCCTAATGCATTTCACAAAGTTGTGCATGCCTCGCTCAATTCTTGCCGATTATGAGTATTGTGTTGCGCTTTTATACTCATGTCCAATTAGGGAATGATGTATATGTATTTTGCTTAATGTTGTCATCATATGCGTGCAGAATCCACATACTGCTTAACATCTATTGTTGGCTATAGAGTATTTGGTAGATTCTGGTTAGCTCAGGTTTATTAGAGTTGTAGCTAGATGGTATTGTATAGCCCTTTTTGTTGGTTTCATTGTAGGTCTTTTATGTGGGTAAACCCATGATGAATCTAAGAGATGTTCTAGTTTGCAAGATTTCTTTGAAATGCCAAGTGCTAAGCTTTTATCCGAATTTAATGATTCACGAAGGCAGGCTTGATTGTCTAATAAAGCATCAATATATTGCCTTCTTAGGAGTTATGGTGATGTGTGCTTCAACTAATGCATGAAGATGCTATTTCCTAGTCCTTATCTAAGTTGAAGTTTTGCTTTAGTTGAGTTATTTGTTGGCACTATCGTGTAGATTATATTTATCTGAGTAAACCTAAAAGTGGAGCTTTCGTGGTTGTAGTTTGGGGGCGTAGAGCATTATTGAAAGGGTATAGTTTGTAAAGCGTTTTGCGACGGTTGTTTCAGGTGGAGTAGTTTCGGGAGTGGCATAGCATCTTCCTCACGCCACTCCGCTCCTTCCGGTAAAAGGCAAGTACATCGAATTGTGTGCATAATTGGGTTGTTCATTGTTATTTATCTATTCATTACTAATTTCTATTGATTGTGGAAAGTATGAGTTATATTGGTGATCGTCCCTTCGAGGGCGTGATTAGCTACTGGATTCGAGTGGTCATTAGTAAGCCTTAATCTTGGTAAGTTCACTGTTCCTCTGTTAATATTGTAGTGAGCAGCGAGTATAGGGTACGTGGGTACTCGTGGTTAATTTACAAGAGTTGTACTTATCTGTGCCCTGTCTGGGGAATGGAATTGAATATGTGTGCGAATCGATTAGATGTTCATTAGTATGGTTAGGCCAACATGGATGTTGAAATCACGAGAATGGCTTGGTTGTGGCCATAGTTGTGAGTATGGTATTTATGAGAGTATAGAAGTTAATTGTGATCATAACGTTATAAATGTGGAGAATATGCATAAGAACGTGGGGAATGGCATTTGCATAAATGCATTCATGAAAAATGCATCGAGCCAGGTTGGTGAGAAAGTCATATGGAAAATGTGACTAATCCGAGTGCTCAGAGATCCTACCGTAGAGTCCCATCCTATCGCGTGGATGGGAGCGGTGTAGCGTGGGACCCGCCATCAGGTAGCGGGTGTCGTGCCAATTTTCATGGATTCGACACTCATGCGTTTCAGACTAGTCCAGATCATGCTAGTACACATGAATAAACAAAGTTGAAGTACCACAATCATACAATGCCGAAATAAGTAATAAAGTACTTCAAGCATAATATAGTCGAGTTACATGACCTTATGGTCGCCTTACAATAATTAGCGCGCAGTATGATAAATATCATCGAGATCAAGTTCATTCAATGGAAGCAAAATACGATAAGCGGAACCACTCTTAGCCACAAAGCTCTTGAAAAGTGCTCAACCCCTTAGTCCTCCCGACCTTCGACGAACTCTTCATTCCAAGCCGCACGGCTTCTTCTTCTTCGAGGTTTTTGTCGATGCAAGGGTGAGTATACAACATACTCAACAAGTCATGCAGGCTTGATCTATTACTACATGCATGGCTTATTCCAAGGAAAGGCTTAATTGGTTATTTTGCATAAAGCAGTATTTCTTTTAAATAGGTAATCCTATTAGATTAAAAGGCGGTAAAAATCCAATATTTAATAATTAGTTTCTCAATTCTTTTCCAAGAGTTTGGCACACAGCCCTAAATTTATTTCAACAGCTTTTGGCACACAGCCACCCATTCCACATTTTTATTTTGGAAATCTAACCCTTGACTGTAATCACCGAGCAATGTCCAATGCCGTGGACACGGCTATTCGAATAGATTCACACACACACTCTGCAGAGGCTGTACACTTTACCCACAGGATACAGCCGCCACCACAGTGATTGAATGCAACAAAGTCTTTCAGAGACTAACATTTGACCAATGAACCCCTCCGTTACTTCCCTTCTAACACTCCCCTCACACAGAGTCGAAGTTTAGACAGGGCAAGTATCGTTGAATGGGTACCAAGCCGCAAAGACAGTACGCTTCCTCAGCTTGCACCGGTGTGCATCACACCCCGAGGTTTCAAAGGAAAGAGGTTAGAAACCTACTTAACTAGGTCCGCCCCATACTGCATAAGTGGTTGTACGGAACTCAGCTCAAAGGCTCGCAAGGTTAAGTCCTTAATCGTCCGGGCAAGATAACCATAATTCTCGACACAGACCATTCATAATCTTTCATACACCCGCTGCCACACAGCCCACACGCACAAAGCCCTCTTGCCACTTGCCCCTGGCCCAAATCCTTTACCATACCCCATGTTATAAATAAGCAACACATGCCATTTCCCACATCGATTCATGGAACAAGACCACACAAGTCACTATCCCAATGCCAACACATGACATCATTGCATTTCTCAAAAATCGCTCCATAATTGTTTAGTCAATATTCATTTGCTATTTGAAATTCATTTATCGCATAAAAGCAGACTAAGCAGCTAATCACGGTCTAGCCTCCCGTGTTGGCATCATATTAGCATCCAACATATTAAACATCTTAGGGTGACAAGGATTTCAGGGCACATAAACATTATAATCAAGGTGGCATAATCAAGTTTGGCTTTTAACTACCATTTCCCAATTTAACCAATAATATTTGTACTTAACATAGCATGCAATATGGAAATCGAATATACTTTGAAAAATAGGCGCGAGATGATCAAAGCATGACTTGCCTTCGAAGAGGAGTTGGTTCTGGTCGAGGTTCTGCGACGAGTCTTCAAATTCTCCCTCGACGAAACCCGGCGACTCGGAGTCTACTCGGCACAAGCAATCATATAATAAATACACTATACAGATAGCAAGATAAATTCTAAAAATAAAATAAAAATCACAAATAAATAGTTCACATTTTTACAAATTTTTGGGCACTGGAATCACCCAAATCCGAGTTAAAATGCAAAAGTTATAGCCTTTACAAGTTTGCTGAAATTCAAAAAGAATAAACTGATTTAATCCTCTATTTTCCACCGATTTTCCGGCTGATTTTTCCTCCGCGACATGACACGGTCGGCACCAGAGCTAACCACGCCGCTCTCGCCACCGACAGTGGGGCGAATGACATCATGCCGACGCCAAAGACGACGGCGGCTCTCCCATCGACTAGTGGGCTCATGAACGTTGCTCGACCCCACATGTCAGCGACTGACACGCGTCGAGGAAGCATCAAGCCACGTCTACGCGTTTTCCCGACCGTCGGATTCGGATCAGACGGTGCAAGAGCTACCCGAGCGATACACTATTGCTAAGCCTACGTGGCGTTACCTTGGGCGCTTGGATGAAGATCGGGCGGCCGCCGGAGGCTCGCGAGGCGCCGATGGAGGAGCTGGTGCTCGTCACGAGTTGGGGAAGACGACACGGCGACGGCGTTGGCGAGCCTCTCGACGGAATGAAGTGGCCCAACGATGCGTCTCGGCTTGGGGAACTCGGGAAGGTCTCAAAGGGCGGGGAACGACGAAGCACGGCGGGCACGGCGAAACGGCGGGTGAGTAGCTACTACGGCGAGCTCCCGAGAGGGCTACGGAGGGCGAGAGCACACAAGAGTTGAGGCGAAGTGAGCGGAGTGAAGTGCTGAGCTCGGGGGTGTACTTCATTCGCCCGGACAAGCCTCGAACGACGCGCAAAATCTCTGACACGATCCTCGGCTCCCAACGGCGGACGGCGGTGCTGCAATGCCTCGTCCCGAGACGGCGTGACCATCGTCAGCCGTCCGATCGAGATCGGACGGTGCGGAGCGGGCGGCGATTAGGGTTTGATTCACATGAGCACAAGGTTGGGCCGGCCCAACACTGTAGCTAAGGATTTTTCGGATTTTTCGAATAAAAATAAATACCAAAATTCAAAGTATTTATTTGGGGCACCAAAAATACTCGAAAAATTCTAGAAAATATTTCAGAGCATTTTGAGCCTAAATAAAATATTAGTTTTAATTTTTGATAATTATATTTTCTGATATTTAATTACTCAAAGAAAATGATATAAATAAATTTCAATTAATTCCAATAAATCCCAAAAAATTAGATAAATTCAATTAAATGCAATTAAATGCAAATAAAGATTTATTAATTCATAAAAATTCAAATAACTCCAAAAATTTTAAAATTGGTCAAATTTTGGGATGTTACAAACCTACCCTCTTACGTAATCTCGTCCCCGAGATTCGAGGCTTAACTATAGAATAGGTTTGGGAATTCTTTTCTCAGATCTTCTTCTCGTTCCCAGGTGGCCTCACTTTCGGTGTGGTTGCTCCACTGAACTCTGCAAAATCGGGTTGTCTTGTTCCGTGTTCTCCGACCCACTGTATCCAGAATTTTCATTGGTTGCTCCTTGTAAGTCAAGTCTTCCTGTAGTTCTACTTCTTCTAACGACGTTTCCTCTTCAGGCACTCGGAGACACTTCTTGAGTTGCGACACATGAAAGACATTGTGTACGCCTGCTAACGACTGAGGTAGCTCCAGTTGATAGGCGACTTCGCCCTTCCGGCTTATGATTTTAAACGGCCCTACATATCTTGGCGCAAGTTTACCCTTCTTATGAAACCTTTGTACTCCTTTAAGTGGCGTCACTCTGAGATACACGTAGTCTTCTGGTTCAAAACTCAAATCTCTACGGCGGTTGTCTGCGTAGCTCTTCTGTCTTGACTGTGCAATCTTTAACCTTTCTCTGATCAGTGCTATTTGCTCTTCGGCTTCTTGCAGTATGTCTGGTCCGAAGATATGACGCTCTCCAGTCTCATTCCAATTTAACGACGTCCTACAAGGTCGACCATACAATGCTTCAAAAGGTGACATCTGAAGACTTGCCTAATAGCTGTTGTTGTAACTAAACTCTGCGTATGGCAAACATTTATCCCAGGTTGATGTATATGCTAACGCGCAGACTCTTAACATATCTTCTAATATCTGATTGACTCTTTTCGTCTCATCCATCTGCTTATGGTGGTAAGTCAGACCGAATTCAAACGGTGCCCATCACAGATGCAATTTATCCCAAAATCTTGAGGTAAATTGGGTTCCTCTGTCCGATACTATCTTCTTTGGCACTCCATGCAAGCAAACGATCCTTGCCATGTATAGCTCGGCTAACTTATCTCCTGAATAGGTTATCTTTACCGGTATGAAATGCGTGACCTTAGTTAGTCGATCCACGATAACCCATATGGAGTCATAACCTCCTTGCGTCCTTGGTAATCCGGTAATAAAATCCATTCCGATTTCTTCCCATTTCCACCCGGTATTTTCAATGGTTGCAGCAATCCTGGTCTCGATGCATAGCTTTGACTCACCGCACACATCACACAAATGCATACATGTTCACTATTTCCCTTTTCATATTCGCCACCGTAATCTCTTTCAGATCTTGGTACATTTTTGCGCTTCCTGGGTGAATCGAATACTTGGAGTCATGGGCTTCCTCCAGTATTAACTGCTTCAGCTCCTTTTTGTTCGGTACGCAAATACGCTCTTTCATCCACAACGTACCATGTTCGTCCAGCTTAAATTCCTTTGCTTGGCCTTCCTCCATCTTGGCCTTGATTCGCTCGATCTTCTCATCATTTTTCTCGACCTTCTAATCTGGTCTTCCAAGATTGGCTTTACTTCTAGAGCGGCTACAAATCCTTTCGACAACTTCCAATTTCAATCTCTGAAGATCCTTGCACAATTCTCCCGGCTTTCTTCCACTATCGATTTGGGATATGGATTTTCCGACTCAAGGCATCGGCCACTACATTGGCCTTGCCGGATGATAATGGATACCCATGTTGTAATCCTTGATCGCCCAACCATCTTCTTTGCCTCATGTTTAGGTCGATTGGGTGAAAATGTATTTAAGGCTCTTATGATCCGTATACACCTCACATCTATTGCCGATAAGATAGTGACGCCATATCTTCAATGCGTGCACTACTACCGCTAGTTCTAGATCATGCGGGTAATTCACTTCGTGTGGCCTTAATTGCCTTGATGCGTAGGCTACTACCTTTCCATTTTGCATCAATACACACCCAAGCCCTTGGCGTGATGCATCGCAAGAGATATCAAAACTTTGGTGTACATCCGTTGCACTAACACCGTGTCCGATGTCGATCTTTTCTTCAATTCTTGAAAACTCTTCTCATGATCAAGCGTCCAATCAAACCTCTTTTCCTTCTTTAGTAATTGCGAATTGGCCTAGCAATTGTGGAAAATCCTTCTATAAATCGGCGGTAATAACCACCATTCCAAGAAAACTCCGAACTTGCTTAAACCGTCTGGCGACTCCCAATGTAGCAATCGTCTCAACCTTGCTTGGGTCCATCAGAATTCCTTCCGCAATATGACATGCCCTAAGAAATCTACCTTACTCTTCCGTAAATTGCATTTACTAAACTTTGCATACAATCGTTGCTCGCTTAACTTTTCCAAAGATTAATCTCAAATGTTACGTGTTCTTCATCCGCCTTTGAATAAACCGTAATGTCATCGATGAATACGACTACAAATTTGTCTAAATATTCCATAAATACTTTATTCATTAAGTTCATAAAGTATGCTGGTGCGTTTGTCAATCCAAATGACATAACCGTGAACTCATAATGTCCATATCTTGAAGAAAATGCGGTCTTGGGTATGTCCTCTGCCTTGATTCTCAATCGGTGATATCCTCGACCTAAGGTCGATCTTGGAGAATACTCCGCTCCTCTTAGTTGATCGAATAGATCATCTATCCGGTAACGGTATTTATTCTTTATCGTCACTTCATTAAGTGCGTGATAGTCTATACACATCCTAAGCTTCCATCTTTCTTCTTAACAAATAGAACCGGTGCTCCCCATGGTGACGAGCTTGGTCTGATAAATCCTTTTTCCAACAACTCCTCGATCTGCTTCTTCATCTCCACTAGCTCTTCGGTGGACATCCGATACGGTCTCTTCGCTATTGGTGCGGTTCCTGGCACTAAATCAATTACGAATTCTATGTCTCTGCTCTGTGGCATTCCCTGTAATTCCTCGAAAAACATCGGGTATTCATCGACCACGGTACATCCTCAGATATCGATCGCCTCCAAATTGTTCACTAACATCCGACTTCCTCCGCCACCGCTTGAAATTCCACTTTTCTACCATCGGCTCTCGATAGACACAACTCTTTGTCCACAGTCTAATATAGCCTTATGTCTGGTCAACCAATCCATTCCCAGGATAACATCCAGGGTTTGGGTATCTAATATAATAAGGTTCGCTAGGAACTCTACTCCTTTTATTAATAGCTTAACTCCAGAACATCCGACCTTAGAACGGAGTTCTGATCCAGGGGATTGAACTAGAAGTGTACTTTTAAGCTTAACAATGTCCAATTCATTTATCACAAAAAATCTCGAGAAACGAATCTAATGCGAAGCTCTTGAGTCAAATATCAGAGTCGCGCAGAGTTGGCTAGGAACTTACCGAGCACGACGTCGTGGCATTCTCGACTTCGTCTCATGAGATATGGTTGATTCTTCCTCGCTAATGCTCGTGGCGTAACTCCACTTGAGCGTGGTCCTCGGCTTCCTCCTTGGACAGGGTCTTGGTGGTGTATTTCCAAGGTTAAAACGACCAAGGCCACACCTCCTTTCTTGGGGCACATATTGGCGAAATGTCCGGTCTCATTGCAATTGTAGCAGCGCCTTCCTGACATTTGCTGATTTCCGCCACTTGGGTTAACAATCTTGATCATGCGGTCTCGAGGGTTTGTCCATTGGTCTTGGCATCGGTGACGGTGTCTCCGACATTGCTCCTCGGCTGAATCGTGAATTGTTGGGGTATCACTCTTGCCTTCACGACCATGGCGCCTCCTTCTTGTCGAGCCATGCGGCGCTTATATTGTCGCCAAGTTCCTTGCGCTTATCTTCCAAAGATGAGCGCCTTGTTTACTAACTCTTGAAAATCGTGGAAGGTGTGGGTGATCATCCCCACCGCACCGATTGAGTCCTTTCATAAAGCGAGACCGCCTTGTTTTTGTCTCGTCGCCACGCCTTCCGGAGCGTAGCGTGCTAACTAAGTGAATTTATTCAGATAATCGCCACCGTCTCGCCTCCTTGCTTTAGCGCTCAATTCTTCCTTTTTCAACTCCATGATACCTTCAGTACATGGTATTGGCAAAAGCCGAGGTGAATTCTCCCATGTAATCTCCTCGGGTTCTCTGCGACGCCAGAGTTTTCCCACCATTCTGCATTGCCCCTTCCAATTGATGAGAGGCATAAAGCACCTCTCGCTCCTTCAGACCGGGTTATATGCGCTTCTTCGATAGTTCTTAACCAATCGCTCGCTTCTAATGGGCTGGCATTGCTCGAGAATGTCGTGATCGAGTCCTCATAAACTTCTGACAATCTTGAATAGGACGTGGTCCATTGTTCCCAAATTCGATTGTTGGCGATCGCACGGTGGTTGATCTGTTGTATCGCTGCCATCATAGTCTGCATTAGTTGAGTCTGTGGCTGCGAGAAATGCTCCTAGATTCGTGCATATCCACGGTGGTGCCGCCATGTGGCGGCATCGCTCGACTACCTCCCGGACGTGAACCACCGCCTCCGCTCCCATTGTTATGCAGTGTTCACCATCTGCCGATTGCTTCGTGGTTTAGAGATAAGGGGAAAAGAATAGATACGATAGAAACTTATACGGGAAACAGTGTAACTTAAATAGAACCATTAAACATTCAAGCATAAATAATAATAATAATAGGTATGGTCGCCATATAGTCTAGGACTATGCAACCACAAAATCACCACATCATCACATCACATTGTTCATTACAACATCGCATACTAATGTTTGAAATAAGAGACGCGACTCAAAACAATCGAAGTCTCAACGCAAAGCCGCCATCGCAACTCAAAAGGCATCACTCTTTGAGCCAACCGCGCTCGCTCGCCGATCACATAAACCGGCGGTGAGCCGCATCGGGCAACCGGTCCCCATGCCCCCCACGGTACAACTAGGGCCTCCGTCGCTGGTCCTCTGGCGCCGGCCGCTCTCGCTCTGCTGGCTCCTCTTCGCCGCCGAGGTCTAGGTCCATGGCAGCGTCGCTCCTCGAGTCCGTAAAGAGCCTCCTCCACTCGGCGATCCTCTCGACGACGGGCATCCGGTCTCTCGTAAGGCCTCTCGGTCTCCTCCAACGCGTAGATCGCTCAAGCTCGCAGCGTGGCGCCCATCACCTCCTCTATGCCGCAGCAAACCGCCCAGTGCACGACGGCGGCGTTGCCCTCTAACTCCAGACGAGCTCAGGGTCCACCTGCTTGGGTGCACACGAAGGCGATCCCACAGCTCGTAGCCGTGGTCCTCGCTGATCCGTCGCAGCGCAACCCGCACACCTCAGTATGCCCGCCGGCTAGCCCGCTTCACCGTGAGGCGGTGGACGACTAGCACGCGTGCGTTCCCGAGCGCATAAGGTCGAGTCGCCTCCCATCCGCGAGCAATCCCGCTGACTATCCAAAGCGAGACTTGTAGAGTGGTCGGTCGAAGCCTCCCAACACTGGAGCATCCTCCGAGCTCACCAGCAGAGCCACCGTGACGCCTCCAAAGGAGTGAACCATCCGCATTCCGCCAAAGCAACGCTTAGTATAAAATTTTTAAAAGAATACAACAAGAATAGAAGAATACAAAGCAGAGGTATGAAGTAAGGAAGAAAAGATGAGTCGAGATTTCATTAATTATTCTTGTCCAACTTTTATCATTTAGAAATTACCCTTTGTCCTTCTATGGATGGCCGCCTAACTAGGGTTGAGTCCTACAACAAGATGGCTCGATACTATCCTGTCGTGCCCGAATTTTCACGGATTCAACACTCGTATGCGTTCAGATTAGTCCAGATCATGCTAGTACACACAGATAAACAAAGTTGAAGTACCACAATCATACACAATGAAATAAGTAATAAAGTACTTCAAGCATAATATAGTCGAGTTACATGACCTTATGGTCGCTTTACAATAATTCACGCATGTATGATAAATATCATCAAGATCAAGTTCATTCAGCGGAAGCAAAATACGATAGCGAACCACTCTTAGCCACAAAGCAATGAAAAGTGCTCAACCCCTTAGTCCTCCTGGCTTCTTCTTCTGAGGTTTTTGTCGATGCAAGGGTGAGTATACAACATACTCAACAAGTCATGCACAGTGCAGATCTATTACTACATGCATGGCTTATTCCAAGGAAAGGCTTAATTGGTTATTTTGCATAAAGCAGTATTTCTTTTAAATAGGTAATCCTAATAGATTAAAAGGCGGTAAAAATCCAATATTTAATAATTAGTTTCTCAATTCTTTTCCAAGAGTTTGGCACACAGCCCTAAATTCATTTCAACAGCTTTTGGCACACAGCCACCCATTCTACATTTTTATTTTGGAAATCTAACCCTTGACTGTAATCACCGAGCAATGTCCAATGCCGTGGACATGGCTATTCGAATAGATTCACACACACACTCTGCAGAGGTCAGACACTTTACCCACAGATACATAGCCACCACACAGTGATTGAATGCAACAAAGTCTTTCAGAGACTAACATTTGACCAATGAACCCTCCGTTATTTCCTTCTAACACTCCCTCACACAGAGTCGAAGTTTAGACAGGCAAGTATCGTTGAATGGGTACCAAGCCGCAAAGACAGTACGCTTCCTCACAGCTTGCACTGTGTGCACCTGTCACCCCGAGGTTTCAAAGGAAAGAGGTTAGAAACCTACTTAACTAGGTCCGTCCCATACTGCATAAGTGGTTGTACACGAACTCACTCAAAGGCTCGCAAGGTTAAGTCCTTAATCGTCCCGCAAGACAACCGTAATTCTCGGCACACAGCCATTCATAATCTTTCATACACCCCGTTGCCACACAGGCCCACCTGGCACAAAGCCCTCTTGCCACTTGCCCCGGTCCAAATCCTTTCCCATACCCCATGTTATAAATAAGCAACACATGCCATTTCCCACATCGATTCATGGAACAGTACCACACAGGTCACTATCCCAATGCCAACACATGACATCATTGCATTTCTCAAAAATGCGTTCCATAATTGTTTAGTCAATATTCATTTGCTATTTGAAATTCATTTATCGCATAAAAGCAGACTAAGCAGCTAATCACGGTCTAGCCTCCCGTGTTGGCATCATATTAGCATCCAACATATTAAACATCTTAGGGTGACAAGGATTTCAGGCACATAAACATTATAATCAAGGTGGCATAATCAAGTTTGGCTTTTAACTACCATTTCCCAATTTAACCAATAATATTTGTACTTAACATAGCATGCAATATGGAAATCGAATATACTTTGAAAAATAGGCGCGAGATGATCAAAGCATGACTTGCCTTCAAGAGGAGTTGGTTCTGGTCGAGGTTCTGCGATTTAGTCTTCAAATTCTCCTCGACGAAACCCGCGACTCGAGTCTACTCTAAGACAAGCAATCATACAATAAATACACTATACAGACAGCAAGATAAATTCTAAAAATAAAATAAAAATCACAAATAAATAGTTCACATTTTACAAATTTTGGGCACTGAATCACCCAAATCCGAGTTAAAATGCAAAAGTTATAGCCTTTACAAGTTTGCTGAAATTCAAAAAGAATAAACTGATTTAATCCTCTATTTTCCACCGATTTTCCGCTGATTTTTCCTCCGCATGACACGTGTCGGCACCAGAGCTAACCACGCCGCTCTCGCCACCGACAGGTGGGCCCGATGACATCATGTCGACGCCAAAGACGACCGCGGCTCTCCCATCGACTAGTGGGCTCATGAACGAAGGTTTCGACCCCACATGTCAGCGACTGACACGCGTCGAGGAAGCATCAAGCCACGTCTACGCGTTTTCCCGACCGTCGGATTCGGATCAGACGGCGCAAGAGCTACCCGAGCGATACACTATTGCTAAGCCTACGTGGCGTTACCTTGGGCGTCGGATGAAGATCAGACGGCTGCTGGAGCTCGCGAGGCGTCGATGGAGGAGCGGTGGTGCTCGTCGCCGGAGTTGGGGAAGACGACACGGGCGACGGCGTTGGCGAGCCTCTCCGACGGAATGAAGTGGCCCAACGGATGCGTCTCGGCTTGGGGAACTCGGGGAAGGTCTCAGGTGCGGCGGGGAACGACGGAGCACGGCGGGGCACGGCGAAAACCGAAGCGGGGGTGAGTAGCTACTACGGCGAGCTCCCGAGAGGGCTACGGAGGGCGAGAGCACACAAGAGTTGAGGCGAAGTGAGCGGAGTGAAGTGCTGAGCTCGGGGGTGTACTTCATTCGCCCGGACAAGCCTCGAACGACGCGCAAAATCTCTGACACGATCCTCGGCTCCCAACGGCGGACGGCGGTGCTGCAGTGCCTCGTCCCGAGACGGCGTGACCATCGTCAGCCGTCCGATCGAGATCGGACGGTGCGGAGCGGGCGGCGATTAGGGTTTGATTCCGCGCGAGCACAGTGTTGGGCCGGCCCAACACTGTAGCTAAGGATTTTTCGGATTTTTCGAATAAAAATAAATACCAAAATTCAAAGTATTTATTTGGGGCACCAAAAATACTCGAAAAATTCTAGAAAATATTTCAGAGCATTTTGAGCCTAAATAAAATATTAGTTTTAATTTTGATAATTATATTTTCTGATATTTAATTACTCAAAGAAAATGATATAAATAAATTTCAATTAATTCCAATAAATCCCGGAAAAATTAGATAAATTCAATTAAATGCAATTAAATGCAAATAAAGATTTATTAATTCATAAAATTCAAATAACTCCAAAAATTTTAAAATTGGTCAAATTTTGGGACGTTATACGGCAAGTCCTGTTTTTAACAGCCCTTCCACTGGATGGTTGGGTTTGAGGGCACGACGACGAGTGGTGCTCGGCAATACTTAGATAAAGCATAAAGAGGCATGATGCATTGCATTGCATTGCATAGATGAGAATGTGATTGTAACACCCTGGTGCCAAATGCGCCACGGATGCTACCAAAACCCCTAAAATCTAAAAACCGGCTTAGAAACTAAGCCACCGAAATTTACAAAATTTCGGCATGACCTCCCTAGAAAGAAGGACATCCACTCAGCAGACAAATAAACAGTTGCAGTTAATATAGCAAACACACATAACCAGGAGGAAATATTCTAGCAGATCCTTAGATAATCAATCACACATCCAACCGCAATTAGTAAATTACACCACCACGAACAACACATTACAATTGACTTAAATACATCCGAGCTTTATGAATTAATTAAATGAGATGGTGGTGACCGGTCGCACGTGCTACTACTCCCATCCATGCATGCGGTTTCAGTACCGCAACAAAGACAAACAACAAGCATGAGTCGATGACTCAAATAAGTACATCAACGGATAAATTCATAATCAATCACATTTCCTACTTAAAAGCATAACAACCATTCTCAAATAAGTACAAAGCGCTTAAAATAGAAGTATCACAACTTATACTCCAAAACCAACCCCATGCTCGTCTTTGATGGAGTTCACAACTCCACGATAATGAAGCATAACATATAACCTGAAAACATAAATCATATCTTGCAACCAGACATAAAATATACGAATATGCACAATCCATACACGTATATAAAAATACGTAATATGCATAATCCATCACACGTACATGAGAATACGAATCTAAATAATCCATCACACAAACATGGAAATACAAAATATGCATCATACATCACATAGACATGGGAACACAGAATCAATAATCCATCACACAAACATGGAAATACAAAATATGCATCATACATCACACGCATATGGGAACACAGAATCTGAATAATCAATCACATTTCTACAATCATGTATTGCATTATGCATGCTCACCGTTTCAATTCATTACTAAACTCCGACACATATCTCTTTAATCTTTTTGGATGAGGCCACGACTTGATCCAACTCGACACCTTTCCATTTAACTCAAAATCATCGTATAATGCAATGCAGATGCAAATATGCCACACAAAAGAAGAGTCTCATATCCATACATCACAATCAACTCATAAAACATGATCCATCATTGACAATGCAATGCAGATTGCATAATTTTCATGCATATAATGCATCATGCATGCTCATCTCCTCTTTTAGCACATACCGGTATGGCCGAGTGCACACCCATCGGTGTGCACCTCTCATTCCCTTCCACCCCGTGGTGGAGGGTGCCTACTCATCGACTCGCTCCCATACAACCACGATATGGGACTACGAGGTAGGACTTTCGTGCCCACTACATGTGAGCACAGAGGCCCACATCGTAATGGGTCGCCTCTTCCATCATGAATGCACAATGCAATTTACAAGAATGAAATGCAACCCTTCAATCATTGCCACTCACTAACATAGCCATAACCACTCACCTAAACCTAGCCAATTCTCACATTCATGAGTTGCCGGCGATACTAGATTAATCCGATTCAACAATAAGACATGGCAACCCATTACAAGTTTCTTCATCATACAATTAAATCATACGGCCACCAAACCACGCTCACCACAAAACACTTGCAATTAAATACTCACATATACTATCTCTAGAAATAACTTAACCATTTTAAACCAAACTCAGTCAACTCCAATCACTCGATCAACATACTCACTATAATCAACCTTACTAAAAGCCCATTTTCAATTAGAGTTCATCTAATTAGCGAGCAACAATCAATTTAAGGCATCACATATGAACACACAACCACGCCAATAACACAATGTACTTGCATCCATTCCCTTAACCATTTAATCATCATAAGCATTTTCATACAATGAACCATCTTCTAGCTATATCCAAGAAAGCTTACCTCTTGCGATTCATCGGCAATTACGCACGCTAAAGGCATACAATCAATTAATCCTCCTAGCCAAGATCTAGGAATGCACTTGCCTTTACCGACGGAGAATGGAGTGGCATGCGGTTGAGGCCACTCCCCACGTAACCTTCTCTCGCAAATAAACAATACTCAACCAACTCAAATTTATGCACACTCGATACAAGCGACAAAAGAAATCGACTCTTTTATGATCATAGGTATAGTGATTCAACTCCAAACTCAAACAACACAACTAAATCCTTGGTTATTTCATCCATGCATAAATGTAATTGAGTAATAAAAGAGCATGCATGCATATCAGTTGGGCTCAAGAGTAAGCACCACGCAATCCGAATATGGGTTCTCAAACTCCAATTCATGAAATGGAGTACAAAAAAATGTATTCTCGTGTTAAGGGTTGCAGAGTCAAATAGATTCTTTACATATGAAATACTCTAAGATATTAATCCTATGAAATCATTTAAGTGCTACCATGGGTAAGAACATAAGTATAAAACATAGAAATATAGATTGTCACGATTTTAGCTAAGCATGGTGTCATAAGTAACATGGGTACCCTTACTATTCTATCAAGATCGCACACATGCAAACCCAATTCATTTGTTGGCCGCCATCTGTAATCCGATGGCCATAATGTAGAACACACAAATGGAATATTACACAAGAGCTCGGCACTGAATCTTGTACACTTAACATTGAAGACACAAAACACAAATACACCTGGGGGTTAGACTAATCCCAATTACTAGACGGTCAAAACTTCACCAAGTTGGTCATGCCAACCCAACAACTACAAAACCCAAGACAACAACAATTCTACACGACACTCAAAACCTGAAAACCAGAAATCTGTCCATCGACAGCAGACTTCCAACAAGCATAACTTGAGTTTAATAGCTCCAAATCAAATAAACGAGTACATTTTCTCGAACGGCAGGAAATTTCCCACCTTTTTCTAAGTATGCGAACAGCATGATTCGGCCTCTAAGTTCCTCTAATCTGCAGTTGAACACAGACTGTTCCAATCGCAATACAGTTTGGACAGCGCTCGGTAAAATGGCCATAACTTTTAAACGGCTGAACGAAATTTAGTGATTCCGGTCTTCAATGAAAGGTAATTCGATTATCTACAACTTTCACAACAGCCAGACCCCCAGGACATGCTTCTAAAGCCCTCGAATTACAGCCTAACAGAGGGATAAGTTCTGCTCGAAAACAGACACCAACCAAACCAACCCTAATCCCCCAAATCCACCACAAAACTCAGCTAAACAGCAAGCAGCACTCCCATAGCAACCCTCCTAGCCCAGCCACCCAATCAAAACCCAAACCCTAGAGGCCTCACCTCAGCCCAAGGGCTTCAATACGCGAGGAGGAGGAGGGGGCTGCAGCAGCAAGGGGAGGCGCCATGGGGAGGAGGTCCTGCAGGGAGGCGCCCATGGGGAGGAGGTCCTGGAGGAGGAGGCGCAGGAATGGAGAGTGGCTGTCGCATGGAGAAGAAAGGAGAGGGGAAGAGATGCTGCGGGTGGAGGCAGGGAAAAGGAATCGGGTGAGGGAGGGAGGAGACAGTGGCCGGGAGTAGAGCTGCTGGGAAAAAGTGGGAGGAGCTAGGGTTAGAAGGCAAGGCCCAACAGCAGCCCAAAGACAATCCAATCCAAGAAAAAAAATAGCTTTGCACAGCCCCAACAAATTAAGTTTAGTTTCTCTTTTTCTTTCGGATATTACATTCTCCACCCCTCAAAAGAATTCGACCCCGAATTCGAAGAGTGCCAACTACAATAAGAACAAAGTCCACCCGGACTTAAACTGGTTTGTAAACTCAAAACATCCACAGAAGAACTCAAACGAATGCAAACATAAACCAAGTCTCCAAATCCAACTATCAACGAAAGTGAATTTGACTTAGCTCAACTAAGTGCAACTTCTTACGCAATAACTCACTCAAAGTCAACCAATAGGTCAAAATCCCAAAGAACCACTGCATTGTACTTTTACAGTTGCAATCCCAATGACCAAAGAAAACTCAATTCTCTTTATTATATTCAACACTATACCATAAGCTTCCATATCCTTTAACTCCAGCTAGAACACAAAAGAAATACAATTCCCATTTTGACCAAATGATCCACATATATCATCTTGAACCCTAAGCATTAAGATCTACCTGAGAGAGGATCTTGATAGAGCCCAATCATCACTCATTTTTCTTCTTCCAAAACCAAATTCGCGAGAGAAGACCCGATTCTTTAACATCATATAAATTGCCTTTAACACTCTCAATCAATGCAATAAAATTCACCTCGGGGAGAACTCCAATTAAAAGAGAAACCCCCATACAAATCGTTGACAAAAGCTCTTATAAAACCAAGAAACAATTCCGCTTACTTTAACCAAAGCAAAATCTCTCGCATTAAACCAAAACCAACATTTGACAGAGGAAACCGATTCTCAAATTAAGCATATGTACCCCTAACCATCACATTCTTTCTCACGAGAAAAGGAAACTCGTTCCCAACAAAACCACTTCACCCACAGAATCACTTACAAAACATCCACTAGATTCACACTTTGCAATACTCGCCAACACATCACACAACTCTAATCAAATCCGGCTCTAGTCAACATAGAGTTACAAAGCCCAAACTTCCTTTAATTGCTTTCTACTATTCGTATAACCATCACTGGTCATATCATCATCAAACCCTAACCAAATCTATCTCATGACAATCAACAAGGAAAACCACATTCCCCCCCGCTTCAGCACGACAACTTATCAATTAATTCAACATAGGACGCGAGCCATCCTTTACTTCGGTTTACTAACCATGTCAAACCATTATTTATACAACTGTCTAATCCCAGCTTAAAACACATCTTTTCAACATTGACTTCAACTTAATCACTACACCTTTCATGCAACTCCAAAGTCCACAGCTTAATATCCCCAGTCCATTCAGCCAATAAATACTTTTTAACAACTCGATGTGATACCCACCAACCATATTCCATAAATAAACTCCTAGATAGCCATTTCCCAAGACAAAAAAACCCCATCATTCATACAACCATTCCATATACTCATTCTTTAATTTCACATCGATTAAATCATTTTGTTGATCCGCCATTTAATTGACTCATAAGCAACATAAATCAACAACTCTTATGCCTTTGCGCTACTATACTCCGGTACTCTACATCATCATCTTACTATAATAAATTCATCCATAGAAGATTCCAGCACCCTCTCAATCCTCGATCAATACTAGACTTACCGAACACAAATCTTGAACTTCCAATCAATTCCACAACTCACGACCATTATAATAACTCTAATCAACTTTTCACTTTAGAATCACCTACCATTCCAATTAATCATTCTATACCATGCAATAAATTTGGTAGTCTTTAAATAACCAACAAGTTCCTTTTAATAGCATCAAGAACCCTCCTTATCCGAAGTTCAACTACTCATCATACACTTAACGCCTTGAACATCCTCGTGAGTCACGACTCAACCTTTAAAGAAAAACCACGATTCTTAAGCATGAACAACAACAAAAAGCATCTCTCTTTCCAAAAGATTCAACCATAAATCATAAGAGAATTCGACTCTCAAATTCCCAAACTCCAACAGGAAACAACCCCTTAAACAAATCTCAAAGTTTACAACTTCTAGAAAGGAAAAGAGATGCATGGAAAAACCAAATGATCAACCAAATACTTCTCGATAAAACCTTAACATCAAGATCCACACGATTTAAGTTTTGCACCAAGAAAACTTCAATAAGTTCCTTAAATGGAGAGAACAACAACCACAATAGTTTTCTCCACAAGGCAACCCACAAAACGACGACTCAAGAACGAGAGGTTCCCCAAACAGCAAGGGTGGCACTAAAACCCACAACTCGGACAATGAACAAGGTCGAAACCTTTCGACTTAACCAATAACATGAACATAAGCGTATTGATTCCAACAATCCTTTTATGGTCAAAGCAATATACAACAATAAATTTAGCACTCAATATTTAGGCGCAATGCAATGTACCCATACCCATCCCATCGGCATCGAGTGTGTCAAGTTTTAAATTAGTTAACCACTCTAATTCAGATTTTAAGGTTATTGTTCAAGGCCAATTTTAAAGGAGTAGAAACCTATGCCATGTTTCTAATATCACGCAAAGAAAATTTTAGTTTACTCTAAAGTTACTCACTACATTCAAATACAACGGACCTGAAGCCCGCTCTGATACCAACTATAACACCCTGGTGCCAAACGCGCCACGGATGCTACCAAAACCCCTAAAATCTAAAAACCGTCTTAGAAACTAAGCCACCAAAATTTACAAAATTTCGGCATGACCTCCCTAGAAAGAAGGACATCCACTCAGCAGACAAATAAACAGTTGCAGTTAATATAGCAAACACACATAACCAGGAGGAAATATTCTAGCAGATCTTTAGATAATCAATCGCACATCCAACCGGCAATTAGTAAATTACACCACCACGAACAACACATTACAATTGACTTAAATACATCCGAGCTTTATGAAT
Organism: Guadua angustifolia; assembly: GCA_036346375.1. Classification (NCBI taxonomy): domain Eukaryota; kingdom Viridiplantae; phylum Streptophyta; class Magnoliopsida; order Poales; family Poaceae; genus Guadua; species Guadua angustifolia. Next base: position 21,748,622 of record CM070501.1, read on the forward strand.
TAATTAAATGAGATGGTGGTGACCGGTCGCACGTACATTACTCCCATCCATGCATGCCGGTTTCAGAGTACCGCAATAAAGACAAACAACTAGCATGAGTCGATGACTCAAATAAGTACATCAACGGATAAATTCATAATCAATCACATTTCCTACTTAAAAGCATAACAACCATTCTCAAATAAGTACAAGAAGCGCTTAAAATAGAAGTATCACAACTTATACTCCAAAACCAACCCCATGCTCGTCTTTGATGGAGTTCACAACTCCACGACAATGAAGCATAACATATAACCTGAAAACATAAATCATATCTTGCAACCAGGACATAAAAATACAGAATATGCACAATCCATACACGTACATAAAAATACGTAATATGCATAATCCATCACACGCACATGAGAATACGAGAATCTGAATAATCCATCACACAAACATGGAAATACAAAATATGCATCATACATCACACGCACATGGGAACACAGAATCAATAATCCATCACACAAACATGGAAATACAAAATATGCATCATACATCACACAGACATGGGAACACAGAATCTGAATAATCAATCACATTTCTACAATCATGTATTGCACTATGCATGCTCACCTGTTTCAATTCATTACTAAACTCCGACACAATCTCTTTAATCTTTTTGGATGAGGCCACGACTTGATCCAACTCGACACCTTTCCATTTAACTCAAAATCATCGTATAATGCAATGCAGATGCAAATATGCCACACAAAAGAAGAGTCTCATATCCATACATCATAATTAACTCATAAAACATGATCCATCATTGATAATGCAATGCAGATTGCATAATTTCCATGCATATAATGCATCATGCATGCTCATCTCCTCTTTTAGCACATACCAGATGGCCGAGTGCACACCCGCTTGGTGTGCACCTCTCATTCCCTTCCACCCCGTGGTGGAGGGTGCCTACTTCATCGACTCGCTCCCATACAACCACGATATGGGACTACGAGGTAGGACTTTCGTGCCCACTACATGTGAGCACAGAGGCCCACATCGAAATGGGTCGCCTCTTCCATCATGAATGCACAATGCAATTTACAAGAATGAAATGCAACCCTTCAATCATTGCCACTCACTAACATAGCCATAACCACTCACCTAAACCTAGCCAATTCTCACATTCATGAGTTGCCGATACTAGATTAATCCGATTCAACAATAAGACATGGCAACCCATTACAAGGCTTATCACATACAATTAAATCATACGGCCACCAAACCACGCTCACCACAAAACACTTGCAATTAAATACTCACATATACTATCTCTAGAAATAACTTAACCATTTTAAACCAAACTCAGTCAACTCCAATCACTCGATCAACATACTCACTATAATCAACCTTACTAAAAGCCCATTTTCAATTAGAGTTCATCTAATTAGCAGAGCAACAATCAATTTAAAGGGCATCACATATGAACACACAACCACGCCAATAACACAATGTACTTGCATCCATTCCCTTAACCATTTAATCATCATAAGCATTTTCATACAATGAACCATCTTCTAGCTATATCCAAGAAAGCTTACCTCTTATGATTCATCGGCAATTACGCACGCTAAAGGCATACAATCAATTAATCCTCCTAGCCAAGATCTAGGAATGCACTTGCCTTTACCGACGAAGAATGGAGTGGCATGCGGTTGAGGCCACTCCCGCGTAACCTTCCTCGCAAATAAACAATACTCAACCAACTCAAATTTATGCACACTCGATACAAGCGACAAAAGAAATCGACTCTTTTGCATATCATAGGTATAGTGATTCAACTCCAAACTCAAACAACACAACTAAATCCTTGGTTATTTCATCCATGCAGACAACAGAATTGAGTAATAAAAGAGCATGAATGCATATCAGTTGGGCTCAAGAGTAAGCACCACGCAATCCGAATATGGGTTCTAAAACTCCAATTCATGAAATGGAGTACAAAAAAAATGTATTCTCAGTGTTAAGGGTGGCAGAGTCAAATAGATTCTTTACATATGAAATACTCTAAGATATTAATCCTATGAAATCATTTAAGTGCTACCATGGGTAAGAACATAAGTATAAAACATAGAAATATAGATTGTCACGATTTTAGCTAAGCATGGTGTCATAAGTAACATGGGTACCCTTACTATTCTATCAAGATCGCACACATGCAAACCCAATTCATTTGTTGGCCGCCATCTGTAATCCGATGGCCATAATGTAGAACACACAAATGGAATATTACACAAGAGCTCAAGATCAATCTTGTACACTTAACATTGAAGACACAAAACACAAATACACCTGGGGTTAGACTAATCCCAATTACTAGACGGTCAAAACTTCACCAAGTTGGTCATGCCAACCCAACAACTACAAAACCCAGTACAACAACAATTCTACATGACACCAAAACCTGAAAACCAGAAATCTGTCCATCGACAGCAGACTTCAACAAGCATAACTTGAGTTTAATAGCTCCAAATCAAATAAACGAGTACATTTTCTCGAACGGCAGGAAATTTCCCACCTTTTTTTAAGTATGCGAACAGCATGATTCGGCCTCAAATTCCTCTAATCTGCAGTTGAACACAGACTGTTCCAATCGCGATACAGTTTGGACAGCGCTCGGTAAAATGGCCATAACTTTTAAACGGCTGAACGAAATTTAGTGATTCTGGTCTTCAATGAAAGGTAATTCGATTATCTACAATTTTCACAACAGCCAGACCCCCAGGAAATGCTTCTAAAGCCCTCGAATTACAGCCCTAACAGAGGGATAAGTTCTGCTCGAAAACAGACACCAACCAAACCAACCCTAATCCCCCAAATCCACCACAAAACTCAGCTAAACAGCAAGCAGCACTCCCATAGCAACCCTCCTAGCCCAGCCACCCAATCAAAACCCAAACCCTAGAGGCCTCACCTCAGCCCAAGGGCTTCAATCCGCGAGGAGGACGAGGGGGCTGCAGCAGCAAGGGGAGGCGCCATGGGGAGGAGGTCCTAGAGGAGGAGGCGCAGGAATGGAGAGTGGCTGTCGCATGGAGAAGAAAGGAGAGGGGAAGAGATGCTGCGGGTGGAGGCAGGGAAAAGGAATCGGGTGAGGGAGGGAGGAGACAGGCGGCTGGGAGTAGAGCTGCTGGGGAAAAAGTGGGAGGGGAGCTAGGGTTAGAAGGCAAGGCCCAACAGCAGCCCAAAGACAATCCAATCCAAGAAAAAAATAGCTTCGCACAGCCCCAACAAATTAAGTTTAGTTTCTCTTTTTCTTTCAGATATTACAGTGATTGAGAAATGTATACTCGTTGAAAAGTGCATGTGAGCATGGAAACATATCACATTGCATAGCATTGCAAGTGTGGGTTGCGGTGATGGTAAAGGAAGGTTGAACCGAATTCGATGAGTTTGCGCATTTCATTGCCGTGCAAATTATGTTGTATGAATATCGTGGAGGGAAGTCGAGTTGTGAACTCAACTAAAAGTGATAAAAATGGTTTGAGTTGCAAAAAGGGGGTGGTTGAGTCAGGAGACGTTGTGATTTAGAGTTAAGTAATGTTTCCTTGGCATTGAATGGTTTATTGTCAAGTTGATGACTTGATTGTGGCAAATTTGTGGTATGATCAAGTTGTTGCTTTAAATGGGTATAAATGCGTATCGTTTGGATGTTGTTTCATTCGTACTACTTGCTCTTGTGTTCATGCTTTTGTTTATTTGATAAATTTGGAATTGTTATTCTCGTGTACTTTGCTGAGTTTGAACTCATGCTTGTTATTTAATGTTTGTAGGTGAATTGAAGCCGGCATGCAGGGATGGGGTAGTAGCACAATCACTTTGCATCATCACTATTCCATCATGTTGATTTATAATTCTGATCTTAATAGCTCGTGAAAAATTCTTGTAAAAGGTTGTTTGCGGTTATGTTTAATGAGTCCCTATCCTGTAATAATTATGTGGTAGAGTTGGCTAATTTCTATTGGATGTGTGATTGGTTAACTAAGGACCTGCTAGAATGATATCTTATAAATGCTATGTTTTCTGTCTGCTGAGTGGATGTCCTAGTTTTAGGGGGAGGTGCTGCCGAAATTTTTAATAATTTTGACAACCTCCTAGTTGTTCGCTGGCTTTGCGAATATTTATTCTTAGCGATTTGTAATTGTTGGTGCTAGAGGGTGTAACATTTGGGGCTCGGGGTGCCAGGGTGTTACAGTTGGTATCAGAGCGGGCTTTAGGTCCGTGGCACAAATTACTCTAGAGTAAACTAAAATTTTGCTGCGTGAAATTAGAAACATGGCATAGGTTTCTACTCCTTTAAAAATTTGGCCTTCGGGCAATAACTTTATAATCTGAATTAGAGTGGTTAACTAATTTAAAACTTGACACACTCTGATGCACAGTAGGATGGGGATGGGTATCATGGTATTACGCTTAAATGTTGCATTTAAGCTTTGATGATTGCATGTTAAATTATTGTTGCATACTGCTTTGATTGTAAATGGATTGTTTGAATTATTATGTTTTCGTCCTCATACTTTTAACTGTGTTAAGGGTCTTGGGTGTTGGTGTGGCCGATTAAAGCCCTTTGAAGTATGAGAACCTCTCGAGGTGAGGGTCATCGTTTGTTGCGGCATAGTTTAGAGAGTGAGTGGAGAAGGTCGGTTTCTTTTGGCTTCATTCCTTTGGAGGCAAAGAGGAAAGTTTGGTGATGAATTCTTTCGGATTGCTTTTACCCTTCTAGAGTTCGGTTTGGTTGGTTTCTTTGGTTTTTGTTGGTTACCGTGAGTTGCCTTGTGGAGAAAATTATTGTAGTTGTTGTTCTCTCCATTTAAGGAACTTATTGAAGTTTTCTTGGTGCAAAACTTAAATCGTGTGGATCTTCGGTGTTAAGGTTTTATCGAGAAGGATTTGGTTGATCATTTGGTTTTTTTTCCCATGCATCTCTTTTCCTTCCTGGAAGTTGTAAATCTTGAGATTTGTTTAAGAAATTGTTTCCCGTCAGAGTTTGGTAATTCGAGAGTCGAATTCTCTTGAGATTTATGATTGAGTTTTCTTTTTGGAAGGAAAGATGGTTTCTGCTGTCACCCATGCTTAATAATCGTGGTTTTCCTTAAAGGTTGAGTTCGTGACCCACGGGGGCACTTGAGACGTCAATTGGATGATGAGTTGTTAGAGATTTTAGATGAAGTGGGTTATCGATTCTGTTAATGTGAATTGTTGGTTATATAAAGGCGCCCAAATTTATTGTGGGATACAGAATGACTAATTGGAATGGTAGGTGATTTTAAAATGAAAAGTTGATTAGAGTTATTACAATGGTCGTGAAACGTGGAATTGATTTGAAGTTCAAGGTTTGTATTCCGGTAAGTCTAGTATTGATCATGATTGAGAGGGACTAGAATCTTCTATGGATGAATTTATTATAGTAAGGTGTTGATGTAAAGTATTGAAGTATATTGGCGTAAAGATATGAGAGTTGTTGGTTTATGTTGCTTATGGGTCAATTAAATTGTTGATCAATAAAATGATCTACTCAATGTGAGATTAAAGAATGAATATGTATGGAATGGTTGTATGAAGGATGGTATCTGGGAGTTTATCTATGGAATATGGCTGGTTGGCATCACATCGAGTTGTTAGAAAGTATTTATTGTTTGAATGAACCGGGGATATTAGACGGTGGACTTTGGAGTTGCACGAAAGGTGTTTGCTGATTAAGCTAACGTAAGTGTTGAAAAGATTTGTTTAAGCTGGGATTGGACAGTTGTGTAAATAACGGTTCGTCATGGCTAGTAAACCGACGTAAATGATGGCACGCGTCTTGTGTTAAATAACTAATAAGTTAGTTGTGTCGAAGAAGTGAGAACGTGGTTCTCCTTGTTGATTGTCATGAGATAGATTTTGGTTAGGATTTGATGCTACTATGACCAGTAGTGGTTATATGAATAGTAGAAAGTAATTAAAGAAGGATTGGGTTTTGTAACTCTATGTTGACTAGAACCGGATTTGATTGAAGTGGTTTTGTTGGGAATGCGTTTCCTTTTCTCTTGAAGATGAATGTGATGGTTATGGGTACAGAAGCCTAAATTGAGAATCGGTTTCCTTTGCCAAATGTTGGTTTTGGTTTAATGCGAGAGTTTTGCTTTCGTTAAAATAAGCGGAGTTGTTTCTTGGTTTTATAAGAGTTGTTGTCAGCGATTTGTGTGGGGTTTCTCTTTTAATTGGAGTTCTCCCCGAGGTGAATTTTATTGCATTGATCGAGAGTGTTAAAGGCGATTTATATGATGTTTGAGAATCGGGTTTTCTCGTGCAAATTTGGCTTTGGAAGAAGATTATGAGTGATGATTGGGCTCTATCAAGATCCTCTCTCAGGTAGATTTTAATGCTTGGGGTTCAAGATGATGTACGTGGTTCATTTGGTCAAAACGGGAATTGTATTTCCTTTGTGTTCTAGCTGGAGTTACAGGAAATGGAAGCTTATGGTATAGTGTTGAGCATAATAAAGAGAATCGAGGGATTTTGGGTGCATAATAATTGAGGATTATACTTTTGATGTGGTTCCTTGGTGGTGTTTGTTTAGCCCTTATCAGTGAACTACTTGGAATTGGATGGTAATTATGTCGCCATTTATAGCGTGCGACTGAACTTTTGGGTTGAGCTGGTTGTAGCGAAGGATTTCTTAATTTGTTGTGTAAGGTTCTGTAGTGAGCATTTACCTTGAGCAGTGGTCCTTTGGATTTGACCTATTAGTTAATTTTTGACTGAGTTCTTGCGTGAAAAGTTGCACTTAATTGAGTTAAGTCAAATCGTTTTGTTAATCGTGGGATTTGAGGTTTTGCATAGTTGGTATTCTTCGAATTCGGGGATGAATTCCTTTAAGGGGGGAGAATGTGATACTGCAAAGCCTCATCTCCTTTCTTTTTATGTGTGGCTACCATTCTTCCCTTGGCTAGATATTTTTCCCTGCCGATCAGTGCCCCTCCACCGAGTTCATCCTGCACCCCAAATTTCTGTGTTCTTCCTCCCTTTTGTCGGTTAGTAGCTTCTGGTGCCGATGCCTCCACCCAAATTGATCGGCATCTGCTCACCTCCCAGCCAGTCGCCTCTCACGCCTGTCAGGCTCCTCTTCATCCCAAATTAAGCAAAGAAGAATACTGCTTCTCTTTGCTCTGGCGTTGCCCTCTGCCATCCTTGGCCGATGTCTCCTCTTCACCGGCCGGCGTGAGTGCAGCCCGCCTCCCTTCCCTTCCTCGGTGCCACTCGGCTCCAAATTAATGCACCAACAAAGAAGAAGCTCCAATGACACTTCCTCCTCCTTCCTCTCCCTTCTTGTGGTAAGTGGAGGTGGGGTCTAGCTTGTGGATGCATGGTTGTAGTTAAGGTGTTTGAGGAAATGCCTTACATGCTGAGCCCTAGTACTTGTGACTGTATGTTACATTTTCCATGATGATTAAACTTGCTTGATTATCAGAAATGGATTCTTTAGTAGTTTGGGTGTGCTGATATTTGCCAAAGAGAGAGTTTATGCACGTATACTTGCTACTGTCAACCGAAAGAAAATGGGATTACTTGGACATGTATTCCTGTTATTAGTTTTAACTTTTAGATTCTTCCCATAGTAATTTCCTAAGTTGTTTGCGATGCCAATGAGAATATATAAATGCATGTTAATGCTTTGGTTATTCATTGAGATGTTGGAATTTTCCTTTCATCAAATATATGTGCAGTTAGGAATGCCTCATATACTGGACTTTTGTGATTGGTTAGCATGACATGGAAATTAACTTCTAGGCCGTTGTTGTTATGGATATATATGTATGTATAGCCTAACATGTTCCTAATGCATTTCACAGAGTTGTGCGTGCCTCTGTTCTGAATTCTTGCAATGATTATGAGTATTGTGTTGCAGTTTTTATACTCATGTCCAATTAGGGAATGATGTATGTGTATTTTGCTTAATGTTGTCATCATATGCGTGCAAAATCCACATACTGCTTAACATCTATTGTTGGCTATAGAGTATTTGGTAGATTCTGGTTAGCTCAGGTTTATTAGAGTTGTAGCTAGATGGTATTGTATAGCCCTTTTTGTTGGTTTCATTGTAGGTCTTTTATGTGGGTAAACCCATGATGAATCTAAGAGATGTTCTAGTTTGCAAGATTTCTTTGAAATGCCAAGTCCTAAGCTTTTATCCAAATTTAATGATTCATGAAGGCAGGCTTGATTGTCTAGTAAAGCATCAATATATTGCCTTCTTAGGAGTTATGGTGATGTGTGCTTCAACTAATGCATGAAGATGCTATTTCCTAGTCCTTATCTAAGTTGTAATTTTGCTTTAGTTGAGTTATTTGTTGGCACTATCGTGTAGATTATATTTATCTGAGTCAACCTAAAAGTGGAGCTTTCGTGGTTGTAGTTTGGGGGCGTAGAGTATTATTGAAAGTGTATAGTTTGTAAAGCGCTTTATGACGGTTGTTTCTGTGGAGTAGTTTCGGAGTGGCATAGCATCTTCCTCGCCCACTCCGCTCCTTCCTAGAAAAAGGCAAGTACATCGACTTGTGTGCATAATTGGGTTGTTCGTTGTTATTTATCTATTCATTACTAATTTCTATTGATTGTGGAAAGTATGAGTTATATTGGTGATCGCCCTTCGAGGGCATGATTAGCTACTGGATTCGAGTGGTCATTAGTAAGCCTTAATCTTGGTAAGTTCACTGTTCCTCTGTTAATATTGCAGTGAGCAGCGAGTATAGGGTACGTGGGTACTCGTGGTTAATTTACAAGAGTTGTACTTATCTGTGCCCTATCTGGGGAATGGAATTGAATATGTGTGCGAATCGATTAGATGTTCATTAGTATGGTTAGGCCAACATGTATGTTGAAATCACGAGAATGGCTTGGTTGTGGCCATAGTTGTGAGTATGGTATTTATGAGAGTATAGAAGTTAATTGTGATCATAACGTTATAAATGTGGAGAATATGCATAAGAACGTGGGGAATGGCATTTGCATAAATGCATTCATGAAAAATGCATCGAGCCAGGTCGGTGAGAAAGTCATATGGAAAATATGACTAATCCGGAGTGCTCAGAGATCCTACTCAGAGTCCCATCTAATCGGGCGTGGATGGGAGTGGTGTTAGCGAGGACCCGCCATCGGGTAGCGTGCAAGTCCTGCTTTCGCAGGCCCTTCCACGGATGTTTGGGTTTGAGGGCACACATCGACGGGTGGTGCTCTGCAATACGGTATAAAGCACATAAAGAGGCATGATGCATTGCATTGCATTGCATAGATGAGAATGTGATTGAGAAATGTATACTCGTTGAAAAGTGCATGTGAGCATGGAAACATATCACATTGCATAGCATTGCAAGTGTGGGTTGCGGTGATGGTAAAGGAAGGTTGAACCGAATTCGATGAGTTAGCGCATTTCTTTGCCGTGCAAATTATGTTGTATGAATATCGTGGAGGGAAGTCGAGTTGTGAACTCAACTAAAAGTGATAAAAATGGTTTGAGTTACAAAAAGGGGGTGGTTGAGTTAGGAGACGTTGTGATTTAGAGTTAAGTAATGTTTCCTTGGCATTGAATCGTTTATTGTCAAGTTGATGACTTGATTGCGGCAAATTTGTGGTATGATCAAGTTGTTGCTTTAAATGGGTATAAATGCGTATCGTTTGGATGTTGTTTCATTCGTACTACTTGCTCTTGTGTTCATGCTTTTGTTTATTTGATAAATTTGGAATTGTTATTCTCGTGTACTTTACTGAGTTTGAACTCATGCTTGTTATTTAATTTTTGTAGGTGAATTGAAGCCGGCATGCAGGGATGGGGTAGTAGCACAATCACTTTGCATCATCACTATTCCATCATGTTGATTTATAATTCTGATCTTAATAGCTCGTGAAAAATTCTTGTAAAAGGTTGTTTATGCGGTTATGTTTAATGAGTCCTCATCCTGTAATAATTATGTGGTAGAGTTGGTTAATTTCTATTGGATGTGTGATTGGTTAACTAAGGACCTGCTAGAATGATATCTTATAAATGTTATGTTTTCTGTCTGCTGAGTGGATGTCCTAGTTTTAGGGGGAGGTACTGCCGAAATTTTTAATAATTTTGACAACCTCCTAGTTGTTTGCTGGCTTTGCGAATATTTATTCTTATCGATTTGTAATTGTTGGTGCTAGAGGGTGTAACATTCGGGGCTCGGGGTGCCAGGGTGTTACAGATGCAAAAAGTCTTAAGCCACATTGGAGATATCTATGACATTCAACTCATTCCTCAATTTACAAAATCGAGCTTCATCCAAAGGTTTGGTGAAGATATCCGCTAATTGATTTTCAGTTCAATATGACTACTCACAATATTACCTTTGCTAACATGATCTCTTAAGAAATGATGGCGGATATCTATATTTTTGGTTCTTGAGTGTTGGATCGGATTGCTAGTTATTTTGACGGCACTTTCATTGTCACATAAGAGAGGCACCTTTTTGAAATTTATTCCATAATCTATTAAACTTTGCCTCATCCATAATAATTGGGTACAACAACTACTGGCTGAAATATATTCAGCTTCAGCAGTGGATAGAGCTACGGAATTTTATTTCTTAGAGAACCATGAAACTAGGAATCTACCTAGCAATTGACAACTCCCAGAGGTGCTCTTTCTATCCACTTTGCAACCCACATAATCCGAATTCGAATATCCAATTAAATCAAATTTTGCACTTTTGGGATACCATAATCCTATACTTGAGGAATGCTTTAAATATCTTAGAATTCTCTTTGCGGCTACTAAATGACACTCTTTAGGAGAAGCTTGAAAACGTGCACACATGCAAACACTAAACATGATGTCGAGTCTAGATGCAGTAAGATAAAGTAAATTACCAATTATAGACCTATAAAACTTTAAGTCTACCGGTTTACCTCCCTAATTTAGGTCGAGATGCCCGTTCGATACCATTGGAGTCTTGATTGGCTTCGCGTCTTCCATGCCAAACCTCTTGAGAAGATCTTTAATATATTTGGCTTGGCTTACGAAAGTTTTATTTTTGAGTTGCTTGATTTGAAGTCCAAGAAAGGAATTCAACTCTCCAATCATAGACATTTTGAACTCCCTAGACATCACATCACTAAATTTTTTGCAAAAAACTTCGTTAGTAGAACCAAAAATAATATCATCAACATATATTTAACACACAAAGAAATCTTCATCAATTATTTTTGTAAAGAGTGTAGAATCAACCTCCCAATTTTAAAATATTTTGAAATTAGAAAATCTCTAAGTCACTCATACTATGCTCTAGGAGCTTGCATGAGACCATATAGCGCCATAGAGAGTTTATAAACATGATTAGGGTGTTTAGGGTTTTCAAAACCAGGAGGTTGTTCTACAAATACCAACTCGGATATTTGTCCATTTAAAAATGCACTCTTCACATCCATTTGAAATAATTTAATATTAAAATAAGATGTAAATGCAAGCAAAATTCTAATAGCTTCTAATCTAGCTATGGGTGCAAAAGTTTCACCAAAATCCAATCCTTCGATTCGTGTGAAACCTTGCGCCACTAATCTAGCCATATTCCTTACCATAATACCATTTTTATCTTACTTGTTCCGCAAAACCCATTTGGTGCCAATGACATTGTATTCCTTAGGCCTTTCAACTAATGTCCAAACAACATTTCAGGCAAAATTATTTAATTCTTCATGCATTTTATTTACCCAATACGGATCATTTAAATCTTCATCTACATGAGAGGGCTCAAGAGAAGACACAAAAGAGTAATGTTCACAAAAAGAGGCGACACGAGATCGAGTTTGAACGCCCTTACTCACATCACCCAATATTTGATCTATTGGATGATTTTTGGAGAGTTCGTGATGAACTCTTTCAGGTAGAGGTTGTCCTTGACTTGGCTTTGTGGAAGTAGATTGCTCAACTTGAGTAGATGAAGGTTGATCTTCTTTATCCACTTCCGGCTTCACATCTCCAAGCGTCATATTCTTCATTGCTTCTCTTAAACCTTCATCACCTACATCATCCAAGTTTTCTTACTCTTTTTTAGAGGTATTAGTTTCATCAAATTCAACATCACATGTTTCTTCTACAAGCTCTTTATTCTAATTAAAAACATGACAAACTTTTCTATTTGAAGAGTAACCTAGCAAGAAACCTTCATCGCAATGATTTTGAAATTTTGAAACCCGAACACCCTTTTTCAAAATATAACATTTGCAACTAAAAACTCAAAGATAAGAAATGTTCGGCCTTCTTCCAACAAGAAGTTCATATGAAGTCTTCTTCAAAATACGATGCAAATAAAGCCTATTTGTTGCATAGCAAGCGGTATTGATGGCTTCTGCCCAAAAAATATCGGAAGTGCCATATTCATCAAGCATAGTTATTGTCATTTCAATCAATGTTCGACTTTTTCGTTCTACAACTCCATTTTGCTCCAGAGTATAGGTGGCAGAAAGTTCATATTTTATTCCAAGTTCATCAAAATAATCTTTGATTCTTGTATTTTTTAATTCGGAACTATTATCACTACGAATTTTCTTTATTTTGAAATCAAATTCATTTTGAGCCCTTTTTGCAAATCTTTTGAAAATCTCAGAGGTTTCGGATTTGTCATCCAAAAAGAATACCCAAATATATCTAGAATAATCATCAATAATGACTAAGCAATAAGAATTTTCTTTGATGCTCTTATAGGTTGTCGGGCCAAACAAATTCATATGTAAGAGCTTTAATGGTTTAGAAGTGTACATGATACTTTTTGAAGGAAGAGAACTAGCCACTTGCTTGCCAGCTTGAAAAGCACTACAAAGTCTATTTTTCTCAAACTTCACATCTTTTAAGCCCATAACTAAATCATTTTTGAAAAGCTTTTTGAGTTTAATCATCCCCATGTGAGCTAGTCTTCTATGCTATAACCATCCTAAAGAGATTTTTGCCATTAAGCATGTTTGAAGACAAGAGTCATTTGAGGTGAAGTCAACCAAATACAAATTTCCAAATCAAAAACCTTTGAATCTAAAGAATTATCATTTTCTTTAGAAATAACCACACCATTCTGAGAAAAACTACAAATAAGACCAAGATCACATATTTGAGCAACGGATAGCAAATTAAAATTCAATGTTTCAACTAAGGAGACATTTGAAATGGAAAGGCCATTTGAAATAGCAATTTTACCCAAACCTAATACCTTTCCTTTGCTATAATCACCCAAAGTGATCTTGCCATGTTGTCCATTTCCCGATTCAAATGTAGTGAACATCTTTCGGTCACCGATCATGTGTTGGGTGCATCCACTATCCAATAACCAATATCGTCCATCGGTTTTATAGTTCACCTACAAAAGAAAATTAAACCCTTTTAGATACAAAAATTTGTTTGGGTCCTTGGAGGTTAGTAATCAAGGTTTTGGGTACCCAAACGGTTTTCTTTCTTTGGCCAATTATGGAGGTCCCAACAAATTTAGCAAATATTTTACCGTTTTTATCTTTCTTAAGAACATAACAAGAATCATAAATATTATTTTTAGATGCTTTGCCCAAAGGACAATCATTTGCTAAATGTCCCACATCATGACATTTATAACAAAGCTTCCTATTTGATTTCACAAAACGAGGAGTCTTGTTACTTAATTTTTTATTCTTTTTAGGAACATACCCAAGTCCTTCTTTATTGTAAGAGCATCTTGGGCTATTTAAAATTTTATTAAGAGTATCTTTACCTTTGAAGCATCTATCTAAACTTTTGCTAAGTTTATCTACTTATTCTTTAACTTCATTATTCTCTACCATTAAAATTTCATGGCAAGAAATTGGGTTAGAATATGAAGTTGATGACATATCAAACAAATCATCACAAGAAGTAGATGCACTAATTTTTGCTATATGATATGAATCAAATCCTAAGCTATACATTTCATCAATAATATTGCAACTAATGCCTACATCATTTTGAGGCTTCGAATGATTCTCGGCAAGGAGAGTCTCGTGAGCTTCTTTTAGTTCCTCATAAGAACCTTTGAGAGAAAGATATTCTTTTCTCAAAGCCTTATGCTTGGACTTTTCTTTACCAAGATATTCATTCAATTCCTCAAGCATATCCATAAGCTCATCATAAGTGGGCTCATCATCATCTAGTGATTTTACCTTGATTTCTCCTCTTGCCATAAGGCACAAGGGAGTGACGAATGGTGATGAGGCTTCCTTAATAGCGACGCTGGCGAGTCCTTTCTTCTTTGAGGGTGTGTCTTCCTCTGATGAGTCAGAATCTGAATACTCTTCTTCGGAGTCCTATTCTCCAATGTGAGTTTTGCCTTTGCCATCCTTTTGAAGCTTCTTGAAGAGCTTCTTCTTCCCTTGAAAAACTTTCTTCTTCTTGGGTGACTTGTTCTTTTTGTCCTTCTTTTTAGGGCAATGAGAGGAGATGTGCCCCTTCTCATCACACTCATAGCACCGGATATTTGCATACCGATTTATGCTAGGGTGTTGCCCTTTTCTAAACTTTTGAGAACCACCTGAGCTTGAGAGTCTCCTCATAAACCTCTTCATCCTTCTTACAAGGAGTGCCATCTCCTCCTCGGTGTCTTTATTATCGGAGCCATGAAGCATATCATCACTTGACTCCGTCTTTGTCTTGAGGGTGATATTCTTCTTCTTCGAAGAGCTTTGCTCTAAAAGCTCTTCCTTATCCTTCTTGTAAAGCTCATTTGTGCTGAGATTTCCAAGAAGTCTGGTGGACGTCATTCTCGGCAACACTGGTGAGTTGAGAAACAATGTCACCAAAGTCTCGTATTTTTTCGAAAGAGCCCTAAGCATCTTACACAAAATATTAAGATCGGTCAGTGATGCTCCAAGGCCTTTGAGCTCATTTACTATGTTGTTGAGCCGTGAGTACATCTCATTGATGTTCTCATGGGGTAACATAATAAAACTCTCATATTTGATCTAAAATATATGCAATTTGGCTTCTCTGACCGAGGATGTCCCCTCATGAATTTCGGAGAGGGATGTCCAAATCTCATGAGCGGTTTCAAGGTTGCTCACTCGATTAAACTCATCTGCGTTCCAAGCACCAAAAAGAGCATTCATGGCTTGAGCATTGAGATGAGTGTTCCGCTCTTCTTGTTCTATTGTAAGAGTGGGATTTACTCCGGTTGCGAAACTCTCATCTACATTTCTCTATATGCTTGGGCACATGGCCTTAAGATAAACGGTCATGAGAATTTTCCAATATGCATAACTTGTGCCATCCAAAAAGAGCACCTTGCCTATCGACACCCCATCGTTAGCCATCCTTACTCTGTAGGCGGTGAAGCCTCAAAAGAAAGTCCAAGCTCTGATACCATTCGTAGGATCAAGAATAACCGACTAGATGGGGGTGAATAGGAGGTTCCTAAATTCTTCTACACTAATTTCAATTTGGGAGATCACTAAGCAAGAGTTGCAAATTTTAACAATTTAACACTATGTACTTCTAGTGATCACTAAATGTTTCAACAATATAAGTGAAAACGAGGCACAATTCTACATTAAATAAATTTCTCAAGTCACTTAGATTGTAAAATTCACAAGAGAATAAGAGATGCAAACCGCACGCAATGAACACAAGAATTTATCCCGTGGTCTCGGAGACGTGCCGATCTCCCCTACTCCACGTTGAGGTAACTTGAACTTCTCCAAGCCGGCTCCACCCGCTTGAGCCTTTCTCGATCACTCGTGGTAGCTCTTCCCCACTCTGGGTAGGCGAGCTCCTTGCCTTCACAACCGATCGGGTCTTCTCACAAGCTTCCTTGAGAAGATCACCGATTCCACATGCCTCTATGCCATCTAGGAGGCAGCAACCTCCAAGAGTAACAAGTCTTGACGCTTGCTTGGTGTCGAATTGAGTGTCTAAAGGCTCACACTAAATGCAACACTCAAATTTTCTCCTTACTTACTCAAAATGAGAATTGAACGCACAGAGAGAAGTCTTTGCTAGAGCTCAAATATCATTAACGAGGACCAAGAGACACTGTAGAGTGCAGGTGGGGGAGAATTTATAGCCTCAACCATCAAAACTAGTTGTTTCAGTTCAAAATCCTGATCAAGTCAGGTTTTTCGGTGCTACCGCCCATGTAGGACTGGTAGCACGGGCTCCATCCCAACGGTTGGGTCAGAGCATTAAATGCTTTGCCAGAGGCCATTGAGCAGTGGGTCCGGTGCTACCGCCCAACTAGGACTAGTAGCACCGGGCCACTAATTTTTTGACTGACCACAAAGAGTGCTCTTTGGAATTTTTGCATCGATCATTCAGGCCAGTGCTACCGCTACCCCGGTAGCATCGGGCTACCAGGGCAGTAGCACCGGACTGGTAAAACTCCCAAATTACACGCTATTGGAATTTTTACACCGAGCCTAAGGGCTTGTGCTACCGCTTCTCCGGTAGCACTGAGATACCATAGGCGGTAGCACCGGATCGCCTGATACCCGAAAAAACACCCTTTTTTGGAATTTTTACACTGGGCTTGAGGGTCGTTGCTACCGCTCTCCCGGTAGCACCGGGCTACCATGGCCGATAGCACCGCCCCGCCTGTACCCCTAAACAACCCTTCTCAGGTTTTTACACACCGCTTTGAGGCCGGTATATCACTGCCCTCGGTAGCACCGGCTAGCAAGGACTGTGAGTACCGGTTTCTTAATCTTTTATGAAGTTTTTAAAGTTTAACCCCTATGAGTCGATGCATGAGTTAATTATATGAATTTGAGCCTTTAGACCTTAAAATGACATCAAGATAGCATCAAAGACCCTTCTTAATAGTACGGCCCTATTTCTAGCAATCTGATGTTTTGATGTCTTGATAAAATGACTAGGAAAAGGTCCTTAGAATTTTACCTTTATCACTTGTTTGATGTTTTGATCTTCTTTTGCGCCATCCTCGTGCTTCCATGATCACTAATCCATGAGACTAATCTATTTCCAACATTCTCAATAAAATGTTAGTCTCTTAGACATGATTGTCATTAATTACCAAAACTATGAGGGACTTTGTGGGGCCTAGATGCTTTCACTTTTTGACTAATGACCTCACGCATTAAAAAGGCACAAAGTTGTCCTCAAATACCTAGCAGGTCACCCCATTCCAACGCAGATTCAGCGCATTACCAAGCTTGTTGATGGAAAGAGTAAAGTCTTGTGTGTATATAAATTTGTAGGTGGAAACAATTGTTGCAAGATTGACAAACCTCTATGATATTGGTCTTCTTTGAACCAATGAGGAGTTCCATGTTGTGGTAAACATAGAATTCACATAGGTTAGTCTCCTTTGGCTGCTGGTGGCACTGCCAAAATATAATAGGTTAATTTCCAAATGTATTATTATAGAGTGTGAAGGATTATTGCATACTAGCAGATATCAAAAACTTATAAATATACTTCAGCATCGCTATGTCCTACCTGTGTGGACCTTCACAAACTTTGTAGACAGAGAACAAAGCGTCGAGTAAATTTTTGATAGGCACCAAGTCGTGGGTGCTGCCCTTTTTGGAATCAAGGTAAATTATCTAGTTATATCTTGGAATAATTACGAGTAGAACCCAGTGATACCTACACAGGTATGTCACCGTGGTCATTCAACCTAACTTCAAGCTGCGTTAGATAGTACAAATCAACATGTATAGCAACTAGATGAAGTACTTACCCCAGATTGTGAGGTAGAAGTATGAATTTTTTGTCCCATTGAGCTAGCAATACTTTTTCCATGTACTCGTGGATAGCTTGTAAATTTTCGTCCATGGTATGCTTGGACACCATGTGTGGGTTGAGGAAACTCACCGGTTGTTTCCTTGCTTTTGCTTGCATGATCATGTATCTACATGTACAAAATCAAGGATCATATGTATTTGATATTTATTGGTATGACATGAATGTACATTGTGATTGCACACACTTATAATGTCCAGCATCTCATGAGTGATGCGTCGAGAGCATTAAGGTTGTATAGATTGAATAGGTTGTTAAAGCCGACCACAAACAAGCCATCCAAAAACCGTTGTAAAAAATGCTCTTCCTTGAAGCTGACTAAGATACTTGATGCACGTTCTGCCACCGGCTTATTGCCTTGTTCTATGCACCATTCTTGCAATCTAATGCAGCCTAATGTAAGCGTCTCCTGACGCTCTTTCGGTACGAACAGCTGTCCTAGCTCGAATTGTCACGCCAACGGGGCAATCAGAAAGTTATGGGCTGACATGGTCCTCCCTTTCGATTTGCCCTCTAGAAGCATGTCCGCTAACAAACCTAACAGCCTTGTGAAACTCTTGTCGGACCAACCATTGCTTGCCTTTAACTTCAACAGTTCCAGCACGGATGACAACTTTGTGTATTTGGACTTGCAGCCCGAGAAGAAAGGTTTCTCCGAGTCATTCATCAAGCCCCAGAATTTTACATACTCCCGCTCATCACGATTCTCTTTTGCATCCCATAGCATCTAATCCAGATTGTCATTGTGAAACCTATCCTTATTGAAAGCACAGTCCACATCATCCGAAGTATCGTTGACTTTGTTGGCGATGTTAGTACTACTTGCTCCCTACATAATATGCTCTTCACCGTGACCAGTCCAATATATATACCCCTTTTGAAACTCCTAGAATCAAGTGTGCTTCAATCTGCGCTGGATTTCGAAACATCCTCGTATTCTCGTAATCAATGTATGGACAAGGCATAAATTCCACCCCCTTATTCAACATATCTTTCTCTGCAGCACTTCTAAAAGCGGAGACGCCATTAATATACTCAGCGCTCGCACAGTTCTCAACATAGATCCAGCTTCGATCCATCTATACTACATGAGTAACAATAGGTATTAAATAATGAATTAAGTACACTGAGAGCGCACATGCACACATATGCTAGTATAATCTACATTTAAACTTGTCGATTAACTTATATAGCTTGTTACATAAAAAAGAACGAATGGATATATAAACATATGTAAGATGCATTTAAACTCAGCATCTTCAATTCTCTTTACATAGCTAGCTACATCTTGAGTATAATGCAATTAGAACCAAATTCCTATTTTTTATTTTTTATTCTGAATTTTAATTCTATGGAAATCAAATTCCTATTTTTTATTTTTTTTCAAATTTTAGTTTTATTTTGATGTTCAGTATGGAATTCAGATTACTAATTATCTTTTATTTTTGTTATTCCAAAATTTTTAAACTCTATTCCTAATTTTAGTTTTATTTTTTATTCGTATGGAAATCAGATTACTATTTTTATTTATTTTTTCTGAATTTTAACTTTTTATTGTACCTCACGTGACTCTTTCTTTTAATAGTATAAAAATCATATTTCCATTTTTATTCTAAATTTCAGTTATTTCTCGTATTGTATATGACACGAACTCTTTCTTATAATCTAGACTGTTATAATTTGGACCCACCATAATTAACGTATAGATCTTTCTTTTTTCCCTCTGATTAATGTGGAAATTTCTAGCCATGAGAGCAAACATGGTGCCTTTTTTGCCTCTACTTTAGTATTATGATAGATAAGTCAGTACATAGGAAGTTCATAGAAATCCTAAGGGTTAGTTCCTTTGTTCGAAAGGACCACATAGGAAAAGTTTCCATAGGATTGTTTGTACAAAATTCCTCTAAAAATCCTTTATTTCAAATATAGTGCGGATGCAGGACTTGTTTCGTTTAGTGGTCTAAGGGCCTGTTTGTTGCAGCTATGGATTCTCCAAAAGCTGATTCTAGATTGTGGGTATAGAGAAGCTGAATCTCTAAAAGCTGACTTGTTTGGCATCCTGACTGTTGGAAGAGCTGGCTGGTAGCTTTTGAAGTGTAACGTCTGTAATACCCCTAGCTGTTCTGAGGGCCTACATACATACATGTACATGTACATGTATATGTATGTATGTTTGTATTTCTCTTCACTCATCATCCATATGTATATATCTCTTCGGTTCCTAGCCTATTTTCGTGTTTCTTACTTTCTTCCAAATCATCTTGTTTTCGTTTGCACATGTATGTTCTGAAGTATTTGTTATGCCGATGAATACATGCTGAATTCAAGATGCTTCTAGTAATCCTTTGTCACTACTTTCTAGGTTTCGATGTGGAATCGAGAGTTTTTAACTCAAGATTTTTTGTTTTTGCTCCAGGAATGTAGCGCCCACAAGTTCAAGTAATGTCTCCCCGCCCACACCATCATTAGACCTCCCAGATGTTGCAGCTCTTTTTGCTCCCCCTTCTCTTCCATCTACAGGTTCTACTGCTATCATGGACAATTCATCAAGGAAAAGAGAATCAAATGGATCTGCTTTTAAAGATCCACGCAGATCATCCATATGGTCACCGGAGATACTGTTTAGTTAGTTACACACATGAGCAATACCATCATCTCATAATAACCTATCAAAAATAATCTGCCACATGTATCACAGAACATAACAAACTATCCTCACATAGAAAATAAAGCATTAGCAATACTATCACGGAAGGTATTCATGTCCCCATCTTCCTCTCCTACTGCATTGCCACTACTTCCTTGAGATAACACCGGTTCACCAATGCTTGGAGTGTAGTATTCATCTCGATCGCACATGTCAAATAGTTCATCTCTTAAAGCACTATCTCGAATGAAGTTATGAAGGGCTACGCATGCAATAATAATCTTTGTTTGTCTCTTCATTGGATAGCTTGGCAAGCTCAATAATATTCTCCACTTCATCTTCAAAACACCAAAGGCTCGCTCGATGACATTGCGAAGGGATGAATGCAAATGGTTGAACACTTCTTTCTTACCGCTTGGATGTGGGCCTTGTCGAAACTCCAGTAGATGATACTTTTCCCCTTTGTATGGAGCTAGGTAACCCTCTTGATTAGAATAGTCCGAATCAACAAGATAATACTTTCCTGAATAGAAACATATATCATTAGTACTAATAATGACAATGCTACAATAGAAATAATTATGAGATAATATGTACAATACCTTTAGGGGGGGATGGGAACGTCCTACGATATTTTTGTAGGGCCTCCTTGAACACCTTATTGTCATGCATTGAACCCGGCCATCCAGCCACAACAAAAGTGAACCTCATATCAAAGTCGCATATGGCCAACACATTCTGAGTTGCATATCCATGGTGTCCGACATGTGCAACCAACTCAGATGAAGGCACAATAACAGGTACATGTGTGCCATCAATTGCGCCTATGCAATTATTAAAATGTGGTGAAAAACGGGCATCTTTAAGTCTAGAATGCACCGTTCTGAATTCTGGATCTGTTGGTTTGATATTATCTTTTGCCAAACGATTGACACAATCCAAGACATGACAAAACTTCCAACTAATTGTTTCTGTTGACCTCTCGAAACGGTTTTTAACTTGTCTAAATGACTGTGGACCACTAATAATCCATAAAAAACATTCCCAAACATTCAACAGAACTCATAGATGTAGTGGACTTCAAACCATAATTTGACACTAACAAGTCATGGAGCCTATCAAAAACAAGCTTATTCATCCTAAACATTTTGTAGCAATCCCGTGGATGATTTAAGGTATTAATAACCCATTGATAGCCAGAGAAAAGTGATTCTTTTTTCTTAGATTTGTTTAAGTAGGTGTCACTATAGTACGTACCAATAGCATATGCTATTACTACATACTGTTGAAGCATAGATTGGTGTGTACTTGCAATGTCAAATATTACGCCATCATCATTATCATCAATTGATCCATTCTCAGAACTACCACTTGAACTCATCTACAAACAAACACAAGAATAGTTACGCACTGACAATAACAATGATAAACAATGATTCTGAAGTGCAATATCAAGGTTCAAAAAGAACAGCATACATGCAATCTCAAGGTTCAAGCATCAATACATAAATTTAGTAACAATATTCAAACAACAATTCATAAAGGCATGCTACTTTTTCCTATCTTCATAGCATCTCTTCAACCAGTTAAGCCTTCCTTCATTGGTCTTAAAAGTGAAAAATATTGCATGATTTTCAGCTTTGACAAAAAGCTTTGTAGCCATGTAATGCTCATCACGTCCTTCTTCAGCACCAGATTGCACAACCAGATCCATCACTTCCTTAATGACTTCAATAGTCAAATCACCTTGCAATGCCCTCGGGGTTACTGAACTAGAACTTTGCATATTTTCTAACATGCCTTTCATTACCCTAACCATAGGATTCTTCTTCTACTTTTTCAGACTAGCGATAGTGGTACAAGCCTTTCTCTTCAATTGCTTGCCACTCTCATTGTTGGTATTGTGTTCCTCACAGTCCACATTAATGGCATTATGTTCTACTCCTTCACCAGGAATGCAAGCTGAAGAACCAGAGATATGGTTTTTCTCAAACATCTTCTCAAGGTCGGTAAGGTTCTCTAGTGGACCCTCACGAAGCTTCTTCCATTCTGCATGTCCTTGAAAATCATTCAAGATATTATTAGTGTAAGCTTGATAAATAATACAATGAAATGGATGTAAACAAATTCAGTACCTTTGTGTTCTTTGCCCACCATTCGTCGTCCGCCACAACTGTTCCTTTTTCATTATCCCACCCAAGTCCAGTTGCTCGATTAATAGATATCCAAAAGTTGTACAACGCCTTCAATGAATCCCATCGGTTTTTAAATTGTTGTTTCTTTATAATCCTTTCCGGTTCTAGAGAAGAACTTTTCAGCTAAGTTCTTATACCCTTTGGCAGTCAAAGTTTCAAGAGGCCTATTACTAGAATCTATGTCCTCCACACAAATGGTGCAAAACACTCCAGTTTGAAAGGTATCCCAATTGGCTTTGACAGTAGTATTGTCCTCCATCCAATTTTCAACAAACATGGAAAATATAATAGCAAAATACACTATTTCCAAATGAAGGGATAATAAAGATTACAGTCAATGAAATCTTCAAATGCGCACAGTGGTCATTTGTGGTAATTTTACGTATTATTTGTAAGAACATAAATATCTACATACAGCAAACTTCATTGTATATCCCTGCTAGCTCCATTGTATTTTTCATATGGATAGTATTTTTTTACCCTGTTTGCATTGCGGATTAATTAAAATAGACAACAAAACATATTGTTAATTATAATTGCATGCAAATTTGTACACTAGGCACGTATAGTATTTTTTTACCCTATTTCCAAATGAAGGGATAATAAAGATCAAATAGAATATTATAATTGTAGTTTCTGATCGTAATGTTGTACCTTGCATCCACAATATAGGCAATACTGATGTTAATCGCGCAGCTTAGCCAATATGTTGTGCAAATCCTGCAAGGCAAAAAACATGTTTTGAGATTACAGTACAAGTATTGAAACTAAAAAACTGAAAAATACCCAGTAGAGCAGTACAATACATTATACAACTTCAGGGATATAGCTAGTCAACACACCAGACAACAAAACACATAGGAGGTACAAGAATATATGACTTGTGTTCTCCCCAAAGCCACTCATACTCAGATCTGAAAATGTATTGGCCCAATTGTCGCCTCTCCACTTCATCACAATCGGTATTCCGTAAAGCTGTAGCACTTTTGAATTTCAATTAGGCAGCCCATACCATCCTTATGATGTTCTCACATATTCTCAGACTAAGGTTCAATTACTCCCCTGGAAATACATTACTGTGCCTTTTGTTTCACCCAAGTGTCAAACAACAGTGCAAACTAGTTATTCAGTGTACAGGTCATTGGTACCAATCAAGTAGGAAATCTAGCTAGAATCAAATTCTTTCCCCGTCACTCAACAGAAAACGGCAAGAAGAAAGAACCAGCAAACAGAATTCAGCCTTTTGGTGCTACAAATACTTCCCTTCAGCTTTTCTGATTTTCTCCTCTATTGCTTATATACATCAGAGAATACAAAGACATAAACCGAATTCAGTTATGACTCCCAATCCAAATTACTTACACTAATTTGACTCCAATTCAAACTCTAGAACTTCAACCGAAACATGTTCCTATTGCCATGTCCGACAACACTCAAAGCAATCGTAATACAAGACCAAACCAACTGAACTCGAACTTTAACAGAGGACTCGATCACAACCAAAGAAACAACCTGATCATTGGCCATAACCAAACTGATATTTTTCTTTTGTGCACAAGATTAATCTCAACACTACATTCATCTTGCAAGTAGCAAGAGTGGCAAGACATCCCAGACTACCAAATCTATCAGATCCATCTAACCAATGGGGGTATACCTTGGTCGGAGAGGAGGCAGCGGCGTCGGACGGTGAGGAGGAGACCGGCGTCGGACGGAGAGGAAGAGGCGGCGATGGGTGGAGAGGACGAGCTGGCGCTGGCCGAGAGGAGGCGTCGGAGGCGCTGGGCCGTGAGGAGGCAGCGACGGAGAAGAGTAGGAGGCGGCGTCTGGTGGAGAGCAGGAGGCGGGGTCCGACGATCTCGCGTCGAGCCGAGAGGAGGCAGCGGCGTCCGACGGAGAGGAGGAGGCGGCGACAGTCGGAGAAGAGACAACGCCGGGTGAAGAGGAGGAGGCAGTGAATCGGGTGGGGGCTCGCCAGGGGAGAATGCCAGGTGGGGAGGGGCACGCCGCCTCCAGGGAGAACGAAGGGAGGCGTGGAGGCAGCGAATCGTGCTCGGGTTGGGGGGGCTCGGCAGTTCGGGAGAGGTAGCGTCAGTGGCATTGGTGGGTAATTAGGCTTGAAGTTTACTGGTATTTTCATATTTGTGTATTTCAGAATCCATAGAAACACCTTTCAACTGGATTGTGGATTCTAGTTCATTGGGATGGATTGGATTTTGAGAATCGATTCTTAAAATCGACCTGTTTGTTTTTGATTCTGCTTTTGAGGCTAAAATCTAGAATCAAAAGCTGAAACAAACAGGCCTAAATGATGTGTCTGAGATGAACCCAAACTTCTAATGATTTTTCTTGTTGGTTTGGATATCCGAGTCTTGAGTAATTTTTTACATATAGAAATGAGAAAAGTAAACTTCCATGAACGAACAAGCGTAAAACAAGGAATGCCGCTTTAATTAATTAGATCAATGTCAATCCACTAAGGTAGTAAATCATAGCTCTTATCCATACATTAGGCAGACAGTACCCCGTATACACACGAAAACCTGCCTGTCTGCCTCCTCACTTAGCAGCCGTTTGTGCTCCAATTGTGTGTTTATCCGTTCGTCACCTTCCCTTGGCAATTTGGCATCTTCGATCGATCGCGGCCGCCTTCTTTGATCGTGACACCGCTTGACTTTGACCGCGCTTATCTATATTGTTTGCTCCACAATGCCCCAGACTTGCATCAGCCGGCCTGACGCACAAACCCGCCACAGAATTTGCACGCGGGCGCTTATCTTGAAGCACGACGTGCTGATTTGTCACACCCACCACCAAGAAGTCAAGAACGAAGCAGCCAAGCACCGAGCGCCGGCCATGTCGTCCGTCCCGGCCGCGTCGTCGCCGTCGTCGAAGCGCGTCATCCTGGTGCACGGCACGGGCCACGGCGGGTGGTGCTGGTACAGGGTCGCCACGCTGCTGCGCGCCGCGGGCCACCGCGTGGACGCGCCGGACCTCGTGGCCTCGGGCGCCGACGCGCGCCGGCTGCGGGACGCGCCCACGTTCGAGGACTACACGCGGCCGCTGCTCGACGCGCTCCGCGAGCTCCCGGAGGGCGAGAGGGCGGTGCTGGTGGGCCACAGCTTCGGCGGCATGAGCGTCGCGCTCGCCGCCGAGGAGTTCCCGGAGAAGGTCGCGGCAGCCGTGTTCGTCACCGCGTTCATGCCGGACTGCACCAACCCGCGCCCCCACGTCATCGAGACGGTACGTGCAATCGGTTGTTTCTGTTGTGTCGCTAATCGAGCTCATGTTATTCTAGTGGTTATTAGTTTTGGTAGTATACACAAAATTTCTTTACCAGCCGATTTTAAGGTAAAATTTTATGGCCATCTCTTTAGCATGCATCTCTTTCATGAATTGGCATATGTGCTAAGGTGCGGAATGCACTGCAGCATATTGTCATGTTGGTAAAAAAATGTTAACTGTATGTCAACGTTTAAACTCTAAAAACCGGGTAACACTAGAAGACACTAGGCCAATGGTTACAAAATAGGATTGGTGTCACACTGAGAAGCGGTCCTGGTCACTAGACCCAGCTTGTCACATCTATGTTGACCAAAATTTTTTTTCCGCCCAACTTTGCACGTCTTTGAAGTAGTGTTATCAAGCTAGATTTCTCCTCAAAATTATTGCTTTCTCGAGCAAGCATTGAAACAGCTGCCTCCCAAATCAAACCACAATCGCAATGAACAAAAACTGGGCAGCGGCTGACGTCACTTTCTTCCTCTTCTCTGCTGCCTTGTCTCTCTGTGAAAGCTTCCCTCGTTGGACTGGATGGACAGCGCGACCGACGAGGAACACGTCCCTCCTTCCGTGTTCCTCGGGCCGGAGTTCCTGCGGCAGAAGCTCTACCAGCTGAGCCCGGAGGAGGACTACACGCTGTCCCAGAGCCTGGCCCGGGTGAGCTCGTACTACGTGGCCGACCAGCACCGCCGCCCGCCGTTCAGCGAGGGCCGGTACGGCGCGGTGAGCAAGGTGTACGTGGTCTGCAAGCAGGACCTGGCCATGGTGGAGCCCCACCAGCGGCGGATGATCGCCGGCTGCCCCGTGGCGGAGGTGAGGGAGATCGCCGCCGCCGACCACATGGCCATGCTCTCCGCGCCGGAGGAGCTCGCGGGGCACCTCGCGGACGTCGCCAACACCTACGCTTGACTTGATTCGTTGATTGGCCCTCGCGGAGTGATTTCCACAGGGCGGCCTAATTTCGTTTCCGGTGGTTATATGTATGCATGTCCGTCCAGTGAATTCACATGTAATGTTAATTCGTAAGCACGCAAAAATCAATCAGCTGTAACGATAGTCATGTGTAATTCTCAATAAATAATAACAGCATGCATGGACTGTGCAGGGGATGTTGGCCTCTGTTTAAGAATTAAGATGAACTAGTGAGGGCAGTGAGGGCTGCGCGCTGCACCGTACCATGAATAGCAAGTTATGTTTAGTTGGTAATCTCAGAGGTAGATTGCTCACATAATATAAGAAAATCGTGCTTCTGCATTACACATGAAAAGAGTGTATATTTTCATGGAACAAAATGCAAGCATGACAAGGATTCACTAAACGACATCTATGGTGACTCATCTATCTATGCTCTTAGATTCAGTATACGAAGCTGAGGAGGCGAACTCTCTGCTTCCATAAGAAATTATCCATACAGAATAATAAGACCAAAATGCTAACCGAGAGAGCTTGATATTTGATAAAATATACTAACATGTAATACATAAAATTGGTGGCAACCGATAAAAGAGATACCTATCATCTTTGAATTTGAACTGTCTTGATTATCTTCATCCTCATGGTCATCTTTTGCAGGAAAATAAAACCCATAACCAGCAGGTTGCTTTTGTCTGCTTGCAAACATTACTTGCTTTTTTTTCTGGTATTCATATGTGTTCATACCTCTATCATGTGACTTCAACTGCAGCAGAAAAAGACATGGAACAGTCTATCATAGTACTCCCATACTGTGAAAGGGACTATCATGATGCAGAAAACAAAACTATGAAAAAAAGAAAGGAATCTGATATTTTGAAGCACTTATGTTTTCTGAATTATGAAAAAAAAAACTAAAAACGTGTGCTCGATACCACCCAGCACAACATCTTAGATTGCTTTCCAACTATAGGTTCTGTAACAAAGAAAAGCTGCCAAGTATTTCTAGCTCTGATAAATTTTAGATGATATTGTAAGACAGATCAAGGCCCACACGTGGCTTGAGATTTTCAATCCTATGTACTGTAGTGAAAGCATTATTTCTCAATACAAGTTTAACAATTGGACCGCAGACATGCAAGAAAGTAACATGTACTCAAACAACAAAATTACCGGTAAGAAGCCTATCAGTGTTGAAATGTTTTAAAGTAAATTAAAAAGCAAACACAATTTACCTCACTTAAGGATGATATTGAATGTAAATGATTAAATCCAAGATCTAGATTTTGCAACTTTGTACATTTTTGCAAACAGAAAAACTAACCAACGGTATACCGTTGCAACGGTATAGGATGAAACTTACCCGTGAAACATGAAACTTTGGTTGAAACTTATCTATGAAACCTCGAAACCCGATGAAACTTACATGAAACTAATGAAACTTACCTGTGAAACCTAGCAATGAAACTTACCCGCGAAACTAATGAAACACGCTATACCGTTGCAACGGTATACCGTTGGCTAGTTGCTCTCTTTTGCAAATTATCCATCTTTGCAAACTGGTTCTGACTAAGATCAAGGGTTTCAATTGCAAGTAACAGTTGCAATGACTCATCCATGAGTAACAGACCATTAGAAGCACATGAGACATATAAAAGCCAACTCCATGTGGGAGAATCCTTGATATCCATGATTCTATCTGCGAATACATGCCTAAGAGCATCCTGTAGTAGCAAAAAAAAAAAATTAGCTACTTTGAACCTAGCCAAGATTTCCACATTATATGGAAGTACTTAGAAAGGAAACCTAAATCACAAGAACCATTCAACGAACATATTAATGCAAATATATATGGCCTAAAGACAATCCCATAAATATAGGCAATTCCCGCAATGAAAGCCTGTAACATGCTAAAAAATTCAAAAATAAGAAACAAATAAATTTAAATTTAAAAATATAATTGAATAAAATTTTTATTTTAAATGAATATAAAATTTTAATTTAAAATATCATCTTTTTCCTATTTTCTTGGATTCTAGTCTT
Source organism: Guadua angustifolia (assembly GCA_036346375.1). Classification (NCBI taxonomy): domain Eukaryota; kingdom Viridiplantae; phylum Streptophyta; class Magnoliopsida; order Poales; family Poaceae; genus Guadua; species Guadua angustifolia. Next base: position 21,777,492 of record CM070501.1, read on the forward strand.
AAGAAAAGAAGAACTGTAAAATTTAAATCCTTTCTTTCAAAATAAACAAACTATGAAAATAAGTGTTAAACATGATATTATTTCGAATTTCCATCATTTCTTGTTTTTTCTTGAGTTTTGGTTTTAAGAAAAATATTTTATATTTAATTAGTAAAAAGGTAAAAGTAAGAAAGTAAAAACAAATATCAGTAAAACCTACAAAATTTATATTAAAATATTAGAAATCTCTAGAATAACTTTACAGTGTGAACCCATTTATTGATTATATGAGATGCAAATTAATGGTTTTAAATGAATAGTACATGGCAGTGTTATTTTAAAATTTTCCAAGCTTATCTTTAGCTAAAATTTTTACCACACATTACTCATATGAATATTTACCTTTAGTAAAAATATAAAAATTAATATTCAATTTTATTATCTTTTGAGTTTAAAACTGAAAACTAGAAAATCTGGAAATTGTGATCTCAGATTTCTTAGAAAATGAATATGCAAGATATCAATATGAAAGTTTCACACATAATTACTTGAGTCATTTTAATTCTTGAAAAAGTTTAAAAATTCTTGACTCTATTTAAATCTTCAATTAAATAAAAACAGAAAGGGATTTTTGTATAGTTAGCATTGTCAAAATTATGTAAATTTATCTACAAAGAATTTTTACTCAAAATTTTTACTGGAGGTAGAAAACTTATGCAAGACACCCAGAAAAAAAATATAATTTTTTTTTTACTTTCATGTGACCACTCAAATAAATGCGCTAAGTCTGCTGTCCTGAGAAACCAAACGCCGTGTGAACCAAATTCAGCAATTGCGGCGCGACCATTGCCATCGTGTCACCTGTAAGCTCTGCTCAGTCGTCTCCTTATCCTGTAACTGCCCTGCCCTGGCAGTCAATTAGCTATCACAACAAATCATTGACCTCAGACACAGGAATCGGCACTGGTAAGGCGATCATGTCTCTACGCCTGCCTGTGCCTCGCTTCACTGCTTAACGCCAGTGCTCAGCTGAACGCTGGCTCTTCCTCACAGCACCGCCTCATCTCTCTGCCTCCGATTTCTCTCAGCCACAGCGACCAAAGTCCATCAAACTCAATGCTGAGCTCTGCCGTGGCACCTCTTCCCCATATCAAATCTCACCACGGCAGCACTGAGTAGCACCCTGAATTAAATTGCGCCAATACAAGTGCAGCCTGCCTGTTTCTTGCCATGACAGCTTCTTGTGCCATGCCATGACTCAAATCTTCTGCCACGGCACGGATTCGCGCTTGCTTCTTGATCGCCGCAACTTTTCCCTACCATTCACACTAGGGATGCAATCGGATCGGATTCGGTCGGATATCGTTCTTTTCATATCCTAAACTATATTTTTTGTCGGATTTGGATAGCACCGGATACGGATACGGCGCGGATAATATCGGTAGCGGATTCGAATCGAATACGGAGCGGAATCGATCTGATATCGAATAATTTTTGTCGGATAACGCAAAAAAAACAGATACGCATAAAGCACACATATAACACTCGATTAGCTAGCCGATGATAAGTTTCAAACATAGAATGATACGTAAATAATATTACAATAAGTCGATAAAATGATCATGAGGTCCACAACTCCATGTTTCATAAAGTGACAATACAACTCCATGTTTCATAAAGAGACAATACGACAAGTCAATATATTTAGATTACATCATAAGAAGTACTAAATTAAGCTAGCAACATCTCAAGCAGTCAATCATTATCAGTCGCCACCATGGTCTCATCCTACAAAACAAAAGGCAACAATAAAGTTAAAATGGAAAGTATAGCAATTAAAAAGTGTCAGTATAAATAATCAAATGCAGCCAATAGTCTATCTCAAACATTTTACGATTTGCAGTCACCAAACAACAAGACCACACAAATGGTAAATCAGTAAACCCTGTCAAAACAGTAAGGACAAATCTCATTTGGCAGTCCCTAAGACATGTTTTCCTGGGAGCGACAACGCAGATCATGGTCCAGAATGTGAACTACGACATGTACGAAAGTCTCTTCCAGTCTTTCTTGATCTTGAGCTTGGCCATTGCTAATTTTACTTGCTTCTTCAGCTGGCTCAAGTCCGTATCAGAGGAAGCAAATGCAGAAGACTCATCAGCAGCTTTCTGAACTGGAGCGCAGGGAGGCCAACATTAAGCGACTTGCAGCTCTGTCAGCACTAGTTGTCTTCAGGTTAGGCTTTTAAGGATAACTAAGAGATGAGTAAGTTTCATTCTCTGAAGACTGGCTTAACCAGGAAAAAACGACAGAGGTGATAAGTTTAGATAACAACTAGCATCAAGTTTAGATAACAACTAGCATTCTTAACTGTCCTCTTTAGCATCAAGTGTAGATAACAACTAGCATTCTTAACTGCATTCATCACAGAGCAGTGAATAATTCAAGTGTAGATAACAACTAGCATTCTTAAAATAGAAATTGTATAACATATGAAATGGATGACATATTTTTACCTCTTCTAGATGATGTTGTCCAGTCCTTGGTACAAATTAGGGCTTCCACCACCTCGGTGACGCTCCACTAGTTGCGCACACATTTGCACTAGCACTTCCAGACTCTATCACAATTCACAAAGCGGCAACTGCATACATGTATAAATATGGTAAGTCAATAGGATCTTAATTAAGGGTTACACACAATACAGAACTAATGTAGCTGGATTTACTGGATACATGTATACATATCCCTTTAAGAGTTAGTGGTTACACACAATACGTATCCATGTATTAATATGTGCCTTACCAATTATAGACAACTGGGAGTATAACCTAACAAAGTGACAATGCATAAAAGTATTTGTTCTACTTAATTTTTGTCTGCTACAATTGTTATTTTACTTCAGGTATACAATCAGTTGCGAACCCTTAGTCCTGCCAGTATTCATCACCATAATTCCTTTCCTGCCTTTAGTCAGTTGACCCAATCACCAATCACTAAGTCAAGTTGGAGAATTATCGCACAATAGCACTACGTTGTATAGTAAGCTCGCAGTCTTATGCACATTGGATTATATTATCTACCATTACAAGAAGCATGATGCATTCCAGGCTTAGTCACATATGTAAGCAAATAACATGTAATGGCTAAGCAAATCTACCTTTTACAACCAGACATAAATGGTAAATTTATTAGAAAGTTCACCTGTATGGTTTGAAAACCAAACGAATTGAGAATACTTTCAGAAAGCATGAAGCTAATAGCTTTTGGGTTAGTCTTATTGGGGTTCCTACAGTCTTATGCTGCTCCTGACCCCGAAGGTAAGGCAGTGACATATTTAAATTATTGTGTGACCGGCATTAGATAAGGCAGTGACATATTTAAATTACTAACACTTTTGATTAGCGGATCAAATCATCTCAAACAATTCTAAAAATAGATATACAAATAAGGATGCTCGTCAATGTGACTTACAATCCTATAAATTTCAGAAAGCCTGGAGGCTGGAGGCGGTGGCAGGAGGATTAAGATTTAAGAGACAGAGATTGCTTGTATTTGCTCATCCCCAGGCTTGCTTGCATTCCTTAGCTAATTCTTCCTTCAAGTTGAACTATAAGGATAAAAGTCAGTTCACATCTAAATTTGCTAGCAATACAAAGTAAAAAGCATAGGTTAATCAATTTCTAATGACAGAGCAATACAAATGTGCTGACCGGATGCGAAGGGATCCGGAAGGCCTGGAGGCGGTGGCAGGAAGGGGCACCACGACGGTCGACGAGCGGAGGCCGGAGGTGGTGGCAGAAACCGACGTCGACGGATGGACCAAGCAGCGAGCAGGGACTCCAGATCGGGGAAGAACCGAGCACAGGGGGGCCCGACGCCGGGACTGGCGGCGGCCGGAGGTGCGGAAGGCGACGGCGGGACGAGTTGCGGGAGGGGCGGCGCAAGGGGCAAACCGGCGAACGGAACCAGCGGTGGGAGGGACCGACTGAAGGCGGTGGCGGCGATGGAGTTGGGGGAGGCCGGCGGAGGCGATGGAGTCGGGGGAGGGCGGCGGCGGCGATGGAGTCGGGGGGAGGGCTGGACGGGAGTCACGGCCTCACGCTCACGGGACTGACCGACTGAGTCTGAGAGAGAGAGAGAGGCAGAGAGGAGCTAGCCAGCTAGGGTTTAGTTTACCAATTAAGTCCGAGACAGGCAAATACTTTCGGATATCCGAATGAATTAATTCGGATATATCTGAAAATTTCCTCAGAATATACCGATCCGACGGATAGTGTTCTCCCGAATCCGAATCCGAATCCAAAATAAAATATCTGAAACCGAATCCGAATCCGAAAATTATCCGAAAAAAAAATCCGAATCCAATGCGAAACCATCCGGTCGGTCGGTCGGACAAAAATTATCCGATCTGATTGCACCCCTAATTCACACCCTGTGCCACATGCCCCAATCGCCTATTTATATGGCTTGAGGTCTCAAAACTCTCCGCTAACCCTCTCTGAACCAAACCGAACCACTTATCTTAGTGAGCATTGCCATTCCTCCTTTTGAACCAGCAAAACCCAAGAGAGGAAGATCGGTGATTGAGCTCGCCTTGTAAGAAATTTTCCGATCGCTTAAGAATGTAGCATCCACGAGTATCATCAACCCATTCCGCTCATCAATTTCAGCTTTTGTCGCCCAAAATTTGACACCACTGTTGTCTGTCTTCCCCTTTAACGGCGAAGCGGTGGCGGTGTCTCGTCAACATCCAACCTCATTAGCGGTGAAAGAGACACCCCATGTATCATCGATACTCATGCGACACTCGTCAATGAAAACACACCAAAATGCGAGCTCCCATCGACCGGCCATGGTGGTGCCGCCCATTCATGGTGGCGGAGCATTTCAGTGATCACCGGTGGCGATAACCACACCGCGTGTGCGCAAAGTTCCTCATGCTCTTTGAGGAGGCCCGACCGGCTCGGCCCGCCCCTCTGCCGCCGACGGCCACCCTAGCCGTTGACTTTGCTCGAGTCTCTGTCAAGGGGCCGATTTGTCGATAGTACGAAATAGTCGGCCATTCAAATCCGAGAATGTGTCTTGAGTAACAGAGAAAGCGTATTTCTCATTTTAATCTGATTTTCCAAAACTGATGCCATTCAAATTGCTATAACTTTCGCATTATTAGTCCAAACCAAATGAAAAAATTTCCAAAATTTATAAAATCTTGTAGTTTCAGAATATGCAAAAATGTTTTGAAAATTTGCATTGTGAGATTTTTAAATTTTAAAATTAATGTGTCATTTAAATTATGTCAGATATATGATTTTTGCAAAAAAGTCAAAATGAAATGAAATGAAAATTTTAAAATCATTATGTTTGAGAGAAACTCAAATATATAAAGTTATATAATTTTTGCCACCTCAATTAGTAAAATAAGAATAATAATCTCTAAAAGAAACCATCTGCTCTTTATGATAATATTTTATACGATTTTTGTTTGTCTTCTTTTTGCCCTAATTGAAGGTTTTATTTGCTATATTTTCGTTAAACGATGTGTAGAACCCGACGTCAATATTGATTCCGTCGTCGACTACGTCAACTGCGACCACGACTTTGTTGTAAATAACAATTAAGCAAGGCAAGCACCCCCTTTGATCATATTGATCCCAGTATTTAATTTTAATTTTGTTTATCAAATTGTTTCATGCATACGCTTATTTTTTGTAAATTCGCTATTTTGCGGTACTAGTAGATATACTTGTTATCTTATGGAACTTTCGTGATAAGTATAGATATAGAAACCTTGATAACCATAGAATAGGGTTAGACAATACATAATGTTAACATGGGTATATGAGATTACATATTGATCATGCTTAGCCATGCTTTAGAACAAACAGTTTAGATAGTCAGGTTAAAATTGCTTCTTGAGAATTTAAAAAGGTTGGATATGACCTTGATGATTACTGGTATTTTAATTAAAAGTAAAAAATAAAACTATGTTTTGATGCGGGCGATTATTGGCAGTAACCGATTGTGCAGGTGTTGCACATAGTATAAGGGGAGATTATCGCCCATGTCGGATTAAGGACCGAATATAGTGTTGTATGATCCAAGAGAAATCCGTACAACCACAAGTATTGGTATGGGATAGTCTTAATCTATTAAGTTACATAGATTTAGCTTTATACATTGAAAGGTTGGAGTAGTACGGGCTCTCCTTTCAAGATTTGCTCGAAGGAGTACTCTCACCGAGGTGTTAAGAATAACGCTTACCGATACAATAGTGTATGCCTTGCTATGGGGAGAAACATCATGATTTCGCTCTAAATCTCTACTGCCATAATAAGGGTTTTTTGTCACCGAAGTTAGTGCAAAATTAGATCTATGTAATGTAACAGTTATATTATGATGTCTTTGCAGCACACCAAAGGAAGTAGGCTAATTGCTTGCACAAAGAGTTGATCATTTATTATGGGTAAAGCTATACACCTCTGCAGAGTGAAACTCTAATCGATTAGCTGTACTCACGGTTATGAGAGACTTGGTGAACTGACATATATTAGATGTTTTACTATTTTCAAAGTGCTTGGTTTTATTTGATTTGCCACGTGTTGGCAAAAATCTTTTTGTGTCATATTATGGCAGGAATTGGATGATTCGTGCTTGTGAAGGACTTTGAGTATTATTTATACTTTACTTATTTATTATCAGTCAAACTTGCTTTTACAAATTTCATTTGAGAAATTACAACTTGATTCACAAATTAAATTTTGCTTTATGCAGAATTAACCGTAGAAGCCTCCTTTGATATAACCTACATTATTGTATTTCATAAATACCACCTTAAGTCTTGCTTAATACGAAAGTACTCAACCTTACATATTATGTTGTTTTAGGTGGAAAAGATAGCGAAGCTCCGAAAACTTATTTTCGACACAAGATGTGGGGATTTCTATAAATTTCTAGGGAATTACGTCTTATCAGTTGTCTAAGGATTGGATGGGCACACTACATGACTTTGCATCTCTCTACTCAGCCAAGTCTCCTCTTAAAACACTCAAATGCAAGGGAGCAAAACAAAAAAAATCTTGGTCTTGAACTTGCTCGTGGTGTTGTGATGATCAAGATAATCTTAAATATTCTTCCATTTGTCACAGTAAGCAAGACCATAAGAAACAAAAACCTTAAACATGATCTACAAAAATTTCTCATTGATTAAGCAAAGGGATTGAGTTCTTGCAAATGATTGCCTAGATGATGAGAATATGATCCGAAGAAGATTCATCTATCAATCATACATCCTCGGCACAAAAAACATAAGCAAGTAAAAGGAGGGGAGGCAAATCCAACTTGCGAGAATGTAAATTGCAAGAATTTAAAGTGCAAAATTTAAATACTGAATTTAAATAGTGAATTTAAGACATAATATATGTGCTAAAATTAAATTTAGAAAAGTAAGAAAGTAAAATTTTATTTCTTTAGAGGAAGGTTTACAAAGCCTCACAACAAAATGAAAAAAGCTCAAAGGAGCATACAAAACCTTCAAGGGGAAGAGCTATCCTTCTTTCTCTATTTATACTACTCTTGAGTCATCCTCCACCCTTGGATGAATTCTACTTGGCACTCAATTAACCTCATCAAAGTTGAGATTGAGTCATCCTCTACCCTTAGATGAGTTCTACTTTGTCCTCAAGAAATCTCATTAAGAGTTGAGATTCACTCAATCTAACTTGACCACTATTCTATCCTCTAAACCGCAATCCAGCGGCTCTCTTTGATTTGAGCAGCCTCAAGTTAGCATCTCAGCAGTCCACTTATTTTCTAGGCTCATAGCGACTCTGTCTTCGATCATCCTCCAGCAATCCCCGATTGTTTGGACCTTTGGCTCACCTCATCTAGTCTCGGTCATCCTCCGCCTTACCATAATCTAGCACCGTCGTTGTACAACCATCAAAAATAAGGAAACCTATCACATAGCAATATCCAAAATGATATTTATCCAATCGCTAAAAAATAAATCAAATTTCTAACTCAAATACAGTCAAATACTCATCAACAGCATCGTTAAACCTTCACATGGTCTTTCATGTACTGTTAATACTTGTCCTCTTATTTACCACCAACTTATTTCAGTTTCTTTAGCCAAAGGAAATGGATGTACCGAGAGTCATAGAAAAACCCGACGCCAGTAAGACCATTTGCTTGTAGTACCTTTGATTTTGTGTCACATAAATTGTTCATACTTGTTAATTGTCATTGATGATTTTGTGCATGAGATGGAGATGAAGAACAACATAACAGGCATCTCCTTAGGCTCACTTGTAATTTCACTAATTTGGAGATCCTTATGAACTGTAAGTCTTGCCAAAACTCAAAAGTAGTAATTTGTGGTGGATTATGTGAAATCATGTGATGAAAAATTGGTTGAATGGTGAAATTGGCATTGTAAAGTGACTTTGATTATAGCATGTGTGGTGCTTGTGCGTGTGCCATGTTGAGATAATTATTATGCTGGTGATAGCATGATGGATTCTGCTTGATGCAATGCCCTCGTATGAGTGGTTGCATGGATTGACTTTGAGTCAAGTCGTGGACTTGTGCTCGTGCACGGTTTGTGTGTTTATTCATGTGCAGGTGTTGCTCGAGGGCGAACATGGTCGATGACGGGACCGAAACTAGGTTCATGGAGGAACTGAGGTTTGGGACTAGGTTCAGGGAGGAATCGAGGTCTTGGTGGTCAAGGATGTCATGCGGGACGTTCGGGTTAGAGAACATGCACATGGAGGCTGGTTAGTCACGTAATTACAGTAGGTGGGCTGTACATACGTGCAAGAGTTGTTTTTGGCCACGTTGGGCCAAGTTGAGATGTATACAGACTCTTTCCATGTTGGAAGTGGAGTTGTATTCAATCTCTTTGTGGTTACTCTATATAAATAGGGGGAGGTGTCCCCTGTTTATTCTTGAGCGTTCAGGTATTAGGGTTTGTACTCTTGTGTTGGAGTACTTTAGACAATGAAATAAAAATCAATCTTACAGAGAGCTACTTCTTGCGGTTGTGTCTTGTTCTTGGCTTCAACATAGTTGATCGATTGCTTGAAGTTTTGTTCATCACAGCAGTCACGAAGTTCATCACGGAGTTTCGGTTCTTTGCAAAGGTATCATCTTGCAAAGGTAATATCTTTTGATCCGTAGATCCGATCGGATTGATTCTTCTTTTGTTCACTTTGGAATTGAGTCTAGTTTATACAGTTAAAATTTCAAATCAATCCAACAGTTAGATCTTTAGTAATTTGTGGTCGCCCAGATTGATGTCCTGCTCGCCCGATTGCTCGCGTGGTCGCCGGATTCAGTCATCTTGCAAAGGACATAACTTTAGATCCGTATATCCGATTGACCTGATTCTTTTTGTGTTAGCTGTGGAACTGAGTCTAGTTTCTACAGTTAAAATTTCACGTCAATCCAACGGCTAGAACTTCAGGAATTTCTATTTTAGTGGACATATATCGGTCTGCTCGCCCAGACTGTGCGTGTGGTCGCCCAACTGTTCACGTGGTCGCCCAACCTGCTCGCCCAAGTGCCAAACTGCTCGCCCAAGTGCCCAACCTGCTCGCCCAAGTGTCCCATCGCTGCGCCCGTGCCCTACCCTTTCGCCCGAAGTAACATTCTGTTTTTATTCAAACTCTTGGAGTTGAATTTCAAAATCTGAACATGTGAAATTTTATTCGAATTAATTCCAGCTCAAATTGAATTTTCCGAAGCAAAAAGGATCTAATTTGAATAAACTATACTTCAAAATAATTATCCCATATTTTATTTGAGTTCCTGGTGCTTCATTTGATTTTTCTCTATTTTTGGGGATTTTTCCGGATTTGTTTGCTATTTATTCGAATTATTTGAAGTTTATTCGGATTTGTGGAAATTCCTTAAATTCTTAAATCCTATTTTATCTCCGGGCTGAATCAACTGTTCATCCGGCCCAACACTTCCGCACGGCCCACAGCACCAAAACCCTAAACCTAGATCAACTCCCAGCCGTCGATGGCTGATCCAACGGCTTGAAATGGCGCCGCCACTCACAGCCAAAAGCTAACCCTAATTCGTTTTACCCTCCTCGTCCGATCTGGATCGGCGTCTATCGGCGTCCACGTCGCCCCAAGTCGCCGCCGCCGTGCCTGATCAACCGCCCGACCAACTTTGATATCGCGCCGATTCTCGCCTCCCGAGGGTATTTAAGCACTGTAGCCGCCGTCCCTAGGGTTCCCTACTCCGCGCCGCCCCTTTCCCCTCAAACCTCACCAATCGAGACGCCTTCTGCGGGGAGAACCACCTCGCCGAAGTTGCTCCACCGTGCGCAAGAGTTCTCCGCCGCATAACTTCTTTCCCGGTGAGTCTCCGCCGTAGATTTTGGTGCCATCGAGTTCATCTTTTCATCCTCTTCCGGATCCGCTAATTCCTCGACTCGATCCGGCACTCCATCGCAGTGTTGCGGATCGTCTTCCTCAGCGCCGGTGGAATAGCTCCGCCCGTCGCCGTCGCGTTTCCTCCGTCAAGCGTCGCCGTCGGATCTTCCATCTACGGTCCAGATCTACGCCGCACTGTGTCGGTAAGCCCTGAGCAGCCTCGCCTTGTCATCCGCCGTGTCGCCGTGTCCGCCGTGTTGTCGCCCCGTCACCGCCGCGTGGCGCCGCGTGTGAGACGCGTGTGCGCCACGTCGTCGCTAGCGTCTCGCGTAGCCGCCGTGTACGCCAGATCTTCGCCACGTAGGCCCTAACGTTCGCGTGGTCGTCGTCGTCAGCACCGAACTGCCATGTGGCGCTACGTCATCGCCACGTCGGCGCCACCGTAGATCTTGAGCCCTCATGGTTGATGCGTTGGCGTCGCCATCGACCCTAACCCGCCGCGTGGTGCCACGTGCTGAACACGTCGGCGCCACGCGTCGATGCCAGTCGGTGAAAACCCGTGGGTGCCATGTGTATGCCACATTGGTGCCACCTCACCGCCATGGATCTGCAGGCCAGCGCCACGTAGATGCCACGTCGCGCCATGTCAGTGCCAAATCACCGCCACGTGTTTCACTGTAGCGCCACCTCACGCCGAGAACTGTGTCACTGACCCGTAGGGCCCACATGTCAGCAAGCGTTTCATTTCCATGATTTCTCTGCGATTTTTCCGAAAACCCGAGCTCAGCCAATCCTAGCCCGACACGTGTCCATCCCTTTATTTTTCTGATTTTCTCCCATTTAAACTTCTAAGCCCGTTCTCCCCGTCCGAACTCCGATTTGAACGATTCAAATTTCTAAATTCATCATAAATCAAGATCTATCTGTTGGTATCATTTTTGTGAATTTTTGAATTTTATTTATTTTCGGTTTTATTTATTTTTGCCTCGATTAGCGTGTTTAGCATGTAGGCAACGCTACGGTTGAGCAAGAGGAGTACCAGCAGCATGTTGCAGCAGCGGCGAGAGTGAAGGCAAGTCTCCTTGACCATGTTGAACCTAAATTTATGAAATGCTATTTTGTTTTTAAATTATTGCATGCTATGTGAATTATGAATTGTATTTTAATGTCATTTTTAAATGCTTAGATAAATGCCAAATTGTTATAACCACATTGACCTTCATGTTGACAACCATTGACACCCTAGGAAAACTAATTACTGTAATTAATGGTAATTAATCTTGCTATGGGAGCGGTGAAAATGCTTAGCCATGCTTAATCACGTCGTTACCTTACCATTATGGAAATGATTTCATTCTTGATTCAAAATGATTCATGAAATGTATGGCAATTGGTGTTGTTGATATTAATTTGGCAATTGGTGTTGCGGTATTAATTTGAAAATTAAAAGTGAAAAATGATTTAGACCAGGCGGATTGGTTGAATGGCGGAGTGCGGGATGCACAAAATTTTGGAATGTGATTGTCGCCCTAGTCATTTAAGGACCGGTCGTGTGTTACCTTGGGCCATGCTATACAGTACAACCACATGTCTATATAGATGCGACTGCTAAGTAATTTGCATGTATCGTTATTTGACTTCGCCAATGGGTGTGGCGAAGTTTGTCGGGATGACACTTGCAAGGCGCAAAAAATGTGAGAGCGAAACCTTAGCGCGGAGTCGGTGTGCGGTATGTGCATTGTAAAGGCCTTGTCATGATCTCCTGCCGACACACCAAAGGAAGTGTGTTAATTGCATGGCGCAAAGGGTGATCATGTCGTGTGGGTAAAGTGTACCACTCTGCAGAGTCTTAAAACTACTTGAGTAGCCGTGCCTACGGATAAGAACAGCGTGGGCAGCTTTCACATAGTAGATTTTCTGGTTTTTGGTTTTAAAATAGAAATGATGGATTTGGTTTAAACATGAAAATGTGGTTTGGGAATCCGCGAGCGGCTAGAGCTTCCGGATATTAGTTTGGCGGCTAGAGCCAACTAGGTAGTTGGAACCTGGAAATTGTTATATTTCAAGTTTAATTTATTATGCTATTCACATTCTGTTAAATGCTGCTTTACTAAAGTATTACTTGTATTTAAATTTTAAATTCTGCTTTATGCAAATGAACCATTATGCCATCCTTTGTTTAAAGCCATGCATTTAGTTACTTGCATCAAGTTTCCTAGACTTGCGAGTATGTTGCATACTCACCCTCACGTTTCATCGCGGGGCTTATTCCATAAAGCGATGATGATGGGAGAAGGGTGGCTATCCGCGAACTGCGATCCACCGTTCGATATCCTGTGCCACCGACTATGAGGAGGAGGACGACTTCGTTCTTCTAGGGGCGTACCCGATCGGTTGCTGTGGGCACACCGAGTAGCTTCGATTTTGTTCTACATTTCATTGTTACTTTTTACACTTGGTAGTAAGGCTTCATACTTGTAATAATGTGATGATGGATGTTTATGTTGTTGCACTCTTTTGCTTAATGCTATTATGAACATTATGATATGTACGTGTTATCATCATTTGTATCTTTGTGCGCTTATTTGTTCTCGACTAAGCGGTTGAAACACAGGAGGGTTGGATCGGGTGATCCGGGTCCTCACAGAGGTGGTATCGAGCCATATCATTGTGAGTCATAACCCTAGTTAGAATGGTCGTTAGAATTTCAAAAATTATTTTCTAGATCAAACCAACGAATTTGAATTTAGAAGTTGGTCACCTCTTACCTTATTCTTAGGTTTCTATCTCTTTCCTTTTCCAAAATATTATTTTAAAAATTTAAATTTGATCTTATCCCGTGAAATATCTCTAAGTTATGGTCTTCTGCAAGTATTTCAAACAACGAAGACGACGATCAAGTCTCTTTCCAAAGACCGATGGCAGAAGCTCCGGAACATCATATGGATGAAGGACTGCTATGAAGATTAAGTTTTAGTGCCCATAATTTTCCTTTCTTCGCGTAGTAATCGGAGTTTATTTGGATCTTGTTGCGTGCTCGCCAGGTGTGTTGAACACTTGCTCTAGGCATGGTGTCACAGCCACCTCTTGTTGGAGTTCTAGTTACCTGTTTCACCTTGAAATGGCTACCTTTCCAGTCTCATTATCTTTGCTTTTTCCCTCTTGTCTTGTGCTAATTTTTCCTTGGCCATTGCTTGAGATGGGCCAGTCAGGCGAGGCCGTGGTCGCAGAGGCGAGGTCGTGGTCGTGGCGTGTTCGTGATGCCCAGAGCAGCGAGATTCCACAGACCAGCAGAGCCTTGATCTGGTCGAGAGTTCCGGCCGCCACTTGCTCCACCTCGGATGGGCGATCTGCGGCAGATGATGGCCATGCACCTCTGACTCTGCAGCATTGGCACGAACATGGTGAACAACCCGCGACTGCACCGGCTCAGCGCCCGCTTTTCAGCCTTGATCGAAGCTTGGGGAGTTCATGAGGACTCGACCGCCTACCTTCTCGGCGCGAGAGAGCCTCTGGAGGCGAACAATGGTGAAGACATCGAGAAGAAGCTGCGGCTTGCCCAAAGGTAATGACCGTGAGAAGGTGCTCTCGCCATCATCGGTGAAGGCGTATGACGCCACTTGGTGGGACAACTTCTATGCACCCATCGGGATCTGTGACGATCACACGGGAGGAGTTCTCTGAGGCCTTGGGATCGCTCCGTCCTGCGGGCATCATTGAGATGAAGAAGAGGGAGTTCAGAAGCCGTCAAAGGCAACGAGTGTGTCTGAGTACCTTAGCCAGTTCACTCGGTTGGCGAACGCGCTGAGATGTGGCCAGCGGCGCCAAGATCTGGAGATTCATGGAGGTTTGGATCGACATCAAGGTCCAGCTTGTGGCCTTTGACTTCCCCAACTTCGGCACATGGTGAACAAGGCCCTAGTGCAGAGGATGCTCGGCGTCGGCGGCCTGAAGTCGCGAAGAGGAAGATGGCCTTCCACTCTCGGCGAGGAGCTAGTGGATCTCGCCACGCTTCCCACCACAATGGTCGGCGGGACACATCCGAGGAGCACCGCGACTCCTACTCGTCCGTGCCCGGTTGCTCGGGGACGCAGCGGTTGCCAGCGCACCAAGCAGAGGAGGGAACAACAACATTGCAGAGTCCAAGCTTCCATCGCCACCACCGGGTCACTATGCGGCCATTTGTCCGCAGAGCCCGCCCGGTTGCTCCGATTCCGTTCACTTTGGAACCAGCTCGGCAAGACTCCACCATTTCGAGGATCGGGCCGTGATACGCCGCACCCCGAGAGCACCTCGGCGAACTTTCGGGAGAGGGCGTGTCAACCACGTGACTGCAGAGGAGGCTCAGGATGCACCAGATGTGGTACTGGGTACGTTTCTTGTCAACTCTATACCTGCCACAGCTTTGTTTGACTCTGGGGCGTCACATTCTTTCATTTCAAAGAGTTTTGTTGATCGATGTGGTTTCAAGACTTTGGCTCTTAGGATTCCCTTGATTGTTCAATCACCGGGAAAGGAGATGAGGACTAATTTAGTGCCCTTAAGTGCAACCATAGTCATCAATGGGGTGAAGTTTCTTGCAAATCTCATCCTCTTGGACTCAAATGGGCCGGATGTCATCCTCGGGATGGGTAGTTGATCAGTACAAGGGTCAAATCGATTCGCCAGTAGAGCCATCACTCTCACCACTGAGAGGGCATCCGAGTCGAGTTCAAGCCGGATCAGTCGCTGGGTGAGAGGTGCGTGTTGAACAAGCTGACGGAAGTCACCTTGGAGTGTGTGCCTGTAGTGAGCGAGTACCCCGATGTCTTCCCTGAGGATCTGCCGGGCATGCCGCCTAATCGGTAGATCGAGTTCACTATAGAGCTGGTTCCGGGTACAGCTCCGATTTCCATGAGACCATACCGCATGCCAGCGAATGAGCTCGCAGAGGTGAAGAAGCAGATAGAAGAGCTGCTAGAGAAGGGGTTCGTTCGTCCAAGTTCGTCGCCCTGGGGATCGCCAGTGTTGCTAGTGAAGAAGAAGAACGACAGCTTGAGGATGTGCGTCGACTACCGAGCTCTGAATGAAGTCACAATCAAGAACAAGTATCCGCTGCCTCGCATCGATGACTTGTTCGACCAGCTGAAGGGAGCCTGCATATTCTCCAAGATTGATTTGCGCTCAGGATACCATCAGGTGAAAATCAGGCCGCAGGATATTCCGAAGACAGCCTTCACCACTCGGTATGGGCTGTATGAGTACACGGTCATGTCCTTTGGTCTGACCAATGCCCCGGCGTATTTCATGAATCTGATGAACAAGGTATTCATGGATTACCTGGATCAGTTTGTAGTGGTGTTCATTGATGATATCCTTATCTACTCTCAAGATGAGTCAGAGCATCTTTGGACATTTGAGGCCGGTCTTAGAAGCTCGAAGTCACCAACAGTATGCCAAGTTGACAAGTCGCGAGTTCGGTTGACAGAGGTTGCTTTTACGGGTCATGTCATTTCTGGGAGGAGTCTCGATTGATCCGGAAAGGTGAGAGATGTCTTTGGATTAGAGCGGCCAAGTCGATGTCGGATATCCGAAGTTTCCTTGGCCTAGCGGTATTACGGAAGATTCATCGAGGGTTTCTCAAAGATTGCTAGACCAGCGACTTCGATTCTTTGAAAGAGAAGAAGTATGAGTGGATCAAGCTGCGGCGAGCTTTCAGGAGTTGAAGAAGAGGTTGACGACGGCCGGTGCTTATGCATCCGGATATTGAAGGGCTTGAGATCTCTGCGATGCTTGAGGGGTCTTGGGTGTGTCTTGATCAGGAGGTAAGGTCGTCGCATACGCCAGGCGATTCACGACCACATGAAGCGATGCAGGCCACCCATGACTGGGTTGGTCATTGCTGTTGTGCATGCGTTGAAGATCTGGAGGCACTATCTCATTGGGAACCATTGTGAGATCTTCACCGATCACAAGAGTCCGAAATACATCTTCACCCAAGCTGATCTGAATCTGCGGCAAAGAAGATGGCTAGAGCTGATAAAGGACTACGATGCAGGCATTCATTACCATCCTGGTAAAGCGAATGTCGTTGCTGACGCTCTGAGCCGAAAGAGCCATTGCAATGCTTTGACAGTTCAGCCTGCTCTGCATGAAGAATTTCGACGTCTGAATTTGGGGTTGATAGAGGATGGATCAGTTGCTGCTCTGGAGGTTCAGCCGACCCTGGTGGATCAAATCAAGAAGCTGCAGAAGTCTGACGAGGCAGCCGAGAAGATCAAGGAAAGAATCAAGGAAGGAAAAGCCGGGATTCTCGGAAGATCGAGGAGAAGTGCAGTTTGGCTTGGGAAGAGCATCTATGTCTTGAACCGAAAGAGCTCAAGCGGTAATCTTGAAGGAAGCACATGAGTCGACTTATTCAATTCATCCGGCAACACCAAGATGTATCATGACCTTGAGGTGTTTATTGGTGGCGAGAATGAAGAAGGAGATTGCTGAG
This sequence comes from Guadua angustifolia, assembly GCA_036346375.1. Taxonomy (NCBI): domain Eukaryota; kingdom Viridiplantae; phylum Streptophyta; class Magnoliopsida; order Poales; family Poaceae; genus Guadua; species Guadua angustifolia. Next base: position 21,794,340 of record CM070501.1, read on the forward strand.
TTTATTGCCTTGTGCGATGTGTGTCAGCGAGTCAAGGCCGAGCATCAGAGGCCGGTAGGTCTGTTGCGCTTGAGTACTGAGTGGAAGTGGGACGAGATTGGCATGGATTTCATCACAGGACTTCCGAGGACGAGGACCGGCTATGACTTGATTTGGGTTGTCGTGGATCGATTGACTGAAAGTTGCACATTTCATCCGGTGAAGACAACCTATAAAGGGATAAGCTAAGCGGTCAGATATGACTTCGGATTGTGTGTATGCATGGCGTGCCGGGAGGATTGTTTCGGATCGGGCAGCCAATTCACATCTAGATTCGGCAAAAGTTACAAGAAGCATTAGGCACCAATCTGAACTTGATCTGACTTATCACCCTCAAGCAGACGAGACGAGACGAGGCGGGTGAATCAGATTCGGAGGACATGTTGAGAGCTTGTGCATTGTCCAATGCTGACGGTTGGGATCGAGATGTTGCCATATCGCGAGTTCTCCTACAACAGATTACGGTGCCGACTGCGAGATGGCACCGTTTGAGGCTCAGTATGGGAGGAAGTGCGGACACCGCTCTGTTGGCGCGAGAGCAGAGATCGGCAAGTGTTTGGTCCGGATATTCTCTGACGGTGAGGATCAAGTGAAGATGATTCAGAGAGATTGAAGTCGGCAGATCGAGGCGGAAGAGCTATCTGGATAATCGCGAAGGGCGTTGACCTTTGCTCCACGGTGATCACGCAGTGTCTGAAGGTATCTCGCTCAAAGGAATCGTCGATTCGGAGTTCGTGGCAAGTTGGCACCGAGATTCATTGGACCTTTCGATTCTAGCGAAGAGGAAGTGGCGTATCACCGGAGTTGCCACCTCGGATGTCAATGTGCACGCGTATTCCATGTGTCACAGCTTGAGAAGTGTCTCCGAGTGCTAGAAGCGGCGGTCTTGCGTTGAAGATGTGGGTCGCATGAAGATCTCACATATCCCGAGTACCCAATCAAAATCTTGGATGAAGCCGAAGCGAGAACCGGAACAAGTCGATCAAGTTACGCAAGGTGCGATGGAGCAACCATCGGTAAGAGGAAGCCACACAGGGAGCCTTGAGGAGGATCTTGAGCGGACTACCCCAACCTTTTTCCTGGTTAGTCTCAAATCTCGGGTCGAGATTTCTTGTTAGGGGTAGGTTTGTAACATTCTTTTTTTTCAAACTCTTGGAGTTGAATTTCAAAATCTGAACCTGTGAAATTTTATTCGAATTAATTCGAGCTCAAATTGAATTTTCTGAACCAAAAAGGATCTAATTTGAATAAACTATACTTCAAAATAATTATCCCATATTTTATTTGAGTTCCTGGTGCTTCATTTGATTTTTCTCTATTTTTGGGGATTTTTCCGGATTTGTTTGCTATTTATTCGAATTATTTGAAGTTTATTCGAATTTGTGGAAATTCCTTAAATTCTTAAATCCTATTTTATCTCCGGGCCGAATCAACTGTTCATCCGGCCCAACACTTCCGCACGGCCCACAGCACCAAAACCCTAAACCTAGATCAACTCCCAGCCGTCGATGGCTGATCCAACGGCTTGAAATGGCGCCGCCACTCACAGCCAAAAGCTAACCCTAATTCGTTTTACCCTCCCTCGTCCGATCTGGATCGAGCGTCTATCGAGCGTCCACGTCGCCCCAAGTGCGCCGCCGCCCGTGCACAGTCCAACCGCCCGACCAACTTTGATATCCGCGCCGATTCTCGCCTCCCGAGGGTATTTAAGCACTGTAGCCGCCGTCCCTAGGGTTCCCTACTCCGCGCGCCCTTTCCTCAAACCTCACGGTCGAGGCATATGCGGGAGAACCACCTCGCCGAAGTTGCTCCACCGTGCGCAAGAGTTCTCCGCCGCATAACTTCTTTCCCGGTGAGTCTCCGCCATAGATTTTGGTGCCATCGAGTTCATCTTTTCATCCTCTTCTGGATCCGCTAATTCCCCGACTCGATCCGGCACTCCATCGCAGTGTTGCGGATCGTCTTCCTCAGCGCCGGTGGAATAGCTCCGCCCGTCGCCGTCGCGTTTCCTCCGTCAAGCGTCGCCGTCGGATCTTCCATCTACGGTCCAGATCTACGCCGCACTGTGTCGGTAAGCCCTGAGCAGCCTCGCCTTGTCATCCGCCGTGTCCGCCGTGTTGTCGCCCCGTCACCGCCGCGTGGCGCCGCGTGTGAGACGCGTGTGCGCCACGTCGTCGCTAGCGTCTCGCGTAGCCGCCGTGTACGCCAGATCTTCGCCACGTAGGCCCTAACGTTCGTGTGGTCGTCGTCGTCAGCACCGAACTGCCATGTGGCGCTACGTCATCGCCACGTCGGCGCCACCGTAGATCTTGAGCCCTCATGGTTGATGCGTTGGCGTCGCCACGTCAGCCCTAACCCGCCGCGTGGTGCCACGTGCTAGACACGTCAGCGCCACGTCGATGCCAGGTCAGCCGAAAACCCCGTGGGTGCCATGTGTATGCCACATTGGTGCCACCTCACCGCCATGGATCTGCAGGCCAGCGCCACGTAGATGCCACGTCGCGCCATGTCAGTGCCAAATCACCGCCACGTGTTTCACTGTAGCGCCACCTCACGCCGAGAACTGTGTCACTGACCCGTAGGGCCCACATGTCAGCAAGCGTTTCATTTCCATGATTTCTCTGCGATTTTTCCGAAAACCCGAGCTCAGCCAATCCTAGCCCGACACGTGTCCATCCCTTTATTTTTCCTGATTTTCTCCCATTTAAACTTCGGAAGCCCCGTTCTCCCCCGTCCGAACTCCGATTTGAACGATTCAAATTTCTAAATTCATCATAAATCAAGATCTATCTGTTGGTATCATTTTTGTGAATTTTTGAATTTTATTTATTTTCGGTTTTATTTATTTTTGCCTCGATTCGCGTGTTTCGCATGTAGACGACGCGCCGGTTGAGCAAGAGGAGTACCCAGCAGCGGTTGCAGCAGCGGGCGAGAGTGAAGGCAAGTCTCCTTGACCATGTTGAACCTAAATTTATGAAATGCTATTTTGTTTTTAAATTATTGCATGCTATGTGAATTATGAATTGTATTTTAATGTCATTTTTAAATGCTTAGATAAATGCCAAATTGTTATAACCACATTGACCTTCATGTTGACAACCATTGACACCCTAGGAAAACTAATTACTGTAATTAATGGTAATTAATCTTGCTATGGGAACGGTAGAAAATGCTTAGCCATGCTTAATCACGTCGGTACCTTACCATTATGGAAATGATTTCATTCTTGATTCAAAATGATTCATGAAATGTATGGCAATTGGTGTTGCCGGTATTAATTTGGCAATTGGTGTTGCCAGTATTAATTTGAAAATTAAAAGTGAAAAATGATTTAGACCAGGGCGGATTGGTTGAATGGCGGGTGCGGGATGCACAAAATTTTGGAATGTGATTGTCCGCCCTAGTCATTTAAGGACCGGTCGTGTGTTACCTTGGGCCATGCTATACAGTACAACCACATGTCTATATGGGTACGACCTGGCTAAGTAATTTGCATGTATCGTTATTTGACTTCGCCATTGGTCATGCGAGTTTGTCGGGATGACACTTGCAAAGCGCAAAGAAATTGTGAGAGCGAAACCTTAGCGGAGTCGATGGCAGTATGTGCATTGTAAAGGCCTTGTCATGATCTCCCTGCCGACACACCAAAGGAAGTGTGTTAATTGCATGGCGCAAAGGGCTGATCATGTCGTGTGGGTAAAGTGTACCAGCTCTGCAGAGTCTTAAAAACTACTTGAGTAGCCGTGCCTCTACGGATAAGAACAGCGTGGGCAGCTTTCACATAGTAGATTTTCTGGTTTTTGGTTTTAAAATAGAAATGATGGATTTGGTTTAAACATGAAAATGTGGTTTGGGAATCATGACTAGAGAGCTTCAGGATATTAGTTTGGCGGCTAGAGCCAACCGTAGTTGGAACACGAAATTGTTATATTTCAAGTTTAATTTATTATGCTATTCACATTACATTAAATCTTTGCTTTACTAAAGTATTACTTGTATTTAAATTTTAAATTCTGCTTTATGCAAATGAACCATTATGCCATCCTTTGTTTAAAGCCATGCATTTAGTTACTTGCATCAAGTTTCCTAGACTTGCGAGTATGTTGCATACTCACCCTCGCGTTTCAATGCGGGGGCTGCTTATTCCATAAAGCAGATGATGATGGGAGAAGGGGTGGCTATCCGCGGGCCTGCGATCCACCGTTCGATATCTGTGCCACCGACTATGAGGAGGAGGACGACTCGTTCTTCTAGGGAGCGTACCCCAGTCGGTTGCCTGTGGGCACACTGAGTGGCTCGATTTTGTTCTACATTTCCGCTGTTACTTTTACACTTCAGCCGTAAGGCTTCATACTTGTAATAATGTGATGATGGATGTTTATGTTGTTGCACTCTTTTGCTTAATGCTATTATGAACATTATGATATGTCTGTGTTATCATCATCAGATCTTTGTGTCTTAGCTGTTCTGGACTAAGCGGTTGAAACACAGGAGGGTTCGGATCGGGTGATCCGGGTCCTCACACCAAGGTGCCCAAACCGCTCGCTCGGTGTCCTCTTGGTCGCCTGTACTCGGCCCGGTCGCTCAAGTGTTCTACTGGTCGCCCTAGTGCTCTACTGGTCGCCCAAACTTCTAAACTGGTTTCCCAACTTCGTGAACCGGTCTTCAATCAATTTGAGTTTTAATTGGGGTGTTTCAAAAAGTTTAAAAATAAGATTTTAGCTTCCGCGCAATCATTCACCCCCCTCTGATTGACGCCATCCGATCCTACAAGTGGTATCAGAGCAAGGTTGAGGTATGGCGCCAGATAAGTATGTTAATCGTCCTCCTATGCTTAATGATTCAAATTTTCCTTACTGGAAAAGTCGCATGCAATCCTATATTGAAGCTCAAGGTAATGATGTTTGGCGCAAAGTTTCTACTGCATATGATGTTCCTGATATAGTCACTAATGATAATAAAGCAGACGTTGATTTAAATGCTAAAGCTAAAAACTTGATTTTTCAAGGAATCTCTGAAAAAGAATTTGATCGAGTTTCTCATTTACGTTCTGCACATTCAGTTTGGAAGACATTATGTGACTATCATGAAGGTTCAACTAAGATTAAGAAAGTGCGCAAAAATATTTACCAAAAGGACTTTTCTGATTTTGTAATGAGACCAGGTGAATCAATTGATGATCTTTACTCTCGATTTGAGAAAATCTTGTGCAATTTGCGTGGTGTTGGAGTTAACAATCCAGTAGAGGAGAATGCTAGTAAGATTTTGAGATCTCTGACTCCTGAATGGCGCATGGTTATTCTGCAATCAATCAAACTGTTGATTTGGACACGTTGACCATGGATGATCTGTATTCTAGGTTGAAAACTTATGAGATAGATTCTTTATCACCTAGAGCTGATAAAACCTCTACACATGCACTTGTTGCTAACCCCAGCACGTCTTCTGGATTACCATCTTCTGTCTCCTTGTCTGCATTAGCTTCTTTTTCAGATGAACAGTTTAAATGCGCTGTTAAAGCACTCAACAATGTGAGGATGAGGAGGCGTGGAGGTACAACTTCAGGGTCTTTCAACTGCTTTGAGTGTGGTCTTCCCGGGCATATCAAAGCAAATTGTCCCAAGTTGAAAAAGAAGGAAGAAAGAGAACCAGCACAACGCAGCTCAAGACGTACTACTCCTAGGCGTTCCAATTTTCGAAAAGTCGCTAAGAAAGTCTTAGCTGTCTTGGAGGAGTGTGATCTTAGTGATGTGGACTTTGAGAGTGACAATGAGCCACGGGACAAGAAGGAGATCTCGATGATGACTTCACCGCCGTGCTTTATGGCTAAAAGGGATAGTGACAGTGATTCTGATTTTGATGAGGTAGGTCCTTCTTATGATGAACTTGAGTATGCTATGGTTAAATTAGCCTCTGAACTTAAAAAATCTAAGAAGGCTCTTAAAGAAAAAGATCTAGAAATTGATAGTTCCAATTCTGAAATTGCAAGGCTTAGATCTTTGATTCCTGATGATGATGCTTGTAAGTCATGTGACTTAATTCACAATGAGCTTGTTTCACTTAGGAAAAACATGCTTCTCTATTAAAGCAAGATAGGGAAAATGAGAAACAAATGAAAAATGCTAGTTGTTCAACCATTGATTTGCATGATTCAAATTTCTTGTTCAAAATGCTCCATATTTGGAATTGAAGTTGCATGATGCAAATGCTAGAGTTTCTCAAATGACGATGCCTTGCTCACTCATGAAGTTCTTTTACGCTCAAAATATCGAAAACAGAAAGGAATAGTGGACGTTCCCTGTAACAATTGTTTAACTCTGTCTAGAAAGGTTGATTACTTGGAAAAATCATTAGAACGTTTCACTAAAGGAAAGAAAAACCTAAACATGATTTTGGATCAATCAAAAGTCAGCACTCATAACAAAGGTTTAGGTTTTGATTCTTATGCTCATTATAAAACACATGTTCCCACTGTTGTCAAAGTTCTTGAAAGTGGAAAGTTTGAAATTGCAAATGAGCCTAAGAAAACTATCTTTAAATTTGCTGAAATTTTATCTTCTACTGTGATGAATGCAAATATTGCTTCGACCTCTAAAGTTAAACATTCAGTTAAGTACACTTGCACTCATTGTGGTAGAGATGGACATCTAGTAGATTTTTGCTTTAGGCTAGCCAAACAACGATAAGAAAACGCTAAAGCTAGGTCTAATTTCGCAGACAGCACGCTTTACTCCTCATTATGTGCCTAAGGTGATGCGAACACTGTTGTTGCAAGAAACACGAGAAAGAGCAAAACTGATTTTGTATACAAGTATACTCGTCTTGTGCCTACTTGTCGTGTGTCTCAAAGGTTGGGTTCCTAAATCGGTTCATCGATCCTCTTGAAAAAATAAAATTTGGAGGACACGCACACGAATATCTGAAACTATAGGGTTCTTTTGTAAAATTAGTCAGTCTGACGCCCGTCTGAAATTTGGTTATTGGTTCTTCTCGGAAAAATAAAGTTGCAGGACCCGTACGCGAATGTACGAAATTATAAGGTTCTTTTTGTAAAACTACCGGTAGAAGGGTCTGGATGTATTTTTTTAATTCCACAAAACTACCCACCGGAGGGCCCAACCGTGAATACAACGGCGTATGGTGCGCGCGTGAGCGGAAAACGATTTCCCATTTTTTGAGAAAAAAAAGACCGATATGTATTTTCTATTTTTTTGGAGGGTCTTTCGGTTTTTTTTAAGAAAAACCGAGCTAGAAAACCGAGGTGGGAAAATAGCCTAGAAGAAAAAGGGCGTAAAATTATTAGAGATGACAACCTTCTTTTGTCGAGTCTAACACTCTACGCGTCCACCGAGTAATAATACATGCTTTAAAAATATTAGAGATCGAGATGGAAAAGCGAAGTCTATACCGGTAGAAGGAATGGATGTATTTTTTGTTTCATAAAACTACCCACCGATGGGCCCAACTGAACACAACGGCAAGCCGGCGCGGCTTGAGCGAAGCGATTTCTTTTTTTTTTGAGAAAAACAGCATCAAATATATTTTCTATTTTTGGAGGGTCTTTCGGTGTTTTCTTGGAAAAATCGAAATGAAAAATCGAGGTGGGAAAATAGCCTAGAAGAAAAAGGGAAAAATTATTAGAGATGACAACCTTCTTTTGTCGAAGTCTAACACTCTCTGGCGCCCACCGAGTAATAATACATGCTCTAAAAAATATCGAGATCGAGATGGAAAAGCGGTGGGAAAAAAGTTTATACCCAGAGAAGGGACAAGATGTATTTTTTTTGTTTCCGCAAAACTACTCACCGGAGGGCCCAACTGTGAATACAACGGCGCACGGCGTGCGTGTGAGTGGGAAACGATTTTCTGTTTTTTTAAGAAAAAATAGACCAAGATGTATTTTCTATTTTTTTGGAGGGTATTTCGGTGTTTTCTTGGGAAAAACCGAGCTGAAAAACCGAGACGGGAAAATAGCCTAGAGGAAAAAGGACGAAAAATTATTAGAGACGACAACCTTCTTCTGTCGAGCCTAACACTCTACGCGTCCACCGAGTAATAATACATGCTTTAAAAAATATGAGAGCTCGAGATGGAAAATCGAGATGGGAAAAAAGTCTAGAGATAGAGTTGCACACATATTTTTGGTGACGAAAATATTTTTTTCGGAAAAAACGGAGAAAGGACCTAGACGTAAGGAGCAAGAGCCTGTTTGTTACGTTTTTAGAACAATCCGCTATCCTAAAAAATTAGAAAAGGGCTTGTTCGTGATTTGAATTTAATGGGAGGTTTTTTTCCGTAAAACAGCGAACCAAATTTTGTGAGCTAAATTTCGTGCGGAGTGTCGTATCGGTAAGTTTACAAAAAGAACCCTATAATTTCATATATTCGTGTGTGTGTCCTCCAGCTTTATTTTTCCGAAGAGGATTAGCGAACTAAATTTCGTACGGAGCAATATAACGCGGCGTAGCGTGGGTTCCTATCTAGTACCTTTCTTAGAGCCCATTTGGCAACTTGGAACCAGACTGTTTCTCCTAGAATCTGAAATTAATTCACCCAAACAAAAAAGGACTCGAAACGTTTCCAATCGAATCGTTTCTCAGTTTTAAACGCCGTGGTCGAATCGGCTTCAAGGCGTTCCTCCGGATTCATGTGGGCGTTTCCAACTCTGCCTCGATAAACCACCGCGGACGCCTCCTCCCTCAACAGACCTCGTGAACTCCTTGAAACCCACTCGCCCACCCGGAGCTTGCCCCGCCGCCGCCTCGCCGACGCCCTCTGGAGAGCACCCCGCCCGATCTTGCCGGCCTTCCGAACTCCCTCGGTCGCCTCCTGGCCCGTGCCGCCGCCCTCCGGAACTTCCCCCCCAGCCGCCTCCTGCCCCCCGCCGCCGCCGGGAGTCCAACCCCACCGCGCACCCCACCGTGGCCGTCAAGGTTCGCACCAGCGATTCCTCCCTCATGTTCGCCTCTCCATCGTCCTCCGTACTGCTCGAACTTCCTCCAGTATATGTGTACCGAAGAAGGTGATTTGGGTATTTGGGTATTGTTCATCCTTGATTGATATCCGAACCATTGAGGGTTGTAGGACATGCTTATGCTAAATTTTGTTTTGTGTCATCCTTAGGCTAATGTCGGATTGTTGGTTGTGAAATTTAGATTTGAAATTAACCTATCTGAGGTTTGTGCCCTCTAATCACATTTGTCTCTGATTTTTCTGAAGCTTGGAGGAGATAGAGAAGAGAGTAGCTAGCTACCTGTGTAAAAAAGAACTAAGGTTAGATCAATCTATTGTGTTTTGTCTCAGATTTATTGTTGATCTGTGATTGATATACGAACTATTAGTTTTAATCATGCCTTGACTTAGGAGATCTTAATAATTTTGTGCCACAATGGCCAATCTTTCTAAAAGGATCCGTAGTTTGCAATAATTTCATTAATTTCTTCTATTAATACTTTAAATCTTCTTTTGGTTTCTTGACACACCTGGAATATTTGTTAGCAAAGAAATATTGGAACTGTTTCAGTGCAGGATCTTCTGTCACTATCAAGTATTGCATAATTGACTAGAAATTTATATGAAACCATGCCATCTGGTTATTGTTTTTCCTAGTCAGAACCATACATTTTGTTCATAAGCCAGTGATAATAGTATAATAGGGTGGCAACTAAACCGTATCGACATGAGCATATAGACACCAAAGATACATAATGGAAGTCTGTAGTCAATTTCATGGGTTTATTGTCCTGTTGTTCATCACTGATTGGCTATAGTAGGGAACATGTTTTTTTTAAGCGAACAGTTGAAGAGAATGTTTCTATCATCCATTTATTAGACCATGCTGCTCATTCTGTAGCTAGGCGTTTAAGTTCTATAATGGTTAAATAAGCAGTTAATTGGTTGGAGCGAAGGAAACGTTTACATTTTCTTAAACTTATGTACAATGAATGCAATATCAACATCTTGTGGTTTCATTGTTAATGTAACTATCTTGTGTTTGTGTAATTGTATATCTATAAAGTGGATTCCAAAAAGGCATTTTTGGATATGTTAGTTTTGATATATTAGTTATTTGGCAACTTGTTTATGTTGAATAATAGCTCACTAGATTAACAAAACATTCGCTGTAACTGCCTCATATGAAAGTGTAGCATGCCCAGACAAACATAGCAAAATTATCTGATGATATTATGTCAAGGTGTTAGTATCCTCAAGATGGTTGCCTACGAATCTACGATTGTTCTGAACCTTACCCCAAAGCTTCCCAGACTTTTCTTTCTGTTTTTAGAATCAGTGCATTGCTTTAAAGCATCGTACTCTGCATTGCCCAGTATCTGTTTCAAAGGCCAATCCGGTGGTCATGGTCCTGCAATGTTCTTTTAATCCTTGTTACAGTCTTACAGGACATGAGTTTATCCTTCAGCTTTCAGTCTATTGTAGTTCATACTGACAACTGAAAGTGATCTGTCTTGAAAAAGATCTGTCTTGATTGCAGATGGTAGTTACATATACCATTTTCCCTCAGCTTTCAGCATCTCCTAAAAAAGATCTGTCTTGATTGCAGCTGGTAGTTACATATACCATTTTCGAACCATAGAACCCCCAGTTAATTAGTTCTTTGCATATGATATTGGTTTGTGATATTGGTTTGTGTCACTCCGAACAAACGGTTTGTGATATTGGTTTGCTTATGTAGATGGTTGAAGCTGAATAGTCTGAAGAACACACTAGAATTGTTTGTAGATTGTTTGCCGAACAAGTGAGGTGCGAAAATCGTTCTAGCACCCATTTGAACAATGTTGGGTATAAAATAGTGATTGAAAAATTCAATGAGGAGACGGGGGTTTTGTACACTAGGGGCAATTTAAGAATAAATGGTCCAAATTGAAGCTAGAGTACAATGCTTGGAAGGAGTTGTTGAAACAAACAGGCATAGGTTGGGATGAGAGGAAGGAACGGTTGACATGAACAATGATTGGTGGAAGATGATGAGAAAAGTAAGTCATAAACCGTAAAATATTTGATCTTGTTTTGTTTGCAGCAATATTATTATTTTTTGACAAATGTTTTCATGTTTGCAGAAAATTCCGGGATGTGAAAAATTTAAAGAAAAGGGAATTCAAAATGAAGATGAGTTGAAGGTTATGTTTGAAGACCTTAGAAATACCGGTGACGATCATTTTGGTGCTTCATCTGGTCATATTCCTCCAAGCCCTATTCATTGTGTTGAGTCCGTGGATTCAGAGTCCAAAGTGATCCGAAGAAATAACTCCAACTAGCAAGGGCAAAGGCAAGAGATCATCTTGTCATGACAAAGAGAAGACAAAGAGAGCCAAGACAAGTGGAGGAAAGTGGATCAAGAACAGATTAGTAAAATGGTGACTTTCGTTGAGAGGTCCATCGCTTCTATTGAGTCGCTTGCAAACAAGGATGAGTGTTCTATCCAGCAATAATGAACATTGTGAAGGAGTGTGGAGCGATTTGGGGACAAAGCAACATTTCATCGCTCTTGAATTATTCACAAAGCGTCTTGAGAGAGATGTTTATGACATTGGACACTCCGAAGACCGGTTTGCATGGCTCACAACAAGCACTTTGTCAAATATGGACCATGATGTCCTAATTTTTAGGAAAATTCATTTAAAGGGTATAGAATAAGAATAGATTAATAAAAGGGTTCAATTTTATTACTTTTTGATTGATTGATTGAATGACCATGATTTGATTGATTTAATATGAATAAAATTCAATTCGATTTATTTTTTGCAATTTACACTTGGCATATATTTTGTTTTAATATTGCTTTCTTCTATGTTAGAGATGTCTTCAAGTGAAAGTGATAGTGATAGCGAGGTTGATGCGGAGGTTATACGTGAACATCAAATTTTGCAGACCAACTTACTTGCTACTGCGGCCTTTTTACATCAATATTACATGAAGCATTATGATAAGAATCCACCAAGGACTTCACAACTCGCTGGTTATGGATGGATTATGGAGGTATTAAACACACCGAGAAAGTCACGTAATGTTCGTGATGAACGAAAGTCTTTTTTCGTTTGCATGACTTATTGGTAACCAATTACGGTGCAAGTCATCCATCAATATTACCTCATTAGAATCCCTTGCTATCTTTACGTGCATCTGCGGCCAAAATAGATCCAATAGTTCGATTCAAAATACATTCAAGCATTGTGGAGACATAGAAAATTCGATGATGTGTTACAATGCTTAATTCAATGGCTAAAGATTGCATAAGACCTAAGGATCAAACTTTGCCAATGTGCATAGTAGGATTATTGGTGATAAAAGGATGTGGCGCATTTTAAAGATTGCATTGGAGCCATTGACGGGACACATATCCTAGTAACACCACAGTCTAGAGATTATGTTCGATATATTGGCAGATCAGGGACTCCAACCCAAAATGTGATGGCTGTGGTTGACTTTGATATGCTTTCACGATGCTTCTATTGGACAACCAGATCTATGCATGACATCGATGTGCTCTATCATGCTATAGAAAATGATACACAAGTCTTCCCACATCCTTCGCAAGGTAAAAATTGTTGTTACATTACACAAATCTATTGTCATGTTACTATCACATTACTTATGCTATTTCGTGTTTCATTAGGCAAATATTATGTTGTGGATGCCGGTTACCTAAACAGATCATGGTACTTAGCATCGTACAAAGGACAGAGGTATCATGTACCTGATTGGAGAAGAGGTGTAGCGCCGTCTGGTCAGCAGGAGGTATTCAACTATTTGCACTCTAGCCTTCGTAATGTGGTTGAGCGTACTTTTAGCGTATGGAAGATGAAGTGGAGGATACTTCTAAAGATGCCTACGTACCCGATGAACAAATAGAAGATGATCGTTGCAGCAACTATGTGTCTCCATAACTACATTCGTGAAAATCATTTGCTTGATGCAGATTTTCGAATGTGTGACGAGAATCCAGATTACATGCCAACAATACCACAAAGATATGCAAGACATCAGCCGTCTCAAAATTCATCAAATACGGCTACAACTGATGCAAATGACATAAATATGGATAGATTTCATGATGATCTTGCAAAGGCAATTATGGAATCTAGATCGTAGTTCACTTTATCATTTTTATAATATTAATACAAAAATTCTGTAATGAGATTATTATGGATGCATGTATTTCATTGTCATTTTTTACATTAAAATGTACTACAAATCCTTCACAAATACAAAGGGCACTTCGGTCATTTTCACCACTTCATCCTCTTTCCACAATCTGAATCCAGACACTTAGTCAAATGGTTTCCAGACGGTGATTCTGATTCTACCTGAAACGTTTCTACCAAGAATCTGGAACCGTTTCCGTTTCTACTAGAATCTGGAACCGTACCAAACGGGCCCTTAAAGATGGAAGGATTTCCGGAAGGAGAAGCCCTCCACGTCAGCAAAAAAAATAGCGATGTGCGCACACGAGCCGAGCCGACCCTCGCGCCAGCCTACTCGCGGGCCATACGCGGCGTGACCCTCCTCGCGCGAGCTAGTACAGCAAATTGTTGGAAGATTTCAAAGCTCCAAGTCGATGCTCTGTCAAATTGAGGAGTCATTCGAGTCTGCTGAACGCAATTTCAACAGCACTGCTGCTGCACGATGGTAAACATGCTGACAATTGTATTATAGAAATTTTACGGTGAATAACACAGGTAATAAGTAGTGGTAGTATAAATCAAATCTAACCATTCATTTCTAATAGGTATTTTAGACTTTTCCTATTCATTCATCAGAGGTCTTTTAGACTTTTTCCTATTTGTTCACAGTTTTGAATTCACCAAATACCTAGTGATCTTTAGATGTTTCTTATCCATTCATCCACCATTCATCGGAATCACAGAACGTGTTTTACCGTAGAGGATAAATAGTATGACGGAATTATTTACCTTTTTACTTCTTTTTGAATTTTACTATCAATACTATAGACGGTCGTATCACTACGTATAAATTGATTTCAACTATTAGATTTAAAAGAATGTACGGCTTATATTTATTTTAATTCACTGTAAAAGAGCTTTAGTACTACATCTTTTGGCTAGGTCTTACTACTGCAACTAAGTTTATATGATTCACTAATGTAGCTCAATGCATGAGGGGAGTGAGGCAGCGAACTCTGTTCCCTGGCCTACACTTGAATTCATGTTGTGCTTTATTAATTTTATATGTACATGCTTGCCACAAGAATCTTGGAGATGATCTCAGTCTGCCCCATCTAGCATGCTGTTGATGAGTCATATATGTGAGTTGCATTTGTTGCCCATGGAAGTTATATGTATTCTTAAGAGTCAATGTTGAAATGTCTGAAACCAGAATCAATAATCTTTTTTTAGGGAACTAATCTGGTTGTTGAAAAGAACCTTTGTGGAATATTTGCAACAACGAAAAGGGTTCTTGTTAATTTAAGCCATTTCTTCTCTCGATGATAAACAGCAGTGAACAACTTTTAACATACTGAATTGCATGGAAGCTAGCTGCACGCCCACACCCAATCTAGAAAAGCCTGTAAATTGATATGCACGTCTAGTACATAACGATAACAAATAACGATCGGTGCAAGTCTGGCTAGCATTTCTCGTCGGCGGCCGTCGCGGGGTGCAGCTGCTCCGCTTTGCCGCTTGCGGCCGGCGTCGCCCACATGGCGCACACGAGGTAGGCGGCGAGGTTGAGCACGCTGAGCACGGCGAGCAGCCAGTAGAAGTAGTCGAGGCGGCTGTGGTTGATGTTGTCGCCGAGCCAGTGCGTGCAGCTCTTGACGAGCGAGACGAGCACGCTGCTGAGGAAGAATCCGAGGAGAGCGTGGTGAGGAAGAGGCCAGTGCTCATGGTCTTCATGCCCTTGGGCGACCGCGTGATGAAGAAGTCGAGCTGCCCGTGTAGATGAACGCCTCGCCGGCGCCCACCAGCAGGAACTGCGGGTCAGCATGAACACGCTGATCGGCAGCGCTGGGTTCCTGATTCCGTTCGTGGCGGTCTCCGTGGCTGCGGCGACGACGGCGAGGCGCTTCTTCTCACAGATGGCGGCGGCGGCCATGCCTACGACGGAGAAGGCCAGGCCGATGCCGATTTTCTCCAGGTTGGTGAACCCCTGCCGGCCGGTGAGGTTCCGGCAGAGCGGGATGAAGACGCGGTCGTAGATGGCGAGGGTGAGCATGATGGCACCGACGAAAAAGACGGTGAGCGAGGCGGCGGGGATCTCGAAGCCGCCCATTTGCCGGTCCATGGTGGTCGCCTGCTCCACGGAGAAGGTGATCATCTGCGCGTAGATGGTCCAGAACAGGATCGTCGTCGCCCACACCGGCATCAGCCGCGCCACCATCTTCACCTCCTCCACCCGAGACACCGAGCACAGCTTCCACGGGTTCGGCGCCGGCCTCCCGTCGGGGCCCATCTCGTTGTCGTCGTCGCCGGCCATCACTGCCGCCCTGTCCAGGCACGGGAACTGGGAGGTGTGGGGGATGCAGGCGTGGTCAGGGCGGTCCTCATAGAGCGCGACTGCACTCAGCGGCTGCTTGAGGCCCCGCTTCCGGGCGGAGGCGACGAGCACCTGGAGGATGTGCACGATGGGGCTCCCGGAGCCCCGCTTGTAGCGGTACCTCCTGGTGCCGGAGAGGAAGACTGCGATGGCGACGAGCATGGCGCCGGCGCAGATGCCGTAGGCCCAGCTCCGGCCGACGTGGTCCTGGACGTAGACGAGCACGGTGACGGCGAGGAGCGTGCCGAAGCTGATGAAGAAGAAGAAGCGGTTGAAGAAGAAGCCCATGGCGGTGCGCTCGCGGTCGTCGCGCTCGTCGAACTGGTCGGTGCCGAAGCCGGAGACGCTAGACTTGAGCCCCGCGGTGCCGAGCGCGATCAGGTAGAGGCACACGTACAGCACTCCCATCTGCAGCCCCGTGGCCTCCACGCACGACGATGCGCCCCCGCACGGCGGCGGCCGCAGCTGGGGCAGCCACGTCGACACCGCAAGGAAATGGATGTACCAGAGAGTCATAGAAAAACCCCTGACGCTGTAAGACCATTTGCTTGTAGTACCTTTGATTTTGTGTCACATAAATTGTTCATACTTGTTAATTGTCTGTTGATGATTTTGTGCACAGATGGAGATGAAGAACAACATAACAGGCATCTCCTTAGGCTCACTGTAATTTCACTAATTTGGATATCCTTATGAACTGTAAGTCTTGCCAAAACTCAAAAGTAGTAATTTGTGGTGGATTAATACTAGTGTGGCTGATCAGAACGATGGTTTGCAACAGCCAAGTCGTCACAGCATCCTCTGGGCCCCATATCTTAGCGCCAATTTCCTGGAAATCAGCAGGGCCATCTTCATTTGAGTATCCGGGGATCCGTCGGTATTTATGCCAGCACATAAACAGCATCACTCTTCCTCCTGAGTATGTCACAAGTTCGTTGCTGTTGAGATCTCACGACAAAATCGAAGTTTTCACAAGGCTACCACAGAATCCACACGTCCGTAACCTGCAGGATTGCCCTCGAAGGAAAGGCTCTGGGATTCATGGTCTCGTTTGCTAACATGGCAGAAAGCATAAAGAATATGCGCATTCAGGATGAAGCACAAGTTTTTGAGGATAAAATGAACAGCCAGCCTCTCAGAGTTAGAAGAGAATGGGATTGAAGTTGGCGTCCTGAATCTCGAAAACCTGCCCCGTATAAAAAATCGTCAGATGGATCCCAAGAACATGAAGGCAAGTTTGGATAAGGAAGTACTCTTTCCGTTTACAAATAGTTATCGTTTTGAACATTGACATGGTTTTCAAACTTCAACTTTAACCACTGATTTCTATTATAGTATATTTTAAAAATCCAACAAAATTATTATATTATCAAATTACATTTCAAGACAAATCTATATATACATTTTCATGTATCCAATCTAAATATTTTAAAAAATATCGACAGATAAATTTTGAAATATTTGGTGACACTTATCTCAAACCGACAATTATTTTTGACCAGAGGCCATACTTGAGAAAAAGAAAAGGGCAACGGGAGCAAGGACTGAAGGTGCTCGACGTACGCATCAAGGAGCTGGAGCAGAGACTTTTGGAGTTCCAATAGAAGGCGGCATCACTCGCTGCGCAGAATAATAAAGACTAGATAGAAACCCGCGCTACGCCGTTTCGTATGAAATCTGGTTCACTGAAAAAATAAAGCTGGATGATACGCACGCGAATATACAAAACTATAAGATTCTTTTTGTAAAATTAGCTGTACGACGCTCCGTACGAAATTTTGTTCGCTGGTTCTTCTCGGAAAAATAAAGTTGGAGGACCCGTACGCGAATATACGAAATTATAGGGTTCTTTTTGTAAAACTACCGGTAGAATGGCCTGGATGTATTTTTTTGTTTCCGCAAAACTACCCACCGGAGGGCCCAACCGTGAATACAACGGCGTATGGTGCGCGCGTGAGCGGAAAACGATTTCCCATTTTTTGAGAAAAAACAGACCGATGTGTATTTTCTATTTTTTGGAGGATCTTTCGGTGTTTTCTTAAGAAAAACCAAGCTGAAAAACTGAGGTGGGAAAATAGCCTAGAAGAAAAAGGGCGTAAAATTATTAGAGATGACAACCTTTTTTTGTCGAGTCTAACATTCTACGCGTCCACCGAGTAATAATACATGCTTTAAAAAATATTAGAGATCGAGATGGAAAAGCGAGTTGGAAAAAAAAGTCTATACCGGTAGAAGGGACTGGATGTATTTTTTTGTTTCCGCAAAACTACCCACCGGAGGGCCCAACCGTAAACACAACGGCAAGACGCCTGCACAAGTGAGCGGAAACGATTTCCCGTTTTTTTAGAAGAAACAGACCGAGATGTATTTTCTATTTTTTGGAGGGTCTTTCGGTGTTTTCTTGGAAAACCGAGCTGAAAAACCGAGGTGGGAAAATAGCCTAGAAGAAAAAGGGCGAAAAATTATTAGAGATGACAACCTTCTTTTGTCGAGTCTAACACTCTACGTGTCCATTGAGTAATAATACGTGCTCTAAAAAATATCAGAGATCGAGATGGAAAAGCGAGCTGGAAAAAAGTTTATACCCTAGAGAAGGGATCGATGTATTTTTTGTTTCATAAAACTACCCAACGGAGGGCCCAACCGTGAATACAACGGCAAGACGCAGACGCTGCAGTGAGCGGAAACGATTTCCCGTTTTTTTGAGAAAAAACAGATCGAGATGTATTTTCTATTTTTTTGGAGGGTCTTTTGGTGTTTTCTTGGGAAAAACTGAGCTGGAAAACCAAGGCGGCAAAATAGCCTAGAGGAAAAAGGGCGAAAATTATTAGAGACGACAACCTTCTTCTGTCGAGTCCAACACTCTACGCGTCCACCGAGTAATAATACATGCTTTAAAAAATATCAGAGATCGAGATGGAAAATCGAGATGTGAAAAAAGTCTAGAGATAGAGTTGCACACATATTTTTGGTGATGAAAATATTTTTTTTCAGGAAAAACGGAGAAAGGTCCTAGACGTAAGGAGTAAGAGCCTGTTTGTTACGTTTTTGGACCAATCCGCTATCCTGAAAAATTAGAAAAGGGCTTGTTCGTGATTTGAATTTAACGGGAGGTTTTTTTTCCGTAAAACAGCGAACCAAATTTCGTGCGGAGTGTCGTACCGGTAATTTTATAAAAAGAATCCTATGGTTTCGTATATTCGTGTGCGTGTCCTCGAGCTTTATTTTTTCGAAGAGGATTAACGAACCAAATTTCGTGCAGAACGATACAACGCGGCGTAGCGCGGGTTCCTATCTATATTATCCCCTTATTACAAGCGGAAGAAATGGAGGAAGGCCAGACTATCCACGTGTCAACGCCGCATTTCGCGAAAAAACCCCTCCGTTTCTTCAAAATTACGGATAGGTCCTTCGCGATTTTTTGTGAGAGAAAGATATATTTTTTCCTTCGTGTTTAGGTCCCTGGCGCGGTGTTTTACGGAAAAATCTCCAGTTAAATTCAAAATCGCGAACAAGCATTTTCTAATTATTCAGGATAGCGAACAGGTCCAAAAAATTAACAAACAGGTCCCTACTTCTTACGTTCAGGACCTTTCGCCGTTTTTCCCGAAAAAATGTTTTCACCACCAGAAAAACCCGAAAAAAATGTTTTTGTCACCCAAAAAAAAGGAAAAAATGTTTTCGTCACAAAAAAACATAGATTCATCGAAGGTTTATAGCAACTTATGGATTTGCCAACGGGTCGTAACCGCGCGTTTTTTTAAAAAAAATGTAGATTCGTCCGCAGATTTATAACGACCCGCGGATTCGTCAGTGGGTCCTAACGACCCATTTTTTCAAACAAACGCAACAAAAAAACCCGAAAAAAATATTTTCAGCACCCAAAAAAACGGAAACAATGTTTTCGTCCCGCGGATTCGCCGGTGGGTCCTAACGACCCATTTTTTTAAACAAACACAACAAAAAAACGGAGAAAATATTTTCAGCACCCAAAAAAACGGAAACAATGTTTTCGTCCCGCGGATTCGCCGGAAAAAATATTTTCGCCACCCAAGAAAAAGGAAAAAATGTTTTCGTCATAAAAAAACACAGATTCATCGAAGGTTTATAGCAACTTATAGATTTGCCAACGGTCGAATCATGGGTTTTTAAAAAATGTAGATTCGTCACAGATTTATACCGACCAGCGGATTCGCGGTGGGTCCTAACGCCCATTTTTTAAACAAACGCAACAAAAACTCGGAAAAAATATCTTCAAGACCAAAAACGGAAACAATGTTTTCGTCCCGCGGATTCGCCGGTGGGTCCTAACGACCCCTTTTTTTAAACAAACGCAACAAAAAAAACGAAAAAAACATTTTCATCACCTAAAAAAACGGAAACAATATTTTCGTCATGGATTCGCGGTTGGTCCTAACGACCCATTTTTTAACAAACGCCAAAAAAAAACGGAAAAATGTTTCAAAGACTCCAAAAAACGAAACAATGTTTTCGTCCGCTGGATTCGCCGGTGGGTCCTAACGACCCATTTTTTAAACAAACACAACAAAAAACGGAAAAAAATATTTCAAAGACGCAAAAAACGGAAACAATGTTTTCGTCCCATGGATTCGCGGTGGGTCCTAACGACCCATTTTTTAACAACGCAACAAAAAACGAAAAAAGTTTCCAAGACCCAAAAAACGGAAACAATGTTTTCGTCAAAAAACACGAATTCATCGTCCACAGATTTATAGCGACCCGCGGATTCGCCGGTGGGTCCTAACGACCCATTTTTTTAAACAAACGCAACAAAAAAACTCAAAAAAAATATTTTCAGCACCCAAAAAAACAAAAACAATGTTTTCGTCCCGCGGATTCGCCGGTGGGTCCTAACGACCTATTTTTTTAGACAAACGCAACAAAAAAAACCGGAAAAAATATCATCAGCACCCAAAAAAACGGAAACAATGTTTTCATCCTGTGGATTCGCCGGTGGGTCCTAACGACCCATTTTTTTAACAAACGCAACAAAAAAACCGGAAAAAATGCTTCCAGCACCCAAAAAAAGCGAAAGCAATGTTTTCGTCACCAAAAAAACTAGATCTGGGCATTCGGTTTTTTCGTTTTTTCGGTTCGGTTTTTTCGGTTTTTGAAAATTTCGGTTTTTGAAATGTTGGAACCGAACCGAAACCGATCACAGTGAAAAACCGAACCGAATTAACCGAATCAAATCGGTTTGGTTAATTCGGTTTTTCAGTTAACCGATTAACAGCAGCATGCCAGCACAAGCGAAAGTCGACCAATATGTAAAATCATACTGACTAACCATAAAATTACCAAATCTTAAAAAGATAGTTTGCTTGGCCATTCTGAACACTGATGAAGCGAATCCAAGTATCCAACATCCCAGCACCAACCTTTCCATCTAAGCCGACCTTCTGAAACAGCAGGAACGCCAAGTCCCCACTCCCGAGTCCCGCAGCACAGATCAAGAACCTGATCCCCTCTCTTTGCCCTAACCTCAAAAGAACAAACATTTGCATCAACCAATTGTGAAAAAGGAGTCTTTTTAATTTCAACTATGAGCACAGCTATGAGCTAGTGATGTAATGTACCTGGACCAAGAGACGCAGATGCGCTTCCACGTTCGGTGCTGCCCCAGGCTGAGCACGTTCGGGGGTACGGACATGGTTGTAGACGGGGGCGATGCGGCTGAAGAGGGCTGCCGCTTGTCGACGCATGACGAGACAGCAGCGCGGTGATGAGCCAGATGGTGTCGTCGGCGACCGATGGGGCTGGTCGGAGCGACGACCAAGGGAATCGCTGCCGCAGTTAAGGCGCCCATCGGTGTCTGTTCGCTCACTTGGGAGGACGGGGGACCGGGGAGCGAAATGGGGAATTGGGGGCGGGGGCGGGATGTAGGGGCGGGATAGAGTGACCGAGTGAGACACAGACAGGGAGTCACGGGAAATCGCTATTCGGCTATTCGCTATGACTATTCGGTCTATTCGGACTATTCGGTTCCGTAAGTATGAAAACCGAACCGAATACCGTAAACCAAATAGTAGCAAAATAAAAACCGAACCGAACACCGAAAACCGAAAAAATCGAATTTTTCGGTTAATTCGGTTCGGTTCGGTTCGGTTTTTCGGTTTCGGTTAAATTATGCCCACCCCTAAAAAAAACACGGATTCATCGAAGGTTTATATCAACTTATGGATTTGCCAACGGGTCATAACCGCGGGTCTTTTTAAAAAAAATGTAGATTCGTCCGAAGATTTATAGCGACCCGTGGATTCGCCAGCGCGTCCTAACGACCTTTTTTTTAAACAAGCGCAACAAAAAAAACTCGAAAAAATTGTTTTCGTCACCCAAAAAACCCGGAAAATATGTTTTGATCACAAAAAAACACAGATTCATCGAAGATTTTTCGCCCTTTTTCCTCTAGGCTATTTTTCACCGGTTGGTGGTTTTGCAAACATGTATTATTACTCAGTGAACACGGAGAGTATTAGGTTCGACAAAAGAAGGTTGTCATCTCTGATAATTTTTTCCCTTTTTCCTCTGGACTATTTTTGACCGATTGGTGGTTTTGCGAAAATAAAAAAAAGTTTATTTTTCCGTGCGCATGCTATCGAAATTCAGCCGGCGCAGTGTAGCGCGCTTTTCTACCTAGTACCTTTCTTAAAGATGAAAGGATTTCCGGAAGGAGAAGCCCTCCACGTCAGCAAAAAAATAGCGATGTGCGCACACGAGCCGAGCCGACCCTCGCGCCAGCCTACTCGCGGCCCGTACGCGGCGTGACCCTCCTCGCGCGAGCTAGTACAGCAAATTGTTGGAAGATTTCAAAGCTCCAAGTCGATGCTCTGTCAAATTGAGGAGGCATTCGAGTCTGCTGAACGCGATTTCAACAGCACTGCTGCTGCACGGTGGTAAACAAGCTGACAATTGTACTAGAGAAATTTTACAGTGAATAATACAGGTAATAAGTAGTGGTAGTATAAATCAAATCTAATCATTCATTTCTGATAGGTATTTTAGACTTTTCTTATTCATTCATCAGAGGTCTTTTAGACCTTTTCTCAATTTGTTCACAGTTTTGAATTCACCAAATACCTGGTGATTTCTAGATGCTTCTTATCCATTCATCCACCATTCATCAGAATCACAGGACGTGTTTTACCGTAGAAGACAAATAGTATGACGGAATTATTTACCTTTTTACTTCTTTTTGAATTTTACTATCAATACTATAGACGGTAGTATCACTACGTATAAATTGATTTCAACTATTAGATTTAAAAGAATGTACGGCTTATATTTATTTTAATCCACTATAAAAGTGCTCTAGTACTACCGCTTTTGGCTAGGTCTTACTACTGCATCTAAGTTTATATGATTCACTAATGTAGCTCAATGCATGAGGGGAGTGAGGCAGCGAACTCTGTTCCCTGGCCTACACTTGAATTCATGTTGTGCTTTATTATTAATTTTATATGTACATGCTTGCCACAAGAATCTTGGAGATGATCTCAGTCTGCCCCATCTAGCATGCTGTTGATGATTCATATATGTGAGTTGCATTTGTTGCCCATGGAAGTTATATGTATTCTTAAGAGTCAATGTTGAAATGTCTGAAACCAGAATCAATAATCTTTTTTTAGGGAACTAATCTGGTTGTTGAAAAGAACCTTTGTGGAATATTTGCAACAACGAAAAGGGTTCTTGTTAATTTAAGCCATTTCTTCTCTCGATGATAAACAGGAGTGAATAACTTTTACATACTGAATTGCATGGAAGCTAGCTGCACGCCCAAACCCAATCTAGAAAAGCCTGTAAATTGATATGCACGTCTAGTACATAACGATAACAAATGACGATCGGTGCAAGTCTGGCTAGCATTTCTCGTCGGCGGCCGTCGCGGGGTGCAGCTGCTCCGCTTTGCCGCTTGCGGCCGGCGTCGCCCACATGGCGCACACGAGGTAGGCGGCGAGGTTGAGCACGCTGAGCACGGCGAGCAGCCAGTAGAAGTAGTCGAGGCGGCTGTGGTTGATGTTGTCGCCGAGCCAGTGCGTGCAGCTCTTGACGAGCGAGACGAGCACGCTGCTGAGGAAGAATCCGAGGGAGAGCGTGGTGAGGAAGAGGCCAGTGCTCATGGTCTTCATGCCCTTGGGCGACCGCGTGATGAAGAAGTCGAGCTGCCCGTGTAGATGAACGCCTCGCCGGCGCCCACCAGCAGGAACTGCGGGTCAGCATGAACACGCTGATCGGCAGCGCTGGGTTCCTGATTCCGTTCGTGGCGGTCTCCGTGGCTGCGGTGACGACGGCGAGGCGCTTCTTCTCACAGATGGCGGCGGCGGCCATGCCTACGACGGAGAAGGCCAGGCCGATGCCGATTTTCTCCAGGTTGGTGAACCCCTGCCGGCCGGTGAGGTTCCGGCAGAGCGGGATGAAGACGCGGTCGTAGATGGCGAGGGTGAGCATGATGGCACCGACGAAAAAGACGGTGAGCGAGGCGGCGGGGATCTCGAAGCCGCCCATTTGCCGGTCCATGGTGGTCGCCTGCTCCACGGAGAAGGTGATCATCTGCGCGTAGATGGTCCAGAACAGGATCGTCGTCGCCCACACCGGCATCAGCCGCGCCACCATCTTCACCTCCTCCACCCGAGACACCGAGCACAGCTTCCACGGGTTCGGCGCCGGCCTCCCGTCGGGGCCCATCTCGTTGTCGTCGTCGCCGGCCATCACTGCCGCCCTGTCCAGGCACGGGAACTGGGAGGTGTGGGGGATGCAGGCGTGGTCAGGGCGGTCCTCATAGAGCGCGACTGCACTCAGCGGCTGCTTGAGGCCCCGCTTCCGGGCGGCGGCGACGAGCACCTGGAGGATGTGCACGATGGGGCTCCCGGAGCCCCGCTTGTAGCGGTACCTCCTGGTGCCGGAGAGGAAGACTGCGATGGCGACGAGCATGGCGCCGGCGCAGATGCCGTAGGCCCAGCTCCGGCCGACGTGGTCCTGGACGTAGACGAGCACGGTGACGGCGAGGAGCGTGCCGAAGCTGATGAAGAAGAAGAAGCGGTTGAAGAAGAAGCCCATGGCGGTGCGCTCGCGGTCGTCGCGCTCGTCGAACTGGTCGGTGCCGAAGCCGGAGACGCTAGACTTGAGCCCCCGGTGCCGAGCGCGATCAGGTAGAGGCACACGTACAGCACTCCCATCTGCAGCCCCGTGGCCTCCACGCACGACGATGCGCCCCCGCACGGCGGCGGCCGCAGCTGGGGCAGCCACGTCGACACCGCAAGGAGCCCCGTGCCCTACACGTACGAACGAACGATGGTCACGAGGAGAACGCGAGCGCACATATGCATATGTGACGTGAAGCCATGATAGGTGCATGAGCGCGTACGAGAGCTTGGACGAGGGCGAAGATGGCGATCGTGAGGTAGCGGCCGAGGAAGGAGTCGGCGAGGAAGCCGCCGAGGAGGCAGAGGAGGAAGGAGGTGCCCATGAAGTCGGTGACGATGTTGGCGGACTCGGCGCTGGGCAGGTGCATGGTGCCCGTCAGGTACGTCACCAGGTTTACCGCGATGCCCATCGTCGACAGCCGCTCGCACAGCTCGATCCCGAGCACGAGCGCCGCCACCACCCACCCGCCCGTGCTCGCCTTGTTCGCCGGGCAACCCCGGTAGTCCACCGCGTCCTGCACCTGCAGGCTCCCGCCGCTCCACGACCTCTCCATCTTCCCATCCTACACACCACCACCACACGTAAACACATGCATGTACTATTAGCATTGCATGCAAATATATGTCTAGGTATTACTATCAAGTTATGGCACTGATTCTTCAGCTACATATGAACAAAACATGCATATGTATGTACAAACGTCTTTCACGAACCATTTATGCTAATTTGTGGATGAACAACGTTGTACAAGCCCAGTAGTTGAAGACTCGATCAAAGGCTAGTTGGCTAGCTGGACAGCAAGATCCTTGCAGGTATGTGCTGCTGGAAGGAAGAATATTGCTGGGTTTGCTTGCTCGACGACCTTGCAATCTCCCCTTTTATAGGCGGGAAGATGCGCACATACACGATTAAACTGATCAAGGCGATGGATCGAAAGGGACCTGCACTGGGTGGCTGCTACATGCCTGGATCTTTCTCCTGCGCGTTGTGGGGGCAGCTAATGGTACAATAATGTATATCTATGCATCTAATACATGCCAATGTGCGAGTCATAAGGCACAAGAAAAGTGCTCATCAGCTTGTATAACTAGTGTGTTGGATGGTCACAGGAGGAGAACTGCTCCTGATACGTGGACACCAAGGAAAGTGAGCAGGGTGAGAGATATCTGACATGACGATGAGGGGGTTAGAGCTCAGGGTTTCATTCTCAAGGGGAATGTTCTAGGAGCTTCAACACAGCGTCTGCAAAATGGGGTCCTCCATGCCCACTAGCGATCACAATAATGCAGATAGCTAGCAGGCTAGAGAGAAAGGCTTCACTTACACAGCTACCTACTATGCCCTGCGTGAGGAGATCAAGAGAGAGCAAGGATCACGGGTTGATCTCCATGCCTACCTTTTTCAAATTTTCACATGCACTATGTGTAGACCATTAGCAGATAAAATATTTGATTATAAGGTCCTAAATCGTGTGGTTCTCAAAAAAGGAAGGAAATTAAGTAAATGTCCTTCATTATAAGTTGTGTATCCAATGTGGAGAAAAGGTAAACATACAAAAGCGCATTGAGGGCCAGTTTATTTTTTCTTTTGATTCTGAATTCTAACTCTAAAAGCAGACTTAAAAATAAACAGCCGATGCTAGAAATTGATTCTCACAATCCAATCCACCCATATATACTAGAATCCACAATCCACTTCATATGTGTTTTTGGATTTCAGCTTTTGGAGAATCAGCTTCTCTACAGTTATAATCTAGAATCAGTTTTTAGAGAATCCAAAGAAAAAATAAACAAGCACTGAGATTCAAAATGAGAATGATTAAAAGGCCAAATCCTTTGACACTACTCCAGGTTGTTGTAAGGCCTCATTTTTTATAATAAATATCAATAATGTGTACCATCTGCATACAGTATTAGTCCCATGATCAGTGGCTAGCTAGTACGCATATTTACAAATTGATATCACAACATACATAAACTTTTATTGCAACAGCGGAAGCAGTATTACATAATATTCATACAATACCAAAAGTAAATACTATAGTGGAGACATATATCTTGTAGTATACCTTTAACCCATTATCCTCACAGGCTACTGATAAGGTGAATCTTAGTAAAACTCATCACTAGCATTCCCGAATCCTACATCAAAGTACATATTGCCAGGGTAATCTGTCTCTTCACATAAAATATGTCAACAAGAGCAAGTTGAATACTTACATACTCACAAGACTTTTGCAAATCTTATAAAATATGCAGGCCATTTCAAAGGAAAGACTTCTATAGTTAATTTGCACAAAGTTAATTTTGAAATGTAAATGTTGAATAGTAGATTGCAAACGAAATTTGAATAAAAGAAATTTAATATATAAAATAACAGTATGCAAATACGAATAAGTAAATTTCATGAACCTGGGTGATATGACCATATCAGAGAACCATTTCCTACCAACACCCAGTATAATCCAAAGTTTTATGAAAATAAAAACATCTAACTAGTGCTAGTGCACCAAGACTCTTATAATCGCGAGAATAGCTTTTCGAAAAGTTTTACATTCTATAGAGGTATACATCTTTACCCACAACAAATGATTCTCCCTTTTTGCCTAGCCGGTAACACACTTTCTTTGGTGTGTTGGCAAGGAGATCATAACATAACTATTGCATTACTTAACCTTAACTTTGCAGCAGCCCATAACGTTAAACATGTACTAAGGTGTAAATGTTTGTATAGTCACTGTACAGTAAATGGTTAAGCATATCCATAATATGGCGTACACCATTGTATCAGCAAATGTTATTCCCAACACCTTGTGTGTGGGTGCCCTCAAGCAATCACCATCAAAACCCAGACATTATAGCCTACTAAAGTGCAAAGCCAATTTTAAATAACTTAATGGGTTAAGGCCGTCCCATATCAGCCTTGTGGTTGTACAGTATTTCTTGGGTTTAACAAACACTGAGTTCGGTTCTTAATCCGACCCGAATGATAATCTCCCTCTACACTATATGCAAGTCCCTTGCACACCCGGCTATTGCCAATAATCACTTGTGTCTAAACCATAATTTTATTTTTATTTTTAACCAAAGTACCAACAACAATAAATAGCCATACCCAACCTTTTAATCATGTCCAGTATTTTAAATTGTAAAGAGCTTGTCTTTATTAAGAATGGCTAAGCATGACATCTAAGTGTGAGTAACCCATGTTGACATTAGGTACCGCTCTACTTTATTCTAAGGTTATCAAGGTTCACGCTTCCATACTTATCAAGAAAGTTCTATAATTCTATAGGTACAACTACCAATACCCTCAAAGTAGCAGTGTTTAAATAACATAATGTATGCAATAAAATATTTGTAAAACAGGGATCAACATGGTCAAAGGTGGTGCTTACCTTGTTGACTGTCATCGTAGTTGGGCTCAGGGTCATCGACGACTAATTCAGGAACATTGGGTTCTACACGTCGTTTAACAATAACATAGCAAATAACAAACGTTAATAAGGCAAAAAGAAATTATATAGAAAAACCAAATAAAAATAATTACAAAAAACATGTATGGTTTTAAGGTTAGATTGTGTTACGATTTTATGTGTTCACTTGATTATATTCATATATATATTTATATATGTTACTTAGCAATTTTTTAACTAAGCAATGACACAACTTGTATTATGAATTATTTTTATTTATTTTATGAATGAAGAGGCAAAATTTATGTATTCATTTATTTATAATATCAAATTCAGAAGTAAAATTATTTGGACTAATATTGAACTATTGCTTACCATATATTATAACTTAAATATTTTCTATAGTGAACCCTAAATAGGGTTAAGGATTCTAAATAATTATTTTATTCAAATTGGAGCTTATTTGCAAAAATTCCATATATGACATATTTTAGACCCTTTCTTTAAATTCAAAATTTAAAAAGAGTTTGTTTTCAAAATATATTTGCATATTTAGATTCTATATGATTTTAGATCAATATAGAAATTTATTTAACTAAATTTGGATTCAAAATGCACGAGTTGTAAGCAATTGAACAGTCTATGGTTTTAAAATTGCTGAAAATTAGGAAATTTGCTATAAAAGGAAAGTACGCTTTTGAGTCGGTATTGTGTTTTCAATTTTTGGGTTGTGCCGGGCTGAGGCACTGATGGGCCGGGCCCATATGGCAGTGGTTGGTTTAGCTAAACTTGTTGACTAGTGGGGCCGGCACGGTAGAGGCACATGTGGGTGTTTTTGGTTGATAGAGGGGACCCGGTTGGCAAAGGCTCAGCACAGCTCGAAGGCTGATCGGCCAGTCCCACTGCACAGTGTCAGAAAATAGAGCGCTTGCTTCTTCGGCTCCCTGGCGGCGAAACCACGACCGAAGAGAAGGAATGGGTTCCACCACGAGCTTCAACACTTGATTGCACATACGGGGAGGGGTGCAAACGGATCGGATACGGACGGATTTCGCTTATTCCGTATCTTATTCTAAATTTTTTCTTGGATATAGAATCGGATACGGACAGTGTCGGATTCGAATACGAATACGGATTACTTCGGTCGCGAATACAGATCGTTCCGGATACGGTTAGTCTCGGTTACGAATAGTTTGTCGGATAATACGTGAAAGCAGAAATCATATATGTCGCGCATATTAAGATCAATCAACCATACACAAAACTTTACTAGAACCACGGAGACATATAAGTGTTTCAAATTCAATAATAGTTGCATTCCCTATATAAAAATAATATGCAGCCAAGTATAATTCCAATCAACATATAAACTTATATGATGTAGAATGTTTATGTTTATCGGATCTGTTATCGGATATCTATTTCACTCATTTACACTGATATTTTTCGGATATCTCGGATATGCAGATATGGATTGGATACGGATCGGATACTTCTCTTCCCATATCTTACCCCATATTTTTTCGGATAGGCAGATTCGAATCCGGATATAACCGGATATCATTTTTTCAGATTCGAATCGGATTTTAAACGAATTCGGTCACGAATCGGTCGGGAATTATCCGCTTCGTTTGCACCTCTACATATGGGGGATGCATGGTCTTCTTGGTTGCCAGCGACAAAGAAATCCGACATGCCACCATGGACCCGCGGCAGTGGCCATGGCCGAGTGGCCACGCGGTGGAAGAAGCGTGCAGTGAGCTTAGGCAAGTGCAAGGTAAGCTTCACGACACCAGGGTGAGTCCATTTTACCATTTAATGAAGGTGCAGGTGAGCTAGAGAGTCTTACCACCGTTGGCCTGCTGGGAAGAAGTACAGTTGCGACGGCGTGATTTCTAGCGGTGGCAACTGAAAATGAAGTTCTTTGGTTTAAGGACAAAAGTGAATGGGATGGTCCTATCCCTATTTTTCTACTCATCTATTTGTTTGATTGGATGGTAAAGGTGGACAAGGACATCCAAAAAAAAGAAAATATCCTTTAAATATACTGGATGAAGGGATCCTATGAATTCGGCCCGATGAGCCCATCCAGGTATCACCGCGTGCTTGGTTTATGTGTTTGTTAGCCTTTATTTTTCACAAGCATCAGCTTAGCGCAATTGGTTTGAAGCTTTGGGCTCGTTCTAGAGGTCTTGCGTTCGAATTTGGCCCACGTAGTACTGTAGCATATACAGTATATGTGGAGTACTGTAGCATCTACAGTTTACGCAGAATTTCTGTTTTTTTTAATAAATTTCAAAATTTTAAAGCTACAGTCAACTTATTTTTTTCATTCCAAAATTTTTAAAAAGATTTTTTCTCTCTATTAGAATTAACAAACCATCTATCCTCATCATTCATCCAACCAAATAAAAAATTGGCTCATCCCATCCATTCTCATACATCCAACCAAACAAAAAATTGGCCCATCCTTATCCACTTAACCAAATAACCACCTGGATGACTCCATCCCATCCAGATTGGACATATTCCATCCAACCTTGTCCAGACAACCGAACGCACCCTCACCGGACGCCTTGGATTGGTGGTTTCCTCCTTTTCTCTGGTTTTTGCTGATAGTGGAGAAAATGGTAGTGTATTTTGGCACAAATGGTTATGCTTATGCTTAGCTAGGATGAGCTATTACTTTGCTCCAGAGAGAGACCAGGGAGAGGAGGTGAGGGAGAAGAATGGAGAATAGTGGCTGACATGTGGGGGCATATGGAAGGGAGAAGTAGTCGGCTGGGTATAGCTGGATGACATGGTGCACTTGTCTTTTTTTAGATAATGGAATACAAAATTCCGGCTTCATCTCTCTTAGAGAGAATCAGTCCACACTTATTACAAAACGCAGATAAGATACCAGTTCGACAAATAACCAAAGCCTCAAACATGATAACCAATCCTAAGAACAAAAGGCCAACCAAAAGACGCAAATAACTGGAAAGCTACTGACTCCAATTGACGACTCTGATAGCAAAGGGCTGCACTGCTGAAGACTCGGATAGAACCGGCTTGATCCACTGGTCAGAGTTAACATTTCAATTAAATTATTTTTGAAAATTTTTACCTAGGTCAGACAGATAAATATCATTATCCAATAAAAGTTTCAGATTAAAATTCTTGGTAGAAAAATTTAAACAATTCTAACAATGCATGCTATCAAATTTTCCATTTTTTGTTTTTTATTTAATTAAGGATCAGAATGAGGTCAACATTTTATGATAATTTTTAAGATTTTAAATGATGATATTTATCTTATGTAAAATTTTCAGATTTTTATATTTTATATTTAAATTCTAAAAAATCAGACACTAAAATTTTTAGAATTAATTATTTATCTTATGTAAAATTAATTATTTTTATATTTTATACCTATCGACATGGATGCCACATCAGCCAAAATTGTACAAGTGGACGCCATGTCATCCAAAACTAGGATGGTTTAGGCTAAGGGGTTGATTTAATTTGCTCTGGTTTTGATAATTAGAGGGTGGAAAATGAATGATTTCGTAGTCGAGGATGTAAATCGGACTTAACGCATCAGTTCAGGAAAGTAAGGTGAACTTCTTCCTTTGATTAATGATTCTCCGAGATGCATGGTCGTCTTCTTCCTCTGCTTGCCCACCATCCCTCCTTTTGGAGAGAGCTCCCCCACCATGCATGCATGAGAAAAAAGCAGCCTCCCTTTTCATTTCCTCCTCTAGTAACCATTTCCCAGTTTTTGCACAGGCCTCTTCTTCTCCTCTCCTTACACCTGGTCCTCAATTTTGTTGATTTTCCTGTATACACCCCATGCAAATATATGGGCAGGCTGTTAATTCCAACCTTTCTGTTACTCATGCAGCAGAAAGGATCGGCCGGCCAGTATCTCTTTTGTCAAAATTCAGTACAAAGCTGCTTGATGCTGACAAGTTGTCCGATGCAAGCCTTCAAATCCAGATCCTAAATCCTAGCCATGCATCACTCACATAGTGATAGTGTCATAGTAGTCAAGTAGTCATAGTTAATCATAGTGTGGCGGCCGGCTCGCAAGTCAAAGCATTTCCAGTTCTCTGAAGTCATCTTATACGTGCATGTGCACTTATCTAGCTCTGTTTTTCTTATCAAATCTAATCATCTATGTTTTTTTTCAAATATAACACTCTTCTCAATCGTATAAGGTATGACAGGTGACACTGTCTCTACCGTAGAGATCACAGAAACAAGTTGGTGCCACAACAACGCGAGAGAGCATAGGAGGGCACGCTTTCGTGCCCAAGGAGCGCAGCAGCACACGCGGATGCACCCGCACACACGCACATGTGCACCACGCCAGTGTGTTCAAGCCGGCGCTCTACCTGCCAGCGTGCGCACCCGCTGCCTGCATGAGCCGCGTGCTGCCCACCTGCTCGTGCTGATGCTGCTAGCTTGTGTGAAATCCCCTGGAACCTGCTCGGTTCTGCGCTCCCCTAGCACAGCCGGGGATAATATCTTCTATCACGCCTTTCATGATAGAGAGAGCTATTTTTGCAAAAATATGTGTGAGGGGGCTGCATTTTTTTAATAAAAAATGTATCGGAATCAGATATGCACAGTGTTTGAAGGTTAACA
This sequence comes from Guadua angustifolia, assembly GCA_036346375.1. Taxonomy (NCBI): domain Eukaryota; kingdom Viridiplantae; phylum Streptophyta; class Magnoliopsida; order Poales; family Poaceae; genus Guadua; species Guadua angustifolia. The sequence goes on from CM070501.1 coordinate 21,827,104, forward strand.
TTGTATGGCTAATATTATCTCTTTGCTAGTAGATATGTGTGCATGCAAGTACCTAGCTTGTGAAACCTATAGCTAGCTAGCGACCTGGTTAATTAATTCACAAAATTAGGCTAATCATCGATCTGACTTCTTAGCTCCATATGAAGCAGTGATCATTGTTATACTCCTAATTCTGATTAATGAGAATTAAGCTCTTGATCCATGTAAATAATAATAATCCATGGTATTCAAAACATCTCCTTCATTTTAAGAGCATGAAAATTCACAATAATCCTAAAAGAAACAATCTTAGAAATTCTTGTATTAATCGAAAGAAAAAAGAATGATCCTCATCACTTATTAGTAGACAGATTATAACAGTGCTGGTTAATCATATATTGATATTAGAGTTATATAACAGATACAATTGAATTCAATTATATAAAATAGAGTTGTTTATCAAAAATAATTATATAATAATATCTAGCCGTGTAATTGCACGAGTAAATTTTGCTAGTCTGCAGAAAAAAAGAGATCAGTGTAGCATATATCTCTACTATTATAAAGCAGGACTTGGTGGATGGTACGTTCTTCTTGGTGGGCCCACTTGCCAGCCCCCTACTCAGTGCTCTCATTTACGCAGCGCCTCCTCGGCTCCAGCAACGATCCTCGCGCAGCACCCCCCCACCCCCACTCCCCTCTTTTTCCCCTCCTCTCCCCCGTCCATCCCTCCGTCTTCCTCCGCCCCCCCAAACCCTAACCCCGACCTCAACCCCACATCAAGAACGGCACCCGCCATGGCACGAACAGGTGTGCGGTAGTCATGAGTCGCTTCAAGGAGCAAAGAAGAAGCAGAACCAGACGGGCCTTGGGGGAGCGACAATGTGGTGAATGGGGAGGTGGCGCGAGGCGGTATAGGGGCGAGGCGATGGAGGTGGATGGTGGCGTGGGGAGGAGGTGGCGCTGGGATGTGGAGCTCGCCTCTGGGTGCCAAACCCTAGCTGCCCTCTCCCGCTGCCTCCAATGATGTACCCGGCTGGTGTTGTGGCGGCGGCAAGCTGCCACAGGCCAAGAAAGCGGCGCTGCTGGAGAAAGCGACGAGCCACCTCCTTATGGGGCTGACCGGGTCATCAACCTCGAAATCATGCCATCCTCAACGCCGACGTCTGGTGATCGTGACTGACTCTCCTTCCCCACGCCTTATCCTCTTTGACCGCAATTTGTTTTGCCTGCGTCGGAATTAGGTGTATCGCTTGGAAAATTTTGGTCTTTGCTTATGCTTTTGTGGGTGTTGGGCTGTTGGTCGCTCAATTGCTTTTCATTTTGGCCAAATTTTGGTCGATTTTGGCATTAGGATAAGAGGATGCCCTTGCGAATGCATATTCGAGTAGAACCGGATGGTCTCTAGGCCAGCCTTGAGTAGGATCGAATGCATTTTTTGTGGTGAACCGGATGCACTTTAACTTTTAACCTTTAGCATGAGTTCGCTTTTGCCCTCTCCCAAGCTGTTGCTAAAAGCCCTTTTATCGTGAAATGCACTTATGAGGATGGTCGGTCGGGTCATGACTTTGCTCGTAAGAAAGCAAACAAAGTGAGAAAATTCATAGGGTCGAGTTAGGGTAGGAAATATTTAGAGGTTACAAATAACTTGCCCTACCAATTGTATCGATCATGAAAATAAAATCCGGAGGAATTTGTAATTATGGTAAAGAATTAGTGAATTACCAAAATCCATGATGCTAACTTTGTCTAACTTTACACTGTTATTCACGTTAAAGACGCTCGAGGTCCTATGTCGTTGACGGTTGAGAATTGAGGTAGACACATAATCGGCTTGAATTCTCACATTTGTTTGAAACTCAGATATGGTAATTGGTTGGTGCATGGGTTTTGGACTTGTACCTAGCATGCAAGGTAGCCTTGTTTCTGGAGGAATCGATGGAAATGTTTAATTACATTCCTTTTATTTTCACCTAGGTGGATATTCGTTCTGCTTATACTATCATAGTTTTTAAAAAATATTTTTTCTGGTCCAAGTAGTTATTTTCATAACATGCCACTTTCTAAATATCTAAATCGTGCAAAGAAAGGATGTGGTAAAGGCAAGTGAAGAAGTGATTGCAAAACAAGGACCCAAAGGTTCAATTCTATGCTTTGACGGTATGTACATCCATTATGCCATGATCTCGATGTTGAAAAAAAATATTTTTGTGGTTGCATCAATTTCCATGTTATTACTTTTCTTACAAAGATCTTAGCCCTAGAAATAATTTTGTACATAATAAGATTCAAAGATGCTATTTATCTTATTCATATTAGTTACAAATTTGGTGCATTTATTAGAGACAATGATGAAGAATCATGTGAATATGTTCGTTTGAAGTTTCGAACAAAGATGTTCTGCAAGAAATGGTTAAAACCATCCGTAAGAAGGTTTCTTTACTCCCCAACTTACTTTTACTTGCTCTTCTCCTTTCCTAAATCTGAGTACATGCTAAACACTGAACATGTCTGTGCTAAGATTCTAAGCATTTTCTTGTTTGGATTTTGCTTTCAGAATGATATGCGAGTAAGGGATAAGATATTATTACTTTTAGACTCATGGCAAGAAGCATTTGGTGGACGTGGAGGTAAATACCCGCAATATCACTGGGCATATCTTGAAGTAAAGGTATGAGACTAATTCCTGTTTGTTTTCTAGGAAGTAGATTTATCTTCTCTGTCTTGTTCAACTGGATATGATTCCAAAAGCATGTTGTCTGTCCAACATACGTGGATCATGTGATTGTGCTCTCTATTTTTTGGGGAAATAAATTCTTTTAGATGTAACCATCTATGCGAATTGTGAAAATTTGTATAGAGGATAGGTGTAGCATTCCCAAGACGTCCCATAGATGCCCCACCAATATTTACTCCTCCTGCAACACATAATTCTCAAACCCATGGATAGACCAATGCCATGTCGAATCCAATGGGCCAGCCTTTGTTTATGGAAACTGTATGTCTGTATGTAGTCTTTGTTTGTACATTTGCATAAGATGTTATGTTTTGTTTTGCTTGGGAGCATAAGGTGTAACTCATGTCTGCAAATGCTCAATATTAATTCAACAATTTAAGGCTATCCATGCTCTCTGACAAGCCAACAACCATGCCTCGCAGACGTGCTTCATGACAATGTTTCATGAATTTGGTGTGCTTTAAGTGAAACACGATTGATGTTGGTTATGTAGTTCAATTGAATCTACTTCACATATAGGAAATGGCATGATGGGGAAAAACAAATTGAAAAGTCAATAAACAAGGAACTTCTAAAAACCAAACTAGAAATTTGATTGGGATTGGATGTAAACAAAATCAAATATCGACTCATCAGTAATGCGTGTTTATGTATTTCAGCTCTTGTGTTCTTTGATCCCTGTAATGTCTCTTTGCATTTTTGTTAGGGGGAAAGAGGTGCTCAGGTCCTTATTGATCCAGAATTTTTTTAACTTTTAACCTTAAGCATGAGTTCGGCTTTTGAGCAACAAATGGTTTAATCTGCCTTTAACTTTTAGAGCTTGCATATTTTTACTTTCATTTGAGCAACAAATGGTTTAATCTTTATCTGATAAATATTTATACACAAGTACGGAAGAGCTTGCTTTGGTGGATTGACTGAGTCACATATCTCCCTTGAATTATTTGAACTTCAAATCCAGAAATGTTCCAGAGTTGAGCAAATGTATTGACTACTGACAACCCAGTCCTCTTAGGTAATCCTTAAGACTCTATAGCATATCTTCACTATTTTCGTGATATTTCTTCTAAGAACCACATCTGGAAATATTTGTATCGCTCCCTCCCCTATCTTAGTACATTGCTTTGTAAGTGACGCGAGAAACAACAGCTGTATGCAACAACAAATGTGTATTTCAAATTTTACTTCGATCATGCTGGAAATTTTGTTGTCTTGACAAGTTGCATCCTATGATTAATTAATGCTTAGCCTGTTTGATGTCACCTTGTACACTTTTAGTGGAGTGTTTATAGCTTTGAGTTTATCGATTAATCGTGCTTAAGCTGGTAAGGTGCATGCTTCATTGGATTATGCAAACTTTTAATGATATGGAATTGTTTTCTTGGGCTTGTAGTCTTATTTGCAATTGGTTGGACCTGCACCGCAAAGCGCACAAGTTAATTGATGTGTCAAACTATCTAATAGTTTGATTTGTAATTACCTTTCCCTTCTCTTCATGGTCCATGAATAGTAAGGGCATGTGTTGTTTCTTGATTTTGTGCAGTGCTTTAGTCTTGCAATGCTGGCTGTTATAAATTTGTCATTGCTGATTACTTACTGGAATAAGCTGGTCAGGTTTGTGCATGTAGTGCATGTAGTGCTAAACCAGTTCTGAAGCTGCTCATCCAGCATTTTACATCAAGTTCCTGAAGGACATGTTGGGGTATACTGGAGAGGAGGTGCTCTTTTGAAAACAATCACTCCTCCAGGTATTGTTCATTCTCCTTGTTCATAATATGATCTCATTTTAGTAGCCATGTGTTGATGAAAACAACTTCTCCCTCAAAACTTCTACTGCTTCCTTGCTAATATTAGTTTTCTCAAAGCGGAAATATCAGCAACAAGCAAAGTCACTCTCTGAAAAATGCCATTTTCTTGTGAATACAAGCAATTTCTGAATTGCCTCCCAGCAATGGTTTTGTGGCTGATAAGAATAGACTAGAGTGCTAATTAAATGTCTGGGCATATTCTCCTTGAGAGTGTAAATATCCTCATATCAATTTACTTGCCCTTTTTTCTATGGTTGGCTTAATTTGTTATTATAATCTCATAACTTTGTTCTTATGTTGTCTAACAATTAAATCTAATAATCTTGATATCCCGATGGGTTGAAGGTCAGGTGACCCAATTCAAGGAGTATTATATCAAAAAAAACTGTATGTTGGAACATGATGACTTTGCTGTGGAAGTTACATACAAATTAATGTTCTCAGAGGGTAATCACAAATTCACAAATACTCTGTCCAAGACCTGTGCAAAAAATATAACAAGAAAAAAATAGAAACCTGTGCAAAACTAATAGATGGGTATCACTTGGCTGGTAAGAACGATGAATTGATGAAGTTACTTGACTGTATGGTCTCTATTGGATTGGAACCTGATGTCAATGGTAGGGGCTAATTATATTGCACGATGGATCATGAAGAATGGTTAGCAACTGGAGCCGAACTTGAGAGTTGAGACTGAAAGTAGGGCTAACCAAGAGTTTTCCATATGGATTGGTATCTGGTGGTTAAATTGCACATGTGTTTTATTCAATTCAAGCTTCCGCTTCGATGACTTCCTGTTTAATAGATTTGTAGTAGTTGTTTGTCTGGCACTGTCATATCCGGTGCAAAGAGATGAAGTGCATGGCAAAGTTGTATCGAACAAGCAGCTCTGTCAAGATTCATATTACTGAAGACTTTTTTCATGTTGTACTACTGTGCTGATGATAATTTAATCGTAGATTAACATAAGATGTTGATGAGAAACTTCTAAATGGATTGTTTGGTTTGGTAAAAAGGATATGAAATTTCTATTTGTGCAAGGTTCATGAATTGTATTTTCTATTGTTTTAGGTAATGCATAATATATTTGGTTTTAATTCATATCGTAGCAACGCACGGGCATTGAATGTCTTTTATTGCTTGACATGTTTTTTTTAGCAATTTTGCTTTTCGTAGCAACGCACGGGCATTGAATGTCTTTTATTGTTTGACATGTTTTTTTAGTAATTTTGTTTTTCATAGCAACGTACGGGCATTGAACTAGTGATATACTCACAAAGTGGAAGGCGCGCCACTCGGTGAGTTGGTGGCCGTGATGTACTTGTCGGTAGCTAGCTGTGGCCTCATATCATGTCTAGACCCGTGAACACTGAACAGTTGCATCTGTATTTCCATACCTTCCAATTGCCAAAAAGGTTGATTGTGATAGATTATTGGATTTGGACCTAACATATAAAAATAAGGAGCAAAAGAGAATGAAATATATATGTAGAGAATAGAAGATTGTAGAGGATTATAGCTGTTGATACCTTTTGCATGCATCATTACAAACTTTTGTGCTATGTATATAATATTCACGTAGCATCTTGATCTTGACCATGCATGGATAGTCTTTGATGAGTATACGTAAGATTTGCATTGCCTCTTATTTGATTTTCAATCCCCCTTAAAATAGATGGGGTGGATAGGGGATAGAATACGGGCGGATATCACCGATCTCTATGTAAACTAAATAACTTATTTTCTCGTATAGAGAGATATTTGCAGATGCCCTGAGTAGAACTTTATTAATGTTTCAGATACAGATCAAATTTGATTGGTGTGGATATCGTTGACAACAAAATATATGGTTTGTTGTGTGGAATTCCTAATTCAGAATGTATCCGGCCATTGCATGGTTTCAACTTCTACATTGTTTTTATTGCTGAACGGAGACAACACATTTAACTGTCATATTTGTATTAGAGTTGAATTTATAACTATAATAATTTCATGTATATGGGAAATTTAAACAATTGTCACATCAGATACCTGTATTGTTGACTTATAGAATATCTACCGAATATCCATAGGATGCGAAAGAGCGGGTATTAATTAATTACTCCCATATACTACAAAATATAGACTAAAAATATTAATTCAGAGCATGCCTTAAAAGAAAGGCAACCCATGTTCTGGAATATATATAACACTGGGTTTGGCGGATACTACCTTTATTATAGCTCATGGAATTGCCGGAAGGAGATCAAAGCCACCTGTCCCCCTAGACCCATTTGCGAAAAAGCCCCTACATTTTTTCAAATTATGGATAGATCCCTATAGATTACGAATAGGTCCTTCACGATTTTTTGTGAGGGGAAGATATTTTTTTCTAAATCGCGTTTTGGTCCCTCGTGCACTGTTTTACAGAAAAAAGCTTCCGTTAAATTCAAATCGCGAGCAAGTCCTTTTCTAATTTTTCAGGATAGCGGATAGATCCAAAAACGTAACAAACAGGTGCTTACTCCTTACGTCTAGGTCCTTTCTCTGTTTTCCCCGGAAAAAATGTTTTCAACAGCAGAAATATGTGTGTAGCTCTATCTCTAGACTTTTTTCTGATCTCGATTTTCCAACTCGATCTTTGATATTTTTTAAAACATATATTATTACTCGGTGAACGCGTAGAGTGTTAGGCTCGACAAAAGAAAGTTGTCATCTCTAATAATTTTTCACCCTTTTCCCTCTATACTATTTTCCCACCTCGGTATTCCATTTCGGTCTCTAATATTTTCCAAATAATTCATCGAAAGAGATATTTCTACAACTCTATCTCTATTTTTCCCGTAACTTCGGTTTACGCTATTTTTGAGTGAGAAATATGTACTGTTGTATCTCCCACCTCGGTATTCCGATTCGGTCTCCAATATTTTTCAAATAATTCGTCAAAAGAGATATTTCTACAACTCTATCTCTCTATTTTTTCCCCCGTAACTCGGTTTCTGCTATTTTCCAGAGTGAGAAATATGTGTACGGTTGTATCTTTATAGTTTTTTTTTGCAATTCGATCTATAGTATTTTTTGAAGCATGTATTATGGACGGTTGAACATATAGAGTGTTAAATTCGGCAAAAGAAGATCTTTTCTCCATCTTTCCTGAGAAAATATATAATATGTATTAAAGTTGAGAGGTTGCAGGACCTTAGAGAATGTCCGAGTGCCACCACAAAAAAAATTCCTTCGAAGATTTAGAAACTACGCCTTTGTCTATTTTTCCGTTCCGGTCCATTTTCAAAAAAAAAGGTTGAAAGATCCTACGAAGATTTAAAAAAACGTCTTGTTCCATTTTCCCAAGAAGAAACCGAAAGACCCCCAAAAAAATAGAAAATACATCTCGGTCTGTTTTTTCTCAGAAAAACGGGAAATCGCGAGTTTTACATGAAAGGACCCTAAATAAATGCCAAAAAAATGTAATTACATTTAGATCGTTTTAGCTATTTTCCACTAAAAAGACATTTCGATTTTGTGCAATCGCGCCAATTTAAAACAAACCCTCCCTCGAGAAAAGTGAAGTCAGATTTTTGCGAAAGAATTTGGGTCGAGTTTTTTCGTGGTAGCGGCATCGCACGAGTTTTTCTACCGAGTGCGGCATCGCGCGCCTTTTGTCCTCCCTCTTCAAGCGCCCCTCAAAAAAATGTGGTTACGTGTAGACCTTTTCAGCAATTTTTTACGAAAAAGACCTTTTCGTTCAGCAAAATCGCGGAGCTTTTGTGACAGGACCCTAAATAAATGCTGAAAAAACGTAATTGCTTTTAGATTATTCCAACTATTTTTCACGAAAAGGATCTTTTGTTTTATCGCAAACGCACGCGGACACGAACGGCGAGGCACGCCGCGAAAATATTCTAGTATATATTATATATACCCCGTTGTCACCGTAATTACAATATTTAGCTCCCCAAATAATAATTTCATTACTCCTTAAGAGTTTAGTCACCACTAAATACTCCGTACAAACAAAGCACTACACTGCAATAATTAGTTGCATGTTTCATGTTTGATTGATTAGTGGTAGCACTATGGATTTTTATCTTAAACCCATAAATTTTCCTCTCTGATCGGTTCACTACTACAGATCGATCTTTCATCTTCGCTCATCGGTCCCCGATTGATTTGAACCCGCATCGATGAGGGCTTCAAGATCGGTTCATTAGCTACAGGATCGTGGTGCTTAAGATCTGGTCGTGAATAACTAACCGCATCGATGTTCATTATCGATAGGTTAGTTCGTTCTGAACCGGTACTAAAGCGGGTATATTAGTCTTGGTTCATGTTACTAACCGTCTCGATGAGGTTCAAGACGGTTCGTGTTACTAACCCAGATCGATACTCGCTTGAGGAAAGTTCAAAGGAATGCATATTCTATGTATATCAAGATGCGATGGTGGGTGGGTTGGTTAGAAGGGTGAGGCTAGAGTCACGAGGTTGCGGGTTCAATTCGCTTCTCCCATACACCCTCGATATATTTTGAAACATTTCTAGTTCTATCAAGACGTACCGGTGGAACCGCATCGATGCCCAATGGGCATCACCCGATGCTCAGACGGTTCAAAAACCGACTAATAGTCATGCAACCCAGATCGATGGTCATATATGTAGTAGTGGTTGTTGGAAAATTAGCATGGCATAATATTAATTTAATTCTATGGATATGCAATAAAAAATATGATGTTAAAAATTGCGTCTATAACAAGATTACTAGCAGTTAGTAGATTGACAGAATATATTAGTAAAGAAAACATACCTACACATACTAGATAGCCCAAAAGATATATAGATGTAAACAAAACTATCATAGCAGCATGCATTCTCAACAGATCTACTCACAAAATGAATTACTTGGACCAAAAACTACTTAGTCCAAAGTACTCACTGAGGGCTTGACAAAGAATGGGAAGCTGCACAGAAGCAATGCGACGATCGAAGATGAAGACAGTAGTCGCATGGTGTGACGCTTCCTAGAAACCTAATCGCTGGTCTCCTGTGCAAGGCATCAAGTGGCCAGCATCGAATCAGAGACACTGCTTTCTCCCATGCCCGTTGCACGACAGACGAAAGGATCAGATGACTCGGGAAGCAGCATGTACTGGAGGAAGCAAAGATTATTAGAGAAAGATGAGACTGATTTTCTGTCGTTTTTTCTCTCATGAACAGGGACATCTCCTTTAAGAAAGAGCGAATCGAAAACTGTCTCGCGAAAAATCAGTTGAACTGCCACAATTTTAGGAACCGCCCCCTAGAATCTCGCAACGTGGGTGAACAAATTAAGCAAATGAAAACATGCGTATCCCTAAGTCCATGGTGCCACATCAGCAGTCGAGGTGTAAGGTGATGTAGCATAGCCAGTACACATGGCAAATGGTTAAGTATACTTAGCATGTCTCGGTCACGGTCGCGCGTCATCGCAAGTTACAAGTCGCGCGATAAACATGCGATATACGCGCGCGCGTGTGTACATAGCCTAGCATAGCTAACCATATGTACCTCTAGTGTTGCCACCAACACATACTATAGTCCATGCATGAACTCCCCTTATAAGTTGATTGTACTTCACTTAGCTAAGCAATATGGTACTAAAAACCATATCCTCAACTCAACACCCCTTTGATTTCATCCATTTAATTAATTCAAGATTAATTCCAACAATCCCCACTAAGAAGTCAAAGTCTGCAAGAAAAAGCTTCCCAAGATTTTTAATATACTGGTTTTGTAGTGTAGACCCGTCCCGAGTTGAGTTACACCTAGCACAGCAATATCCATTTAGGCCCTATTTGGCAGAGCTACAGATCCCAGTTCCACCCCAGATCTAGAGCTTATAGGCTAATATAAAGTAAATTAAGTTTATATTTTTAGTTTAAAATGTAAACAAGATGACCCACCTAAACACTCTTAATGTACCTATAGCTCCAGCTCAGTAAATTTTTAGAGCTAGAAATACCTTGCTTCATTAACTTCACGGATTTTGGTAGAGTTAGAACTATGCCAAACACCCCCTTACATTTAACTATGCAATAGCCAAAGCTTTAAATTGCCAGTTTTGTGCAAGCAAGGTTCACTTGAAGGTATCACCAATACTAGCCTGCCTAGTGCCATGCCTATGGTTTGGAGTGTTACGGTCATGCTCTCGTACCCTGTTGTGAGCTTATTAGAGATTACCCAAATCTCATAGACTGCGACTTCACAATCTAGCTTACATAGGTGTGTTCTTTCGAGTGTACTCTACAGGATAGTACCTCGTCGTAAAAATAGGCCTCAGAATACATTAAGACATGAAAGTCATCCTCTCATATAGTACTTGAGAGTACGTATCTCCTAATGGGAAAAGGTAAGTATGAATGTACTCTCCAGTTTGGTTATCACAGTACAAAAGAATAATCGGTATTGTTTTTTCAACCATCGACAAGTCCAACAAGATCTCACGCAGCTACTCTACCTCAACAATGGCTATGTCAAGTGCTAAAGCTCAGCCTCTATGGTTGACCTCATCAATATGGTTTGTTTGCAAGACCTCCATGAAACTGTAGCACTGCCCAAAGTGAATACATGTTCACTAGTGGCTTTGATCTCATCAGTATCTGAGATCCAGTTAGAATCACTATAACCTTCTAGTACCGCAAGATACCCGTTATAGTGAAGTTCATAAGCATTGGTACCTCTCAATTATCTCATGATGCGATTTAGTGCTATCTAGTGATAATTTCCTAGGTTTGAAATAAATTGGCTCAATTTGCTTACAGTAAATGAAATGTCAGGCCTAGTTGCATTGGCCAGATACATTAGAGAACCAATTATTTGAGAGTATCTCAATTAATCTATCCCTTGTGCTCTGTTCTTTCGAAGTCTTAGACTCAGGTCATAGGGTGTTGGGGATATTTTTCAATCTGAGTACCCAAAATGACTTAGAATTTTCTCTACATAATGAGACTGCTTTAAAGTAATCCCATTCTCACCCTTAATAAGCTTGATATTAAGAATAAAATCAGCCTCTCTCAGATCTTTCATATCAAAACTTTGAGATAAGAATGATTTAACATCATTTATCACATTGATACTAGTCCCAAAGACCAGTATGTCATCGATATACAAACACATAATCACCCCCTTACACCCACCAAACCTATAATACACACATCTATAGGCCTCATTTACCACAAAGTCGGCAAACGTCAGGGTTTTATCGAACTTTTTGTGCAACTGCTTAGGTGATTGCTTGAGACCATACAAAGACTTTCGAAACTGTGAGACCTCAGATTTACCATCCGGAATCTCCTATGTATTTCTGTACTAGTCCCAGATCAGTTGCTAGTACACACAGTGAAGCAGTGATAATCATAACCAGAACATAACAAAGTAATAACATAAATGTAAAGTACCAATCACATCGCTATTTATTACATCACCTGGTCACATGACCTGAGTTCACAGCAGCGGAAATAAATAACAAAGAGGTAAAATCCAAAAGACACCACAGGCGACGACTAGGAGCGTGCGCTTAGTTATCCTGGCGATCTTCATCAAACTCCTCGGCATAGAACTCGTTGCCTTCAACTGCATCTTGGTAGTTCTCTGATGAAAAATTTGTGTGTTGCACGTGAGTACAAACGTACTCCGCAAGTCTGGGAACATGCAACATGTAGGGCTTTCCAAGGAAAGGCTTAATAGGGTTCTTTTGCATAAAGCCAAGTTTTATCAAACCATACATAATAATAATTTTCACAATGCACATTTTAACAATTATTTTAACAATTGAATTATTTAATATTCTAGTGAAGGTTCTATCTACCATCACTAGTATAAAGGCTCTATCCGCTCAGTTTAAAAGATTAAGGTAAACCAACTCATGACTCTATCTATCATGATCAAAACAGGTTCCATCTACCTCATTGGCTCAATCCGCCATATATATATACGTGAGTTCTATCCACTCCCGTATCTCAAAACAAAACATCAGTTATTTTCAAAACCAAAACCAAGTCTACCAAGATGAAAGCATTCTTCGCTTTGCCTTTGACCGTAGGCACGACTATTCAATAGTTTTAACTCGCAGAGGTGTACACTTTACCCACAAGACATGATCATCTCTTTAATGCCAAGCGCTATGAACACACTTCCTTTGGTGTGTCGGCAGAGAGATCATGACAAGGCCTTTACAATGTATACGCCTAACCCGACTCAATTCACCGAGGTTTCACCGCTATTAGGGTTCTATCTCCCAAAGATAGAAGCCCTCTTGCGCCAAATGTGGGAAGTACGACTTGCCTCTTCGCACCCACATTCCACCACCTGGTGAGTCTAAGCTAGGTTTCTACAAATTATTCAGCCAGGTCAGAGCCCATTTGACATGTGGTTGCACGATAATGCTTAGAATGGGCAGTCATAAGCGTCGGTCCTTAAATCGATTAGGGCGGCTTTCACAAACCAGAACCAAAGGTGCTCTATCTCGCACTCCACCCGACAAACCATTCCGCCCAATCTAAACCATTTTTATTTCTTTTATTTTGCAATCACAGCAGCAAGAACTTTGCTACAGTTTCAATAAAACATATTTCAACAATATTTTCAAAGCAACCCATTCATAGGTATTTTAATCAATTCCGCAACTAAGCTCATCTAACGACTAAACAAAATATATCACAACCTAATATGATCACGATATATCACAGCAACCTAGAGTTACAATTAAACATGGATTTCAACATCAAGGAGGTATTATCAATTCGGATTAACTACCAACCTATATTTAACATCATCTTTATATAAATAGCAATGTATGTTGTAAAACTTTTGTAAAACATTTGCAAACCATAGGATCAATGTGCGTCAAGGAGACTTGCCTTCGTCGAAGAGGTGCGCTGCGATACTCTGAGAGTCTTCTCCTCCGTTGGCGGCTACGGTAGCTTCTTCGACTACGCGCAAAACGGAGCGACACAAAAGAATAAAATAAAATAAACATAAACTAAAAATTATAATAAAAATACTGGCAGATAGAGGATGATTTTAGACGAATTTAGAAATTTGAATCACTTGATTCGGAGTTCGGATGACAAAGATAAAAATGTTTGAAGTTTGCACATAATGGAAAATCGAAAATAAGAGAATATTCCGGGAATCTTTTTGGCTGAACGTTTTCTTGACTTCATTCGTTTCACTGGCTTGTAGGGCCCGGTGGTCATCCTCTCCAGACCCTTTCCTCAACCTCCAGCATCCCTCACCATGGAAACGGAGGAGCTTCTGACTTCTCCTGGCGCCGACGACTGGAGACAAGGCGGACCACGGCGTACACAAAAATGGAACGGCGACGCGATGGGGAGGCAGTGGCGCACAGCGGCAAGGGCCGGCGCGGCCAGACGAGGCGCGCGCAGCACTCGCGAGCAACGGCGATGGGGACTGGCGGCTCGCCGGTGAAGGAACAGCAAAGACGGCCGGCGGAGGGGTGCAGGAGAAGCGGCGGGGTCCGAGGAAAGTGATGGAAGACTCGGCTACTGGCGGGAGGGGCCGAGATGGTGTGTCCACGGCGGTCATGACCGGCTCGGGCGGGCGCGCACGGGGACGGCGAACGGCGGCGAGGCGACGACCGGTGAGGGTGGGGGCAGGTGCGGCAAGGGCGGCCAGAGGGAAGGCACACGCCAGGGGTGGCCGGAAAGGCCCCAAGTGGCGGTAGCATGAGCTTGAGTCGGCATCAATGGAGTTTGTACAGGAACCGAATGAACAAGAAATTGGGGAAAACTTAGATTTGAGAAATTTTGCAAAATCAGTGAATGTAATAGATAGAACATGATTAGATGAGTATAAGTATGCGAGGAATTGGATTGAGTATTACCGATTCGCAAGAAATTGGCGATGAACGACGAAACGGGCGACGACGAACAATCGTCAAATCGAGCACCAAAACTGCAATGCAATCCAAATGTGATTGAGGGCTTTTGATCTACAGACTAAAAGGCACAAGTTGACACGGTTAGTGCATGGCTTGGCTCACCGGAATGAAGGTTGGTTCGCCGGCGTTGACGACGGACACCGGCCGGAGATTCTTGCTCAAAATTGGAGGTTGAAACGTCAATGAAACGAAGGGGTAACCAAAGCACTGCGAAGGGAACGTCGAGACGAACAAATGGAGTACTCGGGCGCACGAGGAGACGAAGAATCGACCAAGTTATGGAATGAGCAACGTTTCGCGGATTAATCTTGATTGTGGCTGTTTCGGGAGAGGAAAGGATGGGCTATCCGCGGGATTTGATTCTCCTGACCCTTGCCTTTCCAACGCTTCAGATCCCATATTGATTGGTGAAGTAATTTGGCTTGAATTGCTTTGAGAAGTTGGAAGGGAGAGAGACAACCATGGCTGACTCCTGAGCTTGCTGCTGGTTCGTTCTGGAAACGTGCGCAGGAAGGGGATGGAGAGGAGAGAGAAAAAGTGGCTATTTGGATTTTGAGTCTAGCAAATAGATTTTGGCCCAAAAGAAAAATGGCTAAAAATTAGAAATGGATTCAGAATATAATTTCGGATTGAATGATTGCGATGGCGGATTTGAATTTGATTCAGAATTTGAATTTGAATTTAAATTTGATTTGAAGCGGATTTAGAATTAACAGATGAATTTGGAATAAATTCCGAATTCGGACGGAAAGGATGCCAGGATAGATATTCAAACCAAATAAACTCTAAATCTTTAAATTAAATAATTTAAATTAAATTTTTAACAAAGGCTGAAAATGGGGATGTTACAGAAACCTACACACCATATTATCTTGTCCAGTTGCTACATACCCATCGGGCTGCTACATATAAATTTCTTCATCCAATTTTCCATTTAGGAAAGCTGTTTTATATCCATTTGATGAATGTAAAACTTATATGAAGCCGCTAGTGCAAGAAGCACTCTGACAGTAGCAAGCCTAGCAACAGGTGAGTAAGTATCAAAGAAGTCATCTCCTTCCTTTTGGGTAAAACCCTTAGCCACAAGTCTAACCTTATATTTCTCAATAGTACCATCAGGTTTAAGTTTTTTTTTAAAGATCCATTTACATCCAACTGGTTTGTAGTCAGTAGGACATTCACAGACTTCCTTTGTTCCATTAGCAATAATGGAATCCCTTTCGCTTTGGACCGCTTCCTTTCAGTACTCTGCATCGGGTGATGTATATGCCTCCGAAAGAATTTTTAGCACATCCTCCACGAGATACACAGTAAAGCCATTACCAAAGAATTTTTCAATCCTTTGTCTCTTGCTCCTATGAGGAGCAACTATATTGTCATTCTCCTCAATAGTATTTTCATTAATAGTGAGAGGTTCAGAAGGTGCATTAAAGAATGCTTAACTAGAGGATGCACTAGTATCCTTCATAGGAAAGATATTCCTAAAGAAGCTTACATCATAAGATTAAATAACAGTGTTAACATAAACATTAGAAATCTCGGATTTCACTACTAAAAATATGTAAGCTACACTATGTTGCGCATAGCCTAGAAAGACACAATCAACAGACTCAGGTCCTAACTTACATTGTTTGCATTGTGGTACATTAACTTTCGCTAAGCACCCCATGTGCATAAGAAACTAAGAGAAGGTTTTCTTCCTTTCCATCTCTTATATGGATTAACCTTACTTTTTGATGAGGGGACTCTATTAAAGACGAAACATGCAGTCAAAATGGCTTCTCCCCACCATGGCATGGCTAAACTAGCATTAACCAAGTCTGCAAGTGTTTGGTTTTTCCTCTCAGCTACCCCATTTGACTGGGGTGAATAGGGAGTCGTTGTCTCATGGATAATTCCATATTTCGCATAGTACAGGGAAGACTCATTAGAGATATACTCTCTTCCCCTGTCTAACCTTAGACACTTGATTTTCTTTTTTAGTTGATTTTCAACCTTAGCTATATAGATTTTAAGGTACTTTGGTGCCTCATCTTTCATTTTAAGAAGATACAATTGGTAATATCTAGTAGCATCATCAATGAATGTTATAAAGTATCTTTTTTCCTACCTTAGTTAATACTCCATTCATCTCACACATATTAAATGAATTAAATCCGAAGGTGCCCGACTTTTCTTCCCTATAGCATTGAAAGGCTTTTGAGGTTGCCTAGATTGCATATAAGTCTGACACTTAGATTCTCTAACTATGGAAAAGCTTGTAATTAAATTTAGATTAACCAAACGAGCAATTCTATCATAATTAATATGACATAAACGAGAATACCAAACAGTGGCATCTCCATCATTATTTGCCAAACAAGATAATGTGTTCACAAGGTTACAATCGCCAAGAACAAAAAGCTGGAACAAGCCTCCGCAATCATAACCTTTGCCAACAAATAAAGCAAACTTCAAAATAATAAATATATTCAACTCAAACACTAGCCGATGGCCGTCACGACATAAAAGAGAACCACTGATGAGGTTCATGTATATTCCAGGAGCATGCCGTATATTCTTCAATGATAGAGTCTTCCCTGAAGTTAACCTTAGATCTAGTCTACAAATCCCATGTACAGTAGCTCGCGATTCATTCCTCATCAAGACAGAGCAACAACTGATAGCCTAATAAGAGGAAAACAAACTGAAGTCAGCACACACATGTACATTAGCTCCTGTGTCAATCCACCAATCGATAGATTGATATGCTAAAAGAGAAACATGTACATACCCTAATTTTCTAGCCTCACTAATAGTAACATTAGCAGATTTCTGCCTCTGCTAATTGCCATTTCTTCCCTTATGCTGACGGCATTTTCTAGCCATATGGCTAGGCTCACCGCACACAAAGCAGGTAAGGTTCTCTTTGCTCATCTTCTTCTTTTTAAAGCTAGCTGACTGTTTGGCTTTTCCTTTATTCTTGTTCTTCGCCCCACTAGATTTGCCATCCATAAAATTGGCATTAGAGGTGCCTTCCTATGAGGGACGAGGGGCACCTTTGGCTCTTGCCTTCTCCTCAACATCAAGAGTTGCGATCAATTCCTCAATAGTCATGATCTCCCTCCTGTGCTTTAAGGTTGTAGCAAAGCTCCTCTACGAGGGAGGCAACTCGGCAATTATGCCCCCAACCACAAACTTATTTGGAAGAGCGCAATCAAAGTGCGCAAGTTCCCCCACCAAAAGCTGGAGCTCATGTGCCTGTTCCACTATAGAACGGTTATCTACTATTCTGAAGTCATGGTACTACTCATTCACATAAAGCTCATGTCCAACATCCAACACCGCATATTTGTGGTCCAGGGCCCCCCTCAAATCTACAGCATTGGCGAGGTGCATATATATGCCACACAATTGATCTGAGAGGAGAGACAATAGGCAGCCGAGACAAGTGTCATTACTCATCTCATAATCACACTACTGTTCAGCAGCGAGGGGCTCATGGGGATTATCACCCACCATAGGTTTGTCAACATGAGCCAAAATTTGGCCCGTGTCTGCCACCTCTTAAAGTTCTCTCCTCCGAACCTCTCAGGTTTCATTGCATCGGATGGTTGAGCCATCTCAGGTTTCTGGATTGTTGGAAAATTAACATAGCATAACATTAATTTAATTCCATGGATACGTAATAAAAATATGATGTTAAAAATTGCGCCTATAATAAGATTACTAGCAGTCAGTAAATTGACAGAATATACTAGTAAAGAAAACATACCTACATATGCTAAATAGCCCAAAAGATACAAAGATGTAAACAAAACTATGCTAAATAGATCTAATCTCAAAATGAATTACTTGGACTAAGAACTACTTAGTTCAGAGCACTCACTGAGGGCTTGATGAAGAACGAGAAGCTGCGCAGAAGCAATGCGATGATCGAAGATGAATACAAGATCAGACGGTGTCAAGCGCTTTCTAGAAACTCGATCATGGTCTCCCATGCAGGCGTCAAGTGGCCAAAGATCGGATCGAGACACTTGCTCTCTCTCTCTCTCTCTCTCTCTCTCTCTCTCTCTCTCACGCCCTTGCACAATGGACATCGGATTAGATGACTTGGGAAGCGCAGCATATACTGGAGGAAGCAGAGATCACCAGAGAAAGATGGGACTAATTTTCTGTTGCTTTTTCTCTCACAAACAGGAATGTCTCTCTTTAAGAAAGAGTGAACCAAAAACAGTCTCGCGAAAAATCAATCGAACTAACATGGCATAGCCAGTACACGTGGCAAAAGGTTAAGTATACTTAGCACGTCTCGGTTGCGCGTCGTTGCAAGTTACAAGTTACATGATAAATATGCGATATACGCGCACGTGTGCATGTGTGTACTTAGCGTAACATAACTAATCATGTGTACCTCTAGCTTTGTCACCAACTCATATTACAGTCCATGCATAAACTCGCCTTATAAGTTGGTTGCACTCTACTTAGCTAAGCAATATAGTACTAAAGATTATACCCTCAACTTAACACCTCTTTGACTTTCTTCCATTAAAATAATTCAGTATTAATTCCAACCTCAGTATATACTCTGGAAATGTGGAACCTGGCCCTCTCTCTTACTGCCACTTGTTAGTACAACTCTCCATGAGTCCATCCCTAAACCTTATCACCCGGCCCTCTCCTGAAATAGGGAAAAAAGTGCCAAGAACCAGCGATCACTAACCACTTATTTGCATTTAATTTCCTCGTGAAGGTGTGGGACAATTTAGCTCACATGAGTGAAAATCCCGGCCGTCATCTACCAAGCCATGCATACACACACGCACAGACGATTGTAGCGAATCTAAAGCCTATTTGTAGCACAACTTCTAGATTGTATTTTCATTAGAAGAAGTCACAAGCTGTGTCAAACAACTCTTTTAGTTCAGCTTTTTGCCTAAACCTAAATCTATCTGTGAAGAGAAGCAGAAATTTTTTAAAATCAGCTTTTCATAGCAGCTAGCCCGAAGCTGGCTTTGTATAGAACCAAGCTGTGCCAAGGACCTAAAATAATTAAGTTACTAGCTACCTGCGCAACATATTATTTCATCATTAATGTACATGAAAAACAAACTTGGAGACTTGAAGGCTCAAACAACTTTTATCATATTTTTTTAAAAAAGAATCAATTAATTCCAGGAATATATACAATCCGATTACAGAAAGCAAGGGTTACAACGTTACATCAAACCTAATACAATGAACATCGGTACTAAGAGCCTCTTTATTTTGCGCATCTGTGAGCTGCTTGATCCGTAACTTTTACCAAATTAATATTAATATTGTACCATTTTCTGGCTAAGCTCACGTTAATTTAGGTCCGTCAGAAAATATTTTTTATATGCTAGCTATAACTAGCAAGAACATGTTAGAACCTGCCAGAAATCAATACCGACAACTGTTAGAAAGAAACATTGCATGCACACTTCCCGAATTGTATATACCGATATTACCGAGAGCTGGTGGTTTGTTAAACCCTGGTCGATATAGCTCTCTAGAGACCGAGTCGGATTAGTTTAGAAATGATAATAATATACACACACAGCATTTCATATGTGGCCATCCCATTGCTCACCCTCCCGATCGAGTACCAGCCTACCTTGGTTAACTTGTGACAACACTACCAGAATTTCACTCCCTAGAACTAGAGAATTAGGGCCTGTTTGGTAGAGCTCCAGATTCCAACTTCTTCTGAAATCTGAAACTTGTAGGCTAAAATAAAGTGAATTAAGTTTATATTTTTGTCTAAAATGTAAACAAGATGATCTATCTAAACACTCTTAATGTACTCACAGCTTCAACTTCACAAATCTGGTGAATCTAGAATTTTCAGCTTCACCAGATTCACGAATCTGAAGAAGCTGAATCCCTACCAAACACACCCTTAGTTGCGAGTGAACGCCCTTTTTTTCCCAAAAAGTTGCTTTGCATTGCAAATTAACTATGCTATATTATTTTCCTCTTTGACAGCAACTCTGAACTCTTAACAGACCGATGGCACCTTTTGATTGCCATCTGCAAGGAGTATCCACGGTTGCCTAAGGCGCTTTCTAATTAATTAACTTATGAGAGGTATTTCTATGTATTTTCTCTCAATACAAGTTACATAAATTTTAAAGCGGACGAAAGAGAAATTAATCACTATCTACCATTTATTTATTCTTTAATATTTATGCAACTTTTAAAAAAATGATGCATAGAAGCACCTCTCTTAACTTGTTCTAGGAGAAGGCTAACTACGTACTCAGAGTGGGAAGAAAAGGTGCATGTGGATAGATGGCACCACCTTGTCATGATTATGGTAAGAGCTAGCAAATCACCAAAAGCTATGGTGATAGAGAATTATTGGATCAGAACCAATAAAAAGTGGCCTATTGAAAGGTATATGCATATACATATGTATATGTGTATGTATATCTGACATGCTTGACATATCTATATGTATACACATGTTTGACTCTCTCTTATTATTCCACTGGACCCAGAAAGCAAGCTCTCTTATTCCTCCTCACCACCATCTGGTGTACAGGTGTGTGTTGGCCAATTGGTGGGGTAAGAGCTATCAGTTATCTGCACACACTAAATGATTATGCTACGTGTGACCCAGCTGAGCATTAAGTTGGTAGCTAGAGAGAAAAGGGAATAAGGCAGCAGCAGGATGGTACTGCTGCATGCATGTTGCTCCCTCCCTTTTTTCAGCTGGAAAATACTCTCTTCCCAGATGCCATACCATGTGAGAAGGTGAGGCGCCAGGAGACATTGTGAGATCCATTCGATGTAACCTAAGGCTGCCAAATCTTGCCTCTGTACGTGTCCATGCCTCCATGTGCCATGCTAGATCTGCCTTGCCTATTTGTGTTTGTTGTTTTGTGTTGTGAGTGGATATTATTGGGATCAGGTGTGTAACTTGGTGCCGTTATCCCTCTCGTGGTTGTCCGATCAAAATTGTTGGTGTTATTTGAAACGCAAAATTTTATAAAAAATTTCGCAAGAGTTTTATAGAAAATACTATAAGTCCTATGCGAATCAACTAAACCGCTGCAATCCAAATGGGGTTGTATTTATTTAGAACAGAAATTTTAAAATACGGTGCACTTTCTCACGTTTTTTCAATTAAATTGTTCACCAGAGCATCACAGGATATATTTTACATGGAAAATTCGTTGGTGACCAAGGGTACCGCATCCCCCATTTGCAAAATCACAGTCGTTTTATGTTTGTAACCGGTGAAAATATGGAGACGAACCATTGTGTCTCTATAGTCCTAGCCAGATCAAATGCAAGATTAGGGATAACAGTGGTAGGTTAAGTTACATCCATGGGTACAAAAGACACAATAATTGAGCTGAGCACCAGCAAATTGCATGCCAGTCTCCATTTCCATGAGCCACACATCTCCTTCATCCTCATGGTCAACGCATGCAGCTCGGATGGTGGCAAGCTTTTAATCAGGTTTAGCCCGAGCCACTTGATATTCCATGTGCCAAGTCAAACCAGACGGTGATCAGGTAGCTCGCTTTTGCTGGTTGCAGTCCCGTTCGGGCCACCTGGCGTTGGGGATTATTATCGGCCCTCTTGGCTTATCGTCTTCTACCCTTTGCTCACCGAGCATATCCTCCATTATGTCCTGTCTCGTCGCTTTTCTGTGCTCTAAAACCTAAACCCATCCCTGTTAGTACGCCCCTAAATATCTTCCCAAATCTGATCGATCTGCGTGGTCAACGTACGTGCGTTTCCAGATCAATCGCTCGCTCATCAATTATTGGCAGTGTAGCTTACTCTTGTGGTGGCAGTGGCAAAAGTGTAGACATGTCAATTTCTTCTGGTCCTTTCTTTGTATTGCCATCTTGGGCGTGGAGTGACAGCGGCGGACCAAGGAGAACTTGCATAGTCAACTATAGTTATGTAAAATTCCTCTTGCTGTCAACCGGTGGCTAGTCCGAATGATGTAACAGATGTGTCGTGTGTCATGGCATGGCTCGAATCCCTAGCTACTCACTGCACCTTAGGTTTTTTTTGAAATTTGGCCAGGAGCTCTGGCATTCAGTATAGAAAGGAGAACAACAGCCGGACAATAGGCGCACACACACACCCACTCATGCACGCGCGCATGCGCCAGCACCCAGCCCCATGCATGCCCGGGCGAATCCGAAGATTCGAACCCAGGCCAGCTGCGCGATAACTATCGCCGCAAGCCAAACGAGCTCTTCGCTCGGTCGCACTGCACCTTAGGTTGGCTTGTGGATTTTCTGGGATAATTAATTCATCCCGCACTACACCATGACACAATATTACCGTCAGATGGCTGTCGGAAATAATACGTGACCACCAACAAACTATCTGTCGGCAAATGTAAGCAACAGACTATCTGTCGGTAATACATCTTTCAGAGTCAGATTGTCTGTCGGCAATTATATATCTATTAAGGACTAATTATGTGTCGGTAAATATCATGTTTTAGGGTCAAACGGTCTGTCGGTAAACATGTTATGACTGATTATGTGTCGGCAAATATGACCAGAACAGTAGCGCGGCAAAACTCGGCGGGAGATCAGAAAAGGCAGCTAGGTTTTCCTCCTTTCCCCCCAAAACCTTTTCCTCCTTTTCCCCAAAACCCCAGATCCCCCACGACGCCCGCAGCCTTCCCAAATCCCGAATCCTACCAGTAGTGCGGCCACGCCCGCCGCCTCTGCCGCCGCCCCGCCGCCGCCCCACACGCTGCCTCCTACCCCGCCGCCGCCCCACACGCTGCCTCCTACCCCCGCCCCCCACACACAAACCCCACATCCACCCGTGAACTCGGCCCACCCACACGCGGCCACCAAGCTCGTCCCCGCCGACCATGGGAGTCCCCGCCGCCACCTGACTCGCCCCCGCCAGCAAGCTCGTCCCCGCCGACCCGCTTCCGCCATCGATCTGCTCGTCCCCACCGTCGAGCTCATCGTCCCCGCCGCCGACCTGCTGCTCGTCCCCACCGACCTGCTATTTCTGATGGTATTTATCTATTCTGTGTCCAAAATAGATTGCTCTGAGGTTGCATTTTGAGTCAATTAATCAATTAGGTGACGACGTATCCTACATTGTCATCGATTAAATTAATCACAAATGACAAATGCTTCAAGGGACACTTTTGGAGTTTGAAGCAGGACAGCAGCATGCAGTCTGATATTGACCATAAAATAGGTGGATCATATGATTATTTCCATGTCTTTGTGCTTGCATCTTTTGTGAGGAACTCAGGGTTCTAGGCCCAGTATATGCTACTTCATTTCAAACTTGTAAGCAAGTCTTGGTGAATGCAAAAACTCTGCATTGGTTGTTAGGGTTGCAGATATGGTAAAGTTGGAACCTATATTAACCTGGGGAACTGAGGAAGTATGCCCCACTTTTTTATATGTTATACTCAATTCTGTGGTTTATTTACCTTGTGTGCTTTAATTGTATCTTGATATGACATGGTTTCATCTATTCCAATTTTCTGGAGTATCAAATGACAGGCCTAATTATTAGTTCCTCATTTCCTATGGCTGTTCTTGCCTTTGCATCTAGATTGTAGTAGCTTGTCCTTTTGTGTTCCTTAATTCTTAAGCAGCACTTTCACAGTGGTGCATTTTTCATCGGAAGAGAGCCAGAAAGGTTGCTGAGACATGGGAGAAGCAGTTTAATAGAGCAACAAAGGATAAGAAAGTATCATTCCTGTTTTTATCAAATGACATCCTGCAAAATAGCAAACGCAAGGGAGGAGAATTTGTGAATGAGTTCTGGAGGGTTCTTCCTGGATCACTAAAAGATGTCTATGACAATGGAGGGGAAGATGGAAAGCAAGTGGTCACAAGTTTTTATGGATGAGATGGCTTGGTTGGATGGCCAGATTTTAGTGGATTCGCTTCTGTTAGCTTACTTGGTAGGACTTAGCATCTAGTTGTATCTAGGCATGGCTATGCATGTTTGTTCTTGTTTTCAGATTGGAATTGCTATGCCGTATGTACTCTATTAGTCAATGTAATGTTTTGATTGACTGCTGTTTTTTTGGGTGCTGATTGCTATTATGTTTTGGTTTGTTGAGTGGTTTAGATGGGTTTTTTGTTATCTGCATAGGGATTGTTTGACCTGTCAGTTTCTAAACAAATGTGGCTGGCCATGTTGGTATGAAATTATGCTGTAGGAATGCATTCCAGTTTCCTTTGAGACTGTCATGTTAATTTAAACCAGCATCGAGCGAGCTTCTCAATTTATTTTTGTTATTTTGATCAAAATGAGGATTTAGATGGTTTTGGAATGTTAATGCGGTACACTTTTTCTAGCATTTGTAGCTGAAAATAACTAGTTATGTTTGCAGATTATTGTTAGTGTATGAACTGTTGATATTATTCCTCCTTTTAATGCATGGGGTGTCACTTTGTGCTAGGTCTCAGCTGTGTTATGAGATCCCTAATGAAATTCAATTCATGCTCATTTAAATATTTGGCATCAAACCAAACATTGCCAATATGCTATGCCAACAATTGGTTACTTTCTAAGGCTGTAAACCAAACACTATTTTTTGTTGCCATGCCAATTATTGGATACAATCCAAACAGCCTCATTTTGCCAAATATTTGGTCATGCCATGAGTTGGCCATGACCGAATATTTGGCATGGCTTTTCATGGCTACAAACCAAACAGCCGCTATATGCCTGCGCTTGGAATGCTCTTGAATTCATCATCGTCTGGCCACATGTGTACTTGGCATATCACCCACATATAACACAATGGAGCTCCTAAAGAAGGCTTCTCCCTCAAAATACTTTGGCAGGGAAGTCTTAAAAATAACAAAGCAATAGCGGAGTAGCCAGCTCCCCCTGAACCAGATGCATGAAGTTTTTTTCGCAAACTTAACTACATAAGGCAATGAAGCATATTAACAAGGATCCCAACACTTATTACACATCCATGCCAATTCAAAGGCAATTTAAATAAGTACTGCTCGAAACAATTTTATCTAGTTTAGTTTAGTTGTGAAGAAATTACTTTCCATCTGTAAAGGTTTGAAGGTCTTATATTGAGTCTTTTCTTCCATGTTACCTATTATGCCTGTTTGTAAAAACTGGCAACTTGAAATGCCATCTCTTATTTGTTCTGCTATTTTCTAAAATCATGTTGGGAATGATGCCCACAAAACCATGACTAGTCACTCTTGATTCCACTTTGAGACCTAATGAACTTCAGATTTTCCATTTTGAGCTTGAACATTGTTGATACATTAATGCAAACTGTTAAAGGTAGTAATGTAATAGTATGTGTGTGTAAAGGAGATTACTAACTTATTTACTTTTGAGTTGATGCAATATTTTGAGTTGGCTCCATATTGATGTGCAGCATGTACTGCTTAACAAGATCTATCTTATGGTTATTATTTTCCTAGTTAAGGTTGATTCTTCTTCCTTGTTAGGATCAAGAGGATGGCATGCACACTGCAAACCATTTGACCTAGCATCTCGATAACAACAACATTAGGAGTAGTTGACTTCTTTGAAGAGTGTCTGAATAGGTAATGTACTCCCTTTCCTTACTGTCCTTTCTTATTATGTTGTTACCATCCTATAAAATTGATGTGGGTATGAAACGACATTACAGTTGCATACTTTCTATCTTATGTTGTTACTATGTTATGTTGTCCTTTCTTATTTGCATGGTTTCTAGGATGAAGTAAGACTGTTACTATTTATTATATGCATGTTTATAGTAACTACTAGTTTATTCAGCTATATATATTGACACTTACAATATGTGTATTGAATTTAGATAGCTTATTGATATTGCTAGCAAGGGTGCGACATGGATAAGAGTTGGATGGATGCACCTAGGTACATCATATATTTTTACATTTATTAGATGCTAGCAATAGTAAATATTTCAACTAACATGTTGCATATATTCAATATGTAGGCACACAAAGGTCTATTTAGATGGAGTGAATAGATTCTAGGTTATGCATTTAGTAATTCAGCAAAAGGAAACAAAATACTATGCCCTTGCAAAAATGTGTTAACTCTTTGTGGAAGAAGCAAGTGAAATACGTGTGCACTTAATATGTGAGGGTTTCAAGAAGGGTACACAACATGGGCTTATCATGGAGAAGCAAGCTTCTCTTTGTGAATACTCATGACTGCAATGAGGCCGATGTTGGGGAGGATTGAGGCGAAGATGATGACATTTCCGATTTGCTTCGAGACTTAGCATGTCTTTGCAACAAGCATGTTGACTATCTTTCCTCAACTGGTATTCAAAATCAACATGAAATCAGTCGTGTTCAGCATGAGACCTCCCATGAGTGGTTTAGGTTGCATGTAAGTAGGCACATAACTTAATCAACATGTGATTTCTCATGGAGTTCCATTTTAGTTTAACATTTGTCTTCCATATTCACAGGTGGCAACAATGGGTGAGGAAATAGTAGAAGAAATAAAAATTTTAGCTAAGGAGCCAAGCATGGTTGCACGGAAGTATAATAGCTATACAATAAATGGGCTCAATTTTCATACACATCGTATGGCGTGGGTAGGCAGTTCAATGTAGTGGAGTAGCTCTAGTTGCTCGGACGCATGTTTTGAAAGGAAACAATAACAACTCGCTAATAGGAAACAAGACATATTATGGTATTATAAAGGAAATTCTTGAGTTAGACTATGACCATAGAGGAAATGTAGTGCTCTTCAAATGTGATTGGGTTGACAACCGCATACAAGACAAATGGGTGAAACCGATCAATTTGGGGTCACTACTGTCAATTTCAAGCATTTATTCAATACTGGTGTGAAGATATCAGACGAGCCTTTCATTTTAGCTTCCCAGGTCACTCAGGTTTACTATGTTAAAGATCCCATTGATATTGAGTGGTGTGCTGTTGTTCAGTCAAAACCACGTGACTTCTATGACATGTGTGACGACACAAATGAGATAAACGAAGAGCATGATAATGAAGTAGATGCGTCATTGCCTGATCTAGGTACTAATGAAAGGTTGAATGTTGCCACTGGAGGTACTAACTATGTTAGGACAGACATAGATGGAACAATTGTTGATGCAAACAAACCTACAAAGTAAGCTTTGTGTCATGTTTCATGTATTGTTGTTAATTCTTTATAAATTCAACTATGTAATTGCTCTTCTATTGCACTTCTAATGCTTTTTGTCATGTTTAGGGAGAAAAAATGGTAAGCGCAAGAGGAAAGGTTAATAATGGAGAGGTCAACCTATATGAACTACAAAAGAATGCAAATGTTGCAAGAAACAAGGAGGTCATGCGATCTCTAAATCTCCCTGTAGTCCAGTCTGTTGAAAGGAATGAAACAAACTCATCACATCGACCCAAGAAAATAGCAAAGGTTATCTATGTATATTTTAGTTGCCACATGTAATGGTTGTAGGTAATTCATACATCTATTTTACACGTTTGTATATTCTTGTAGACAACTCAACACACAAGTCTGATAGCAATTCTGGTCCTAATTTGCGCTCAAAGTCAAGAGAAAGGACTAATGAGAATCAAGAGGAATCTAGTGGTGAAGATTAGAATACCAAGACTTAGAAGATCCCTCGAATGACAATGAAGGTAATTCAGATTCTTCCCATAGAAGTCTCACAACATGTCTCTCTAATGTTGTTTAATATTGACATGTGCATGGCTGGATATGGGTTGAAGTACTTATCAATTGTTATGAGCTGTAGAAAAAATTCACATTCGTGAGCATAATCTTATGGGCTGTTGGAAAATAATTGTTCTTGGAGCATCTGGTGTTTCCACATCAAATGCTCACAAAGAATCATATATATCACTTGCCATGTGTGAGAGCACCCGTACGTATGATAGATGATTGGAGAGCATGTACCTTGCTCATTTTAAAAGTTTCGTATATAATATTTGATTGAGTTGAGATATCACCGTGATGTCTTTGGGAATTATCTTTTTGCTCATCTACACAATGCTATTGTACTTTTCTATTTCTATATTGTATCTCTAATGCTGTTTCATGCTTGTTATGTCTCTTTTCTATACAAGAAATTGATGTAGATCCGAGTGATGGACAACAAAAGAAAAGGAAAGGAAGGGGTATCACTTTAAAGCGAACATATATTCAAGGGTGGTGGGCCTAAAATTAGAATTGGCCTCAATGCATATGGTCGACCTATTGGTAATGATAGTAAAGAATTTGGTAATTTCATTGGAACAATGGTGAGAAAGCATATACTGTTATATCTGACATTTGGAGGCTTGTTGATCCATAAAGAAGTTTGAAGTGTGGACTAAAGTTAAGGTATTGCAAAAATTATTAGTCATCCTAATTGTCCTATTGTGAATCCTTTTGATGAATTACTTTTGGGTTCAAATTGTGAAACTAGCACAACAAGATTAGAGGGAGATTGTTATCTGTAATCTTGTTGTCGGTTTGAGACTTAATGTGTTTGATTTAGTAGTAGTAGCGATTGTTAGTTGAGTTGGTTGTTAGCGTTGATGACTTGGTTACTTAGGAGTTATTTTGTTGAGCACAGAGTCGAGATAAAGTAGAAGATAAAAGTTCAGTTTGAGTTTGAGTAGCTTTTTGATGTAATAAATGATCGATCTGGCCCCACTATATATAATATATAGAAAATCGGTGGTGGTGCGAGACTTTCTTTGTATTCCTTTGATCTACGCTTGGTTTTGTCATTAGCCTGAGGAGTATTCCTTTGAGTGCCGAATCTTAATGATGAGACTAGCTGCCTGTTTTAGTTATAGTGACTACTTGCTGCTGTAGTGTATTCAAGTGTCTAGCTGTTAATTTTATTTTGAAGTTCACTGAAGTCTGTTTAATGTTGTTTCTGGAGCTAACCTGTGCAGCTTGGTAAAGAATTGAGATTATCGACTTTGGTGGGTTATACTTTGTCAAAGAGTATTTCAGATTTGTTCCATACAATCTCTATCCTTTTCTCATATCTTATCTATTTTCTGATCAAGTTTGTCATAGCCTCATAGGTACTGTTCTTATCACACCAAATATTCCTGGAAATACATTATTGCTTTGCTAATGGTAAAATGTGCCACATTATTGCTTTGCTAATGGTAAAATGTGCAGTATACTTGGATGGCTCCTGAATTCAGTAATCTACTAAGTGATGCTTTCTCTTCTAATTCTATAGTTCTCTTTATTGTGCAGCATATTGTCTTATGCTGACCATCAAATCTTGGAAAAGATCAATATTACTTTTTGTTGGCAGTTCTCTACTTCTCGGCTGAGTTAGTGTTGTATACAAATGCTATCTCAGGATTGTGATAATTTCACATTTGGGCCAAAAATATAATATAGCTTTATGAAACATTTACCAACAGTGTAGTATCAAAAGCAATCACAACCATATACCAAAGATAATACTTGACACCATCTAGTATCAGTTTACCAACATGATGCAGCTGAGCATGCATCTATGGATGATATGTTACAAGAGGACATGGTTGTCAGTAGGCGGGTTGTGGCCCAAAGGGACCTCCAAGGAACATTGAGGCCACTACAAGGAACCGTGAAACTTCTCGTAATGAATATGAAAGCTTGGTAATGTTCTCATTATATAATTGTCCCGATTTTTATTTTTGATTTCAATGTTAATTTTTATTGTTGACATTCCAAAATGCAATTTGTGGTTCAGGTTGGTAGAGATGTCATATTATATGCTATTATGAGATCGAGATCATCCTGTGGCTAAGGCAACAATTGTCTCAATCGACCCAAGCACCACGGTGGGAGGTATTCCTCTTGGACGGGAATATTATGAAGTTGTTGTGAATGTTGTGTTGAAAAGGGATGTTCTTTTGCCTCGTCCATATCTTTGGTATGGAAATTATGGTGATGCTCATATGATGTCTATTATGTGGCCATCCAAGAAAGTAATAACCTAGACTACATTATTTATAATTCTAATGATTGAGTA